>JASPKZ010009370.1:1915000-2452500 GCA_030220185.1 Diploptera punctata | reverse complement strand
CACAAAAAATATTGTTCTTAGGAAACGATCTTACAGTTAGGTATGTTTGGCAGAATGAAGAAAACGAAGGGTGTATTATAATTTATTTTATACATTTTTTAAATAAGTTTGTTTCCTAAGAACAATAGTTTTGTTGTGTGTAAAAATCTACAAATTTTGTTAGTGAAGGTGAGTTTTGCGTTAAAAAGTTCCATTTTGCATCTTGAACGCATTTTATATTTCAATTGAAAAAAAATCCTTATGTTAGTGAAACCAATGAACTAATCTCATTCACTGTAGCAGCAATATAGACGAACATTTATTGTGATATAGTTAAGGAACAATTTAGATTTTGAGAACCGACTCTAATGGCTGGGGAACTCTATCACCTATCACCACTGTACCTGACAGGATGATAGTCCAAATCTGTGATTAGCACATATAGATATAAGGCCAGCAAGTAGCTGGTACCATGAGTCTTCTATACCTGGAGCAAGAGTAGTTAAATGGTGTATCTTATGTTTGGTGTATCTTATGTTCATGTATATACTCTTTGAGATACCACATTATCTAGATAAATGTTAAACTAAAAGTATATAAAAGGTAATCATTCCAGTTATATGGATATGAAATGTAGTCTCTTACTTTAAGAGAAGAAAACATATAAAGGGCATATAAAAATATTTAGATGGAAGTACAGACAGATCGATATAGGAAACTATATAGGTCGAACAGTGTTAAAAATTAAAATAATGGATCTTCTTGGTGATAAACATTATTAAGTTAAAAAACACTCAATTCGCCAAAATAGTTAAAAACAACGAGTCAACGCGTTTCGGCTACTACGTAGCCATTATCAAGACCGATCAGTCTTGATAATGCCTACGTAGTTGCTGAAAAGCGTTGATTTGTTGTTTTATAATTGTTTTGGCGAATGGAGTGTTTTTCATCATCATCAACAACAAGGATTAGGCCCAATGGCCTGTTCCGATCTCATTATAGGTCGAATTGGTCCTTCCATCTCTTCAATGGTCTTCCTAACGTTCTTCTCTCGTTTGTTTTATAATCATAAATTCTTCTTGGTATGCGCTGTTCATTCATTCGTAATACGTGCTGAAGGTAAGCATTTTGGTAATATGTTATTCTTTCGCAGAGATTGAATATATTAAGTTCTGTTCTTATATCTTCGTTTTTCTTTTTATCGGTCCTTTGGTATCCTGCTATTGCTCTCAACATCTTCATTTCAGTAGCCTCTATTTGTTTACTATCTGCCTTTGTTAATGTCCAGGTTTCACATCCATAGATAAGAGCTGGAACTGCCAATACTTTGTAAAACTTCACAATAGTTTCTTTTGTAGTCTTATTCAATAAAGTGCGTTTAATTGTGCCACATAGATAATTGAATCGATGTATTTTAGTGTGTTTATCTAAATTTCTGTCATTGCCTAAATGACAACCCAAATAATTAAAATTCGGAACTTGGTCTATAATTACATTATTGTTTATCACTACTTTTGTTCTTATTGCACATTTTCCTTTCAGAGCTAATATTTTTGTTTTAGATGTAGATATTCTTAAATTATATTTTAGAGAGATATTATTTAATGTATAAAGGAATCGTTGCAGAGCATTTTCTGATGCTGTCATTATTACTTGGTCGTCTGCAAAAAAGCAGAGTTGTCAATACACTATTTATATCATTTTTTTCTTGCCATTCATTTATAACATGGTCCAAGTATAAATTAAATAATACTGGTGACAGGACACCCTTGTCTTACTCCCTGGTTTATTTCTATGTTTTTTCTACTAATTTTATCAACCAGTCTATTTTAAAATTTGTTTCTATATATAGGCCTAAACTCTGAATGGCTCTTATAAGGTGTTGAGGAATTCCTTTCATTTCTAATATGTTCCATAATTTATTTCTACTTACACTATCAAATGCTTTAGTATAATCAACAAAAGCTATATATGTGGGTAAATTAAATTCTTTTGTTTTTTCTATCAATTGGGCCATTGTAAAAACGCAATCTATAGTTGACCTACCCTTTCTAAATCCATTTTGTTCCTCACGTAATATTTTATTTATTCTATATAGAGTGTTTTTAACTTAATTATATAACAGTGCCCTTCATGATCTTCTTTGGAAACCAGGTGTAATAACTAGACCTGCTATTTTCGGTTGTGTGCATATTTTTCTCTGAAGGAAGAAATAAATTCAATGATGTAGACACAGATTTCATGAAAAGTTTTACCATCTAGAAGAATTTAACTGTGCCCAGTAAACACTTATTTCTGCGCATTAATACTGAACGCATTTTACGTTTTTCGAGTCGAAAATTGCATTTTTTTTAAAAATTAAATTTATATAATTCAGCGTTGAAGATCTCCGGAAATTTCCAGGGATCTTTGAAATGTTATCAGAGCATCGAAATAATCTAAAAACATGGCAATAATTTTACATTGTGGCATACATGTATAAATACGGGTTGAATCATAAATATGGCTATACGTTTGATCGCGTTGTGTGATGAAAATATTACCATTACAGGAAATATGAAATTACCGTTGGAAAGGCAATTATTCAAATTAAAACAATGGAATAAAACAAAACAGTGTAGAACTTACGTCATTAGTCGAAATGGCAAATTACAATTGCTGCATGGGTAATAACGTATGCTAATGATCGTGAGGTCGCAAGACGGGAGTTTAATGTAGCATTGCAGCCGTCGACTGGGGAAGTGGAGAAAACGACTGCTGGAAACGGGAAGGATGCAGAAAATCAAACCTCCTGGAAGGCCTCGCATTAGCACGGATGCAGAAACAACGAAGAGAATTGTGGGGGCGTTCGACGCTAGTCCACAAAAATCACGTGCACGTGAGCTTCATATCAGTCAATCGAGTATGTGTCGTGTTTTGAAGCGTGAGAAGTATCACCCCTTCAAACCGATTGATGTCCACGAACTTATTGAATACGACCCTGACAGGCGGATGGAATTTTGTGAATTTGTTGTAAGGGAATCAGCAAACGACGAACATTGGTACAGAAAATTGCACTTTTCTGATGAAGCTGTTTTCCATGTGAACGGACGTGTTAATCGACACAATTGTCAATATTATGACAAAGAGAATCCTAATGTTATTGAAGAGACACGTTTAAGATGCAGCAAAGACACTGTTTGGGCTATGATCGGATGGGAAGGACTGTTAGGAATGCGAATTTTGGATGAGACTGTTAATGGTGATCGGTATAGTGATATCCTTGGACAAATTGTCCTGCCGGTAATGCAAAGTGCTGAACATGAACAATGTTTATTCCAGCAGGATGGTGCGCCTCCTCACTATGCAATTGCGGTGAGGGAAATTTTGAATGATCATTTGCAAAACAGGTGGGTGGGAAGAACAGGCCCCATTGAATAGCCAGCCCGTTCCCCTGAACTCACAGCATGTGACTATTGGTTGTGGGGTTATTTGAAGGAGAAAGTGTATGTCCGGAAACCTCAAGACGTCGACATGCTGAAATTAGTGATTGAGGAAGAAATTAGAGCTATTCCTCTAAACATGTATCATAACGCAATGAATGACTTTCCAAAGCGTTGCCAATTATGCTTGGATGTAAACGGCGAACAGTTTGAAGCAATAAAATGGCTTGCTTAGTGTTGTTGCAGGTGATTTGTTTTGTTTTGTTCTATTGTTGTAATTTGAAGGATTCCTTTTCCAATGATAACATCATATTTCCTTTAATAATAATACCGGGCTTCTAATATAAACCCGGACCGGCCTCACGGGGTTTCACCCGTCAGGCAGCGCTCTCTCCTCGTCCGCATTTCACTCTGCCAGCCGCTCGTCCTTGAACTAGTCAGTTTACTATCGTTCGACAAGATGAGACGTCAGCTGACATTAGAGCAGCGCATTTATGTGTGTAAATGTTATTATAAATACGAATCAGCTCGTCGCGTTCGCGAGGAATTTATTCTGAACTTCCCTGGACAATTACCTCCTTCCAGATCGACAATCCACGATCTTGTGACTAAATTTGATACCACTGGTTTAGTACAAAATAAGAAACACACGCGAAGGCGTACGGTTCTCACCGAAGAAAAATTAGACGAAATTGGCGAAAATTTGGAACGTTCACCACAAAAATCATTACCGAAATTAGCACAACAAGTTGGGATTTCAGTATCTTCTGCACATACAGCAATAAAATTGTTAAAACTCAAACCTTACAAGTGTACACGTGTTCATTGTCTAAACCAAGGTGATCCCATAGCACGAGTGCGGGAGGACAACATTTCCAGCATTTTCTATAAGGTAAGAAACAGTTCAAGGACGGGTGGTAGGCAGTGTGAATTGCGGGAGGAAGAGACAGCACGGCGTGCCGGGTGAAACTCCGTGAGGCCGGTCCGGTTTTATATTGGAAGCCCGTTATTTTCGTCACAAAATGCGATCAAACGTATAGCCATATTTCTGAATCATACTGTAGATTAATGTTCGACGATGCCGAAATGTAGTGATCATACATCTGGTAATTGCATTTTAATGGGCTTCAATAAAGTGTTGGTGTCCCTGTAATCAGAATATTCCCACATAAAAATAGCAACTTTTATAAATATTTAACAACATTTTAATAGTATATTACAATGCGAGGTTGGGAAGTTGTTTTTACAGAATCGAAAAAAATGTTTAAAAACCGAGCGATAGCAAGGTTTTTAATTTCCGATATTCTGTAAAACACTTCACAAACGTGCGTTGTGCATTATTATTTGTGCGATGGTGTTTTCAAAATAATAAATAATAGTAAAATAATAACATCTTTGTTGGAAATGTTTCCGTTCATAATAAACAATTGACTAACGTTAACAGTGTGGGCAGTGTTTATTAGTTGAAACAACAGGAGGCCTTGAGAACAATTAGTGATAAGATGGCGGCAACTACGTATTTATTTATTTATGTATTTATTTATTTATTTTTGTTGAGTTGTTTCTTGACTCACCTCATACTTCTTACGTATTTATTGTTTTATATTGTTTCAAATAAAGTTCAGTTCATTTAAAATGAAGTGATTATTTTCTATAATGTATATTAACACTACCTTTTGGATATTTTTTGTATATACATCGTATGTAGTATACATAAAGGGCAGTGGTTTTACTTACCACACGCGTGTTTGTAATTTTTAATATTACAGTACAATTATTTTTATTACAGTATAGTTATTTAGGTTGGCAACCCCGAAATGAGGGAGTTGAATTTCAATCATGGTCGCCATTGCTGTAAGTACGACAAAACGCACTATCGCGCAAAACATTCTTTGCATAAAAATATAATGTTTAAGAACATTTTATAAATGTTCAAAACAGAACTATACAGATATGATTTTCATAAGAATGAAAATAAAATATTCTTTACATTAAAGCGAGTCATGAAATACACACACACACACACACACACATATATATGTATATATATATATCCGGGTTCGAATCCCGTCCAGGCATTTATTTTTCTTATCATACCATATATATATATATATATATATATATATATATATATATATATTCTCTTTAATTTGAAGTTGTTTTCTTTTGGGATTTCTTGCTGTACCATATTGATCGCACATTGTTGAATCGATATCGTTGTCAAAGAAGTTAATTTGTGGAGATACCTCTCATTACCAAAAGGAAGAGGCAAGTTTATCAACAGGAAGAGATAATTTTATTGGTCTATGAGATAAATGGTCTCCGTCCACCGCTGTGGTCTCTTTAATTTGCTTACTTCTTATAGTCAGCTACTAGATGGCAGTGAAGACCGAGTTCTCGCGACATCTAGTAATAATGGAGAATATAATACATATATAAGAAAAAATAAGTGTTTGAATTGGATTCGCCTGGTGGTGTAATGGATAACACGTTGAGGTACAGACTCAGAGTTCCGGGTTCGAATCCTCTCCAGGCATTTATTTTTCTAATCATATATATATATATATATATATATATATATATATATATATTCAAAAGATGGTGCATTATATAACAAATGACTCACCATAACAATGGACAATACCTCCTGAGAATATAATAATAATAATAATAATAATAATAATAATAATAATAATAATAATAATAATAACAATGATGATGAGTTATTTGAACTTGCAAAGTTAAGACCCTAAGGCCTTCTCTTCCACTCAACCAGTGAAAAATACGTTAGACGACGAAACCGTTCCTTACGAGAAGCAATAGGGCGAGACTAGAATTATAGAAATTTATTTTATAACACTTAATAGTTTAACATAAGGTCGAACATAAATAATAGTGTCAAATTTGACTATTGCAGTTAATTATGGCGCACCTATGAAAATTATAAAAATCCCTGGCATTAGTTGCATAATAAGCTTGTGCTATATTAAAGTTAATTAACTTTATACAGTAAAACTTGTTCAAAGCGGAATCGCATGGGACCATTTTTTTCCACATTGGACAAAATTCCGCATTATTAAAAACTAAAACTTATTAATAATCTTAGATTATAGAGTGCCGGATATGTCTTTTTACGGCATTGTAGTTCCGTTGCCGTTGAAAAGTGAAGTATAGTATATATGAGAGACTTCGACGGTAAATCGCGAAAGAAGTCCCATTTCGTCAGCGTTAAAAATGTCTCTTAGGCGCGTATCCTGAAATTAAAGTATGAAGTTTCTGTTTCCGCTCACTAACTACACTTTCGTTCACATTCTTTGATTCTCCGCAAATTTCTTTCACCACTTCATTGTGTCTTCTTTTAAAATTGTCCAGCCAACCTGAAGATGCGTTGAAATCGTTATTCTCTTAGGAATTTAACAAGAGCTAGAGCTTGACTTTCGAGCATCGGTCCGGAATTATGGAGATTTATCTTCAACCATTTTCACTTTTTCGTTTAATGAGGATGATTCATATGTTTTAGCCATCTTTATTCCGTACATTCAGAACGCTACCTGTGAAAGATCGGTCTCACAACGTAAACTAATTTAAGATTTTACAGTGGTTATTTGTAAGACAGGTATCTGTAATTCGCATAACGGTGTGCAGTGAGGCCGAAAACAAATTTCAGGTACAGGTACAATCTCTACTTCACCCGGCAGCAGGTAATTCCTTATTGTTTTTTGGCCTAACGGAAATTCTGTGAAGTGGAAACTAATATATTTCTTTCTCTGTCTTTCCGCTTTATAAACTTTGTTTTCATGAATTGTGTAGAAATATCCTCCCGTTGCCGCGTTTGACAGATTCCGTTTTATCCATTTTTTTTCGAATGCCCCAGGTTTGTCTTTCGACGTTCCTGGTTTCTCTTCTGGCATGGCGTACTTGTAACCCACTTCTGAGGTTGGGGCACCTGGAAGGCGGAGTTGCGTTTCCCCGATGTTATGATGGGTGATGATGATGATAATGGTGCGCCAGAAGAGTCCCTAATCCTAAGCTTAACCTAAGATGAATATGAATGATGATGATTGCGATGGCCATATGATTTCGGGGACCGTTTGGGCCTTAAAGTTTTCCTGACATTTGTCTTACAGGTGAGGAAAAACCCCAATAAAAACCTCGCCCAGAAAAACTGTCACGACTGGGGATCGAACCCGGGCCCGCTGCGTGACAAGGCAGCACGCTACCCCGAGACCACAGCGGTGGACATTTTATGCAAAATAAATACACGTTAAATTACTATTACTTCGCCGGGACCAATTAATTCATTCACTTTGGACAGTTTTCCGCATTATTCACGTTCCGGATTAAACAAGTTTTACTGTATCTTTAATAATTTAATTTCTAACATACATTTTTGTTAATTATAGTGAATTTTGTAATATTGTATTTATAAAAGTTTAAATGTATTATATTTTGCAGATTATAAAGCCTCTTTTAGGAGCCCAAATATAGATTTTTTAATCATAAAAATCCGAGCTCTTAGACTGCTAGGGACAGAGTATGTTTAAAGAATGTAGAATGAAATAAGGGCACGAAAACTGCTTGTTTGTAGGAAACCCAGAAGAAAAGCTCCCAGTCGTTAGGCTAAGAGTAAAGTTAGGAGAATAACATTACTCATAACTTGAGGAAGGTGAATTATAAAGAGAATTACTTAAATACTTTAGCTCAGAATAGGGATGCATGGAGAGCGCTTTTAAACAGAATGACTTACCCGTTACCAAGAAGAGAAGACGACTCAGCGTCGGAGTAGTTATCGTCGTCACTTCCATGTATGTTATTGCTGTTGTTTTTCATTTTCAACAATCTATAACCAAAATACAAAGACATTTCTTATTGCTATTTCTAATTTCACATTACATAAAAAAACAATAGTATACTCGGACCAATGGATCTGTGCCCCTAAAGCGCTGGCATAGTTCTTAGAAAAGTACACGTCTATACTCACACCATTTCACCGTACTCTCCTCCCACTACGTCAAACAGCAGCCGCGGTAAATTATCGAGTAGGGATGTTGCCAAACTTCCCCCAGTGCCATGGCTCTTGAATATTGAATAATACAAGGTTGGAGTCTAGTTGACAACACTGGCGTGCAAGTGCAAGAGAGATATTGAAAAAAGGGAGATAGGAATGCAGGGAGGGAAATGATTTGCCGAGGCTGAAAAGGAAGTTGGCTTTAATTCGCATATCTTACGGGGGCACAGATCCGTTGGACAGACAATATAACCATCATAAACATAATTATAACCTGGGTAAGGCCTCAACTTCCTTAAGAATTGTCCTCCACACGTCTCTGTCTTTGACTTCAGTTCAACAACTCTTAATATCAAGTTTCCTGATATAATATCTTATGCAATGCATCCACCGATTTAAGGAAGTATGAGATTTTCTCTCGTTTTCCCTTGCTACAATTTTAATTTCACCATTTCTCCATACTCATCTCATCCATTTCGTTTAATTTCGTTCATCTGCCCCGTGATGGTGGGTCCGGCGTGGTCGGCCGGCATCCTTGTCATTCACAGACCACTGTATAGGGGGCTTCATTTCTTAACAGGACACGGGAAAATAAACAGTCATTATTACTACCGTTTTAAAATAAAGGACAGTCCCTTGAGTACATGCGGAAACTCAGAACAAACGATATATCATCTATTATTTGAATGTACAAAACTGGAAACATAAAGACAGTTATTTAAGAACAATATGATTAACAAATATGGCAAATGGATATTCAATAAAAAAGACCAGTATAGGATTACACACTTGAATTAATCTCATACATCAATTCAATAGATTTAGACAGATTATAGAGTAAAACACAGCCAATTCACTGAAATATTTAATGTTATATTGGGTAAGATAAGTAAACAAATATATCATAATATTACAATTAGCTATAAACATAAATGAAAACATATGTAAATTGTGTAATTCATTTTATATAAATAATTTAGTATAATAACGCATGTAGTATTACTTTCTTTGTAATGAAACATAATGTAAATAAAACGTTAAAAAATAGGGGCTTCATCTAATCTCATCCCTCGACCGACCATGAGTTTGCGCCGCGATCCCACCTTTTTAAACGTTGAGTTTGAAAGTTTTGAGTGACTATATCAAGATTCCTTTGCCCGGGCCCACAGAAGGCAAAGATTAATGCACCTTTCCTTTGTAAATTATTTAACATATAGTATTGAATGCTAAACAGTATTATAATCGTGGAAGCTAGAAGGGAAAAAAAGGGATTAATTTTGGCTTGGGAAAGCTTTAGAATATATATCAATATGAAACGGCCAATGTCATGACTAGCTACACAATCAGTAAACATACGTTAACTAAAAAGTGACTTTTAATGAAAATCATGTGCCAGATAATACAAACAATTTAACAAAAAATTCACCTTCTTGACCGTTATATAATTTGAAAGAAAAGATATGGATGAAATAATATAAATTAACAAACTCGGTCATCAATAATTCAAAAACAATAATAGTAATAATAATATTCAAGCATACATACACTCACTCTCCAGTCCAGCCGAGGGTCAGGGTCCACAGTCCGGTTGCCCTGCCCTGGCTTACGGGACTGATGAAACAAAACAGCTCACTCGAGCTACAGTAAACCTGACCACGACGGCACTTATGATGATGACCTTGATACTTGCTTGCACAGCTTATTTGAGGCTTTCGATAACGAGGGGAAGTTGCACAGTCCACGCAGCGCAGAAGGAAAGGAGGGGGAGGTACGTAGGAGAGAGGACAACGAAGACAAGAATTTGGCACTGTTCTATAACATCACTGTAGAGGGAAGACACGATGACGTAGTTGTTACGTACTGAAAAAGTGATTTGGTACAAGTTGAACACGAATTGAAGATATTTATTTACTGACAACGCACAGAATAAAAAATTGTCAATTTTACGAGAAACATCACTATAGAGGGAAGACACGATGACGTAGTTGTTACGTACCGAAAAAGTGATTTCGGTACAAGTTGAACACGAGTTGAGGATATTTATTTACTGACAATGCACAGAATAAAAAAATGTCAATTTTACGAGAAAGAACAATGTCCTAAATTCCATGTGACCAAAGTAAATATTATAAATGGAAAATTAAATATTTCTGTTACCCCTAAACTTTGTAACCTTAAAATATAAAAAATGATACTATTATTTCATCTCAGTTATATTTATAATCTTCCTCTTAATCCCAAACATCAATTGTTTCGTGGTTTTCCTCTTTTCCTTTTGTCTTCAGCATATCATTTCAAAATAATTTTCGGAATTTAAATTTTAAATATTTCAATGTCCCTTGCCGAAGTCGAGGGTGTAAGGCATCATGCCTTGGTGCAGAGATACGCAATGCGAACCTGTTATGGTATAGGCCTAATTGAGAGTAGAAATTTTCTGATGAAATTTCAGAAAACACAGGACCGGTTCCAACCCAGCATCGAGGGGAATTTTAGTATTGCCTATTTTTTTCAAAAGAAAGGAAATACATTTGCATTTACATTGCGCACGGACCTGCTAGGCCGTACGTGCATTAGGTTTCAATGACTATAAAAATAGTTACAATAAGTAGTGGCTCCAGGTTAAGAAAACCAAGTAAAATGGTATAAGAACCTAACATGCTGACCACTTGTTACTACACTATAACCCGATGTGCCCTTGTCGATTAGATGCACAATCTGTAGAGCCTACAGTATAGACCATCTACCGTCGGAATGTCCAATATTAAAGAACGAAAGACTCAAACTAACAAACTGTATACACGCGCTGGCGCGGGATTTAGTTGAAAAACACTTAAAACCGTTCCAGAATTTCATAAAATGTATTAACTTAGACTATTTAACTCAGGCGCAAAATGGGAATCAATGACCAATCACATTTCAATTATTTTTTATTTACGACCAATCACAGTCGAGTTTCGCCTCGAATTTATCAACTAAAGTTTATCATAAGTAATGCCACGAGTGATTTCCAATTTATCTAGATAATTTGGAAATTAAGAATGGCATTTGTTAGGACTATTTAACGAACAAAATTACTCACAAATCATTATTTAAATACAGTTATTTTAAAATATTTATATATTTAATGTAAACGGCGATGTTTGAAAACAAATGAGAAACGGTTGGTACGCTTCATCTGCTTCTTTTGTTCATCACTACAACCAGATCATATTATTTATTGCCAAAGGAACGCAATATTGTAAGAATGCACTCTAGTGAAGAAAAAATGAAACACATCAAACTGTATATTAATTCATTTCTGATGTCCTATGACAATTATATTTTTCTGGAATGTTATTACCTGGGAAAAAATACATTTAAGAAAATCGAACAGTGGTTTCTTTTTTTGATGGTATAATCAATTGCTACAAATGTGTTTATATTAACTCCTGCATGCGCTATGTGTTGACATACATGCACTATATATACAATCTAGTAGACGTATTTCTAAGAGGGTCAGTCACTGCAAAATAATGATATGACCTATTCAGAATGTTAAAAAGGAGATGCTCTCTTTATTATGATAAACTTTAGTTCGTAAATTCTAGGCTAAACACGACTGTGATTGGTTGTAAATAAAAAAATCATTGAATTGTGATTGGTCATTGACTCCCATTTGGGGCATGAGTTAAATAGTCATATTAAAGAAACCACCTCCTTTTTAACATTCTGAATAGGTCATAGTAACTCCTAGAACATGCGACTCTCTAAGAAATACAGCTACCAGATTGTATATATAGCAGTTAGCACATGCGGGAGATAATATAAAACGTTTGTAGCAATTGATTGTGCCATAAAAAAAGAAACCACTGTTAGCACTTTCTTAAACGAATTATTTTCCAGGAAATGACGTTGAAGGAAAATGTAATTGACATATTTACATCATAGGACATCAGAAATTAATTAATACCTATAATGTTGGTTATAAATTTCTCCACTAGGGTGAATTCTTACAATATTCTGATCCTTTGGCAATAAATAATATGATCTGGTTGCAGTTATGAACAAAAGAAGTAAATAAAGCGTACCAATCGTTTCTCATTTGTTTTCAAACATCGCCGTTTGCATTAAATGTATAAATATTTTAAAATAACTGTACTTAAATAATGATTTGTGAGCAATCAGCTTAATTTTATTCGTTAAATAGTCCTAACAAATGCCACTCTTGGTTTCCAAATTCTCTAGATAAATTGGAAATCACTCGTGGCATTACTTATGATAATTTGTAAATATTACCCAATCAACATAGAATAGACCCCATTAATATTGTGTGTGTGTGTATATATTGTAGAATAAGACTTAAAATAGTATATTTTGAAACACATTAGCATGTAGTATTGCAAGTTTGTGATGGAACATGCTCGTGAATAAAGTTGTATGTATTTAAAAAAAATGCTATATTGGCTGGATGATCGCCCATCCCTTCTGTGATTATCACGTGTGGATGTCAGGCCTATTGGCTGGCTGGCAGACCATGTGCCTTCTAGACCTGTTACACCATGGAGTTTAAATATTTGATTACCACAATAGGCTTCAAATCATATCGTTTTCTTGGATCTAGCATATATATTATGATACTGAATTTTAAAATACGGACCTAGCCATAATACTGAGAAAATGTGATAATTGTGTTAAGGTATTGATTATCTCAACTTCCTGATATACTATCATAACTTTACGATAATCTAATAATTCGTTAATCCTTAATATCTTAATGACTTGATTAGTCTCATTGATTATCATTTAGATTGTAGTTTCTTGTTTGTTGTTTTACGAAAAGCAATTCAGTATTTATAAATGTTGTTCATTAAATGATTTGCATAAATTGATAGGACATTTCAAGAAAAACAAAAATAACAAAATATATTTAAGAATTGTAATGCTTAATTCTGAAAATGCGTGCTATTATGCTTTACAGAGACTCTTGACGTCCCAACTCCTTTCAAAGATCGTTAAACTGAAAATATATAAAACTATTATTCTACCAGTTATATTATATGGATGCGAAACATGGATTCTTACTTTAAGGGAGGAAATGATATTACGAGTATTTGAGAATAAAGTTCTTAGGGAAATTTATGAACCAAAGAGAGATGAACAAACAGGTGAATGGAGAAAACTTCATAACAGTGAACTACATGGTCTTTATAGGAAGCCAGATATAATAAGAACAGTTAAGTCTCGTAGACTACGGTGGGCAGGACATGTGGCACGAATGGGGAATGAAAGACGTGCATGGAAGCTTCTTGTAGGAAAACCAGAGGGAAAACGTCCAGTTGGTAGACCAAGAATGAGGTGGGAAAATAACATTAGCTATGATTTGAGGGAAGTAGATTATACAGGGAATGATTGGAAAATATTAGCTCAGGATAGGGATGCATGGAGAGCTTAATTCCGCACGGTGTTGAACCTACGGGTTCGATAATGACAGCGAGTTAGTTAGTTAATGCAGATATTAATTGTCCAGGAATAGGGCGACAGCTTCTGGATCCGGTAGCCCTGTAAGATGTAGGTCAATATTTATGAAAATTAGCAACTGAGAAAAAATCTAGGAAGATATTCCTTCGGAGGTGTGTTAGAAGTCCTCAGTCCCTTGCCATAGTGACGTATAGAATAATAAGAATCTTAGAATAAGTGAAGCATACCTTGTATAAAATTCTCAGATCCATTAAATACAGAGAGATTGTTTTAAAATAAATTTAATCAAACGAATCTAGCATTTAATGATATCTAAATTTTAATTTATTGGCCTCTAAAACATGTAATGTTAGGAATTAAAATTTGACGAAACCGATTATGGATTATTGTGTCCTAGCACAATGTCATTAAATCAGCAGCAATCAGGTAACAAATTGTGTAAATGTACATCTCATGTTTTAGGCAGGTATTCAAGAACCAAGCTTTCCGCGAAAAGCGATTCTCAGCCCGTCTCT
This sequence comes from Diploptera punctata, assembly GCA_030220185.1. NCBI lineage: Eukaryota > Metazoa > Arthropoda > Insecta > Blattodea > Blaberidae > Diploptera > Diploptera punctata. The sequence continues at coordinate 2,438,119 of JASPKZ010009370.1, read as the reverse complement.
TCATGGTTAATTATGCGGGTCTTGCAGAACCTACTCTAACTGGCTCACTCTATTAAACATTACGTGATAACAAGATATTTATTAAAAAAAGTTTCCGGGAACACATTGAAAGATGAAAGCCTCATAGTCTAAGATCCGGCTGCAAGATTACTACGTTCATTGAGTGCACGGACAAAATCTTTCTTTTTCATAAAATTGTGAATGACTGAATACATTTTTGTCTAGTTGCTTATTAAAATTTGGCCACCAGTATATAGTATGTTTCATTAAAGTATAATTATATTTATTTATTCAAAATAATTTGATTCACCTGTTATTAAAATAAATTATAATCCAGTTCGCAGAAATCGATGTATAGAGCTTGAAAAGTTTTGGTCGTCATTGCACACGATCTACTTGACATAAATGAGCTGAAATACGAAAATGAATGTGTTTTATGTTTAGTTAAATAAGTGGGTGGAAAAATTTATATCGTAACTATTTTTAGATACCCCGTGCTGTTTACCCGGCGTTGTCCGGGAATCTACTCATCCCGATCTTCTTGGCATAAATGAGCTGCAGGACAAAAAATAATGTACTTCTCATGATTAGTTGAATAAGTTGAATGAAAAATAATTATAAATGTATATCGTAATTATTTTAAGATTTCCCGTGCTGATTACCTGGTGTTACACGGGAATCTATTTATCTCGATCTTCTTGGCATAAATGAGCTAAAAGACAAAATTCGTTATTGTGAGTTATGCGTAAAAAATACCCGCCATTTGCTACTATGCTTGCACAGGAATCTGCGTACTTATCTCGATCTTTTTGGCATCAAAGAAAACAAAAATGGTTATTGTGAGTTATCCGTAAGAGATAAACATATGCTGTCGTGGACTTTTTTGTAGGGCGTTTTGAGATATTCAATTCTGTATACATTAATTTTGTGTATTTGTTATGGTTTAGGGAGCGTAAGCCATTTAAACGTCCAAAGAGCTACTTTTTTTTTTTTCAGTCCCATCACAATGGGATCAACGGTATGGCCGCGCATAAAGTACGAACAAACAAAGAAAACCAATCAACAAACAAACATTCATTTTTATACATGAGATGTTTATGTTTTTTTCAGTGTTCTAGCTAATTTTGTGGTTTCATTTCCTGTGTATGTTAATGTTACCCATGTTCTATTATTAGCAGATTCTTTTTCAAGTTTTGTCATATTATGTATGTATTTTTTTTATAAGTTTATCAGTGATTTGTTTATTGAAACCGTTGCTCTTTGCCATGTTTTTAATATGTTGCAATTCTTTATGATAATTTGTTTTGTTTAAGGGTAATTGTAACATTCTGTTAATTAAACTGTTAAATGTGCTGATTTTATGTTAGTATAGGTGTCTAGATTTGTTATTAATGGTGAGCATATTATTTGTAGTTTTGCGGAAAATACTTATTTCAAGTTCCTTCTTTTTTTTACATAATTTCAACACAGAATACATAAATCAACTATACACGGTCACAAATACCATAATGAAACAAAATTATTTCCAGTTTATTAACCAAATATATGAACAAGAAGATGGAATACCAATGGGATCTCCCACATGAAGTATAATGGCTGAAATATTTTTACAAAATTTGGAAAATAAACATTATGAAAAATAATTAATAATTTCAATGTAAAGCTAATTACAAGATATGTGTATGATGTCATGATCATTTATGAAAATGAGAACAGAAAAGAAAAGGAAATCTTGCTAGAACTAAACAGTATGGATCATAAAATATAATTTACGGAGGAGATAGAACTTAATAACAAAATAAACTATCTAGACCTTACCATAACGAGAAACGTAAAAAAAAGAAGTACCTTGAAATAAGTATTTTCCGCAAATCTACAAATAATATGCTCAAATTAATAACAACATAAAATCAGCACATCTAATAGTTTAATTAATAGAATGTTAAAATTGCTCTTAAACAAAACAAATTATAAAAAATGATTAGAATATATTACAAAATATGGCAACAAGCAACTGTTTCGTTAAAACAAATCACTGATAAACTTATAAAAAAAAAGAAAAAGAAAAATTACATAAATAATATAACAAAACTTGAAAGAAAATCTGTTAATAATAAAATATGGGTAACATTAACATACACAGGAAGTGACACCATAAAACTAGCTATAACATTGAAAAGAAATAAATAAAAACATAAACATATCTTATAAAACCGAAAACAAATTAAACAACATAATATACAATGACATAGAAGGATATACCAAATTTAATAATAGGGGAGTCTATAAACTAACATCTAAATATTTTAATAAGTTTCATATAGGCAGGATGAGCAGAAACTTCATACAAGATATAAGGAACACCTTAAAGATTTTATGTACGCGGGCGGTAAATCAAGCTATGCGAAACACACCATTAACGAAGATCACCGAAAGGGCACTATAAAAAACATACTAACAATAGTCCACGAAGAAAACATTCCAGCAAAGATAAATATATTTGAAGACCTTGAAATTATAAAAAAATAAACAACATCTTACTTCTTAATGAGAACGCACCCCAGTCGTACAACCCGTTATACGAAATCGTCAAAAACAAGTCAGTTGCTACTAAAGACGCTTCGAGTAAACAACGTCGTAAATAATAACTAGTAGCAGATAATCAACCTGCTGATGATGGAAGTTAACTTCCGAAAGGCCTCCAGATAACATTTTAAATTTAACATTTTAACACATTTGAGGACAACAGCACCTGCCACAAGGTACATATTTGAAGTTTTTATCTTAAAGTTTAATTGTATTGTTAACATTTGGTCTGAAACTTTTTATAGTTCTCCATGCTTTTGCACTCCTTGTTTCACCAATATTAACTTTGTATTTCTATTACATGTCCTGTCCTAATGTTATTTATTCCTTCAGCTACTCTCTTTCGAATTTCTGCTTACTCTTTATTAAATTCAATTTTTCCCTCTGTAATGATTGTGCTCATCCTTTTAGCATAGTTATTTATTTTATCATGTATATCTCTTGTAATGTCTTCATTCCACAAATACATTTTCTTACCAGACTTCACTTTTTCTACTAACGATTATTTAGCAGCAAGGTGAATATTATTATTATTATTATTATTATTATTATTATTATTATTATTATTATTATTATTATTATTATTATTATTATTATTATATGATTAAACCACTCAAAAACAATAATTTATTGGAACACTCAAAAACAATATTGGCATACATTTCTATCTTGTAATTACTAAAAATATATATTGTTTCTTGGCATTAGGAAGGTGTATTTTACAACTGAATTGATTCGAGTATAACACTTGAGTTCAATATTCGGGGGGTCCCACGTTCGAATCCTAGTATCAACCAACCTGAATTTGTATTTTTTTCTGTTTATCATCTGATTACCAAATGCTTGGTTAGAATTTATTACCAAGACTCATATAATCATAATCCTATTTCAAAATTTAACTAAAATTAAATCTGTGAACTTCTACAGAAAGCACTTGATTAACAAAATAGAAGCACACTCGACTGATCCTAAAAAACAATATGGCCTTAGGGAAGGTCGATAAACAAGAATGAAATGAAAAGAGAGTTTTTATCCATTCTTAAATAGCGACTTTTGTATTCTTCTGCTCATATCTGTATTTAAATTATCTATATTTGTATTTCTTAAGAAATTCTTCAATAATGAATGCCTCCAATCAATTCCATCCATCCATAGTAATTCTGTCGGAGGGCAGGTCTTTCACTGTAATCACAGCATTTTCATGTTATGCTTTGCAGCTTTACTAAGGAATTATAGATGTGGTAGCTTCCCGTTGCTTTTTCAATTAAGCGAGAAAATTAATAGGAGAAGAAAAAATGCAAATAGATGTTATTTTGGTCTAAAAGGCATTTCTAATCAAAACACCTTACTCGAAATACTAAATCCGTTTATACAAAACACTTATTAAACCCGTATTGATGTTCGGTTATAAAACCTGGATTTTGTCACAATTAGATATAATGAATCTTGCAACTTTTGAATGAAATATATTTCTTAAAATACGTTGGAGAAACAAATGTAACTCTGAACATTATCAAATTTACATATCGCCAGATATTGTAGTCTCAATAAAAACAAGTAGGCATAGATTGAGGTGGGTCGGATATGTACAAAAACGGATACAAACGAGATACATATGACGATGATGCAATCAAAACCAGATGATTGGATGTTTGGATAGGATTGTTGAGATGTGAACAAGCTTGGCATTTTGAGGATTGTCGACTCCCGACAGAGAACGTGGTAACTATAGCTCCTAATAGGCCCCCCACTATATACCTTTCTAATGTATGATTCAGTAAAGGCTCGTTTCCATTCTGACAAGTTCCAGGCGTATGACGCGCAACATGTCCCGGCACATGTTTCGCGTCATTTTTTCTACAATTTCCTGCGGCATCTGAAACATTAGTATAGAGGTTTGGAGAGAAAGACCACAGTTTCAGTTTATACGGTGAATCAGATACAGCGCTATCCAGTGTGTAATGAGGTTCAAATACTTGAGTGATATGACAACTCATCTACTTCAGCTTTCGTGGTAATGGCAGACATATACTATGAACTTCTAAAAAAAAGTAAAAAACGATCGAGATGGTGGATTAAAAGTTTTCTAGCGAAAAGACATTCGAAAGAGTTACTCTTTTTCTGTTTTAGTTTTTTTCTCTCAAGCATTGAGACCCTTATGAGTGAAGTTTTTCTCAACTTCTTGAAGAGTGCATTCCATACCATCAGAAATCCGTTGCATGGAATCGTTTCTGCGTTACAGTTCTTATGGCTTGAATTTGTTATATTCCACAGCACTGTCTCCTGCTTATATAGTTCAATAAGTTCCTCGACTTTACATTTAGACCACTCCATAAAAAAAAACAGCTCTGACACGACTGAAATTACCACAACCACAAACAAGAGAGAACGTTTGAACTTATACTCACAGCACAGTGTCTGCAAGACAGCGAATATAAACTGTACTGCGCATGCGCGTGTTCTTGGGACATGTTGCAGTATGTTTCGATTTTCTGTGGCACAAGTTGCGACACATGTTGACCGCCGCAGTCGCTTGGCACATTTTTGTCCCCGGCACTTGTGCCGCAACATGATGCATACTGTCTCCATTTCAACAAATATCGGGCACATGTGACGTCACATGACGCTCAACATATTGCAGGACAAATTTGTAGTAATGGAAACGAGCCTTATTCCTGTCTCTGAGTATAGGTGATGTGCAAAGGTTTGTAAGTCCCATGGGGACAAAAAAGAAGGGATGACAATTAAAAAAAAAGTAACAAGAGAGGAATAAGCAAACTGTTTTAATTCGGAACATGCAAATTTAGAGCCAGATGCAGGCAACAAGTGGGTTAGTGTTGTTTTTAAGTTGATAACATCAACTCCAACAAGTGGATTAGCGTTGTTTTGCATTTAAAGCCCCGAGTTTATGATGTTTATATCTTAATTTGTCTGTTTTTACCTACGATAAAATGTTCAACTCTTAAACAACTTGCTAATTAAGTAGACTGCAATAATTTTACTTTTTGTTTTGTATCATGTCATTTAACAGTTGAAAATTCTTGTAATATGTGTTACGAATTAAATTATCTATCCCCTAGAATTATTTGTTCATGTATTATTAAAAATAACAGCCTTCCATATTTACGCACTCCCACAAAGGACAAAGAATATCTTCCCCTTGAAAGCATATATAATTTTACAAAAATAAAATCAGTGAAATGTTAACATATTTAAAAAAAAATCAAAGGAGAATGAATTAAGCTTATTTTTTTTTGTCTGTTGAAATTATTTCTAAGCATGGATAAATAACCACGAAAATCGGCGAAGACTGTATTGAATAAATGTTTCGTATTTAGACCAAACATGTTCACTACTTTGGTGTAGTGGTAGAGCTTCGTTGCTCAGACGAAGCGAGCCTCGGTTCGATCTCCGGTTACGATAAGTTTCCTGGATGATGTTTTTTTTTGGGGGGGGGGGTTTCTTGACCAGTAAGACAAAAATGTCAGGGAACGTTAAGGCCCAAACGGTCCACTACAATCATCTGGCCACCATAATCATAATTATCATATTCTCCATCTTTAGTATGAATGTGTTGTCATGGAAAAGGCCTGGATTGAACTGATCACTTATTCAGGAAGTCCCTTCTTGCTGTTGTGTGGTCAAGTAGTATCTGTGATCCAATGTTTAAATCACTTTCCCTGCATGTCTGTCACTGTAAAGCCCGAGTAGCATGGGGTACATAAAAGTACCTGTAAGGTGAAAACATTACAGGTAATTGGCATCCCAACTTCTCTAAAAAAACGTTAAACTAAAAATATATAAAACTGTTATTCTTCTAGATGGCCTTTTACTTTAAGGGAGGAGAAAATACTTTACGTTCTTATGAAAAGATTTGGACCAAAGCGAGATGAACAACAGGTTAATGGCGAAGACCGCGTAACAGAGAGCGACATTATTTTTATGGAATAGCAGATGCAATAAAACAACTATCTGCCATAGACTGCATTGTATGAGGAATGAGGAATGAAAAAGGGGCATAGAACTTGTTGTTGGAAAACAAGAAGATAAGTGCCCAGTAGGAAGACCAAGAATGAGGTGAGAGAACAATATTAACCGTGATTTGAAGGAGGCAAATTATATGGGGAATGACTAGAAAACATTAATCCGGAGTAGAAATGTATGGAGAGCTTATGTCCGCGCGACCATGATCCTCCGGTTTGAATAGTATCTGTGAATTATTCAGTTAGAAAATGCTACATATGGCCTTTATTGATTTAGAGATGGCATATGATAGTGTACCTCGACGATTGTTATGGACAGCAATGAGAAATATGAATATAAGTGATACATGGATTAAAATTGTTAGGAGGATCTATAGTAATACAAAAGCTAAAGTAAAAATACAGAATAATTTAACAGAGGAATTCACAGTGAATAAAGGCCTTAAGCAGGGATGCAGTTTATTGCCAATTCTTTTTAACATTTATTTAGACCAGGCTCTGAACGTGTGGTATATTATATATAAAAAATGTTCTGAAATGGGGTATTCCTATAGGAGGAAGGAAAAGTTACTGCATTCATTGTTGTTTGCAGAAGATGATTCAAATATTTTTTGCAGGGGATGAAGATGATATGAAATATATGATAAATAAACTGATGGCAAGAAAATAAAAATGAGGGACTGAATATTAAAAATTTTTCAGAAAACAGAATATATGTGTTTGGGGAAGGATGGTGGATGACCTTATACCCGAAACAGGGAAAATAAAAAATGTGCATTTTTTAAATATATCTTGGGTCAATAATTACAAGTTTAGGTACCTGTGAGACCAGATGTACCAAAAATTAAATTCTGCATTGGCAAAATAAAAATGCAATAATTAAAACATGACATGGAATAAGTTGGAACAAAAAAATGCACAAAGGAAACTAAAATGAAAATTTATAAGAGCATAATACAGAATATTTTGTCATATGGAAGTTGAAACTTGGTCTTTGACCGGAAAGGAAGTACAAAAAAAAATAAAATTAGAACAGTTTGAATTAGTTTGCGAGAATAAGCCTCCAAAAAAAACAAGACAGGGGACTAGATAATAAGAAATGAATTCTTTGGAGAGAAGGGAGAAAATGAATGTCACCAAATCGGTTGTTAAGGGGATTGAAAATCAAGCACTTAAATGGTATGGCCATGTACAAAGAATGGAAAATGAAAGATGGCCAAAAAATATATACCAATGGTCACCCCCTGGAAGAAATAAACGTGGCAGACCAAGATGGAAGTGGAAAACGTACATCAGAACTATAATGGACGATAGGAATTTGGAAGAGGGAGATTGGAATGATAGAGATAAATGGAAACTGAAGACGGCCCTATAAATGGGGGAAAGCCGAAGGAGAAGGAGAAGGAGAAGGAGAAGAAGAAGAAGAAGAAGAAGAAAATGCTTACTATGTGAGACATGTTGACAATTTTATTCACGAGCCAAGGACCTGCAGAAATTTATTAGATTTTGATATAATTTTACAGCTCTCCTTATGAAGGAATATATTCTGTGTACGTATTTTTTGTCGATTACGTTACTCAGAGTAGGTAATTGCTTCCTTTGCTATTAGATGCATATAATGAACATCCAAGTTCATTAGTTTAATGAGAAATAAATTAATGAGTTTCTCCTTGTGAAGAAGTCCCTTGTTAAGATCAAACTACACCGCTCCGCTACGTAGGAGGCATTGTACCTGTATTGATGACATGGTTCCGGCTATGCTAATACACATTGTTAACTCTTGCATGCTTTAATTGGAATTTAATATGAGTATATAAGTAATAATTTCATATATTTTTATTAATTGTAGCTACTTGGCGATAAACGGACTTCCTTTGATATCTAAAATATGAAAAGATAACTTTTAATTATTTATCTTCTTCTTCATCTCTATCATAGTTTAACCATTTACCTTTTAAGTAATAAGAATACATTTACGTGTTCTGCGCCAGCGGTTCCCAACCTTTTTCGATTCGTGAAACCCTTCCGCAAAGATCTGAGCTGGATGAACCACTAACTTTTAAATATACATACAGTAGATATGTATAAAATTTAATTCCAAGCAAAAGGTTTAATAATCTTAAATCAACTAAACCCATATCGGTTAAAACCTACACAACGTGTAGGCCTAGTTGTAGCGAAATTAAATGCATTCCTAACGTTGTTACATAACTGTAAATCAGGCATTCGCTGTTAATATTAATTTATTGTGGAAATAATGTGATAAATTCCCGATGTTACACATATGCAACAAGGAGCATTATAGGGTTAATTTAATTTTAAAATAATAATAATAATAATAATAATAATAATAATAATAATAATAATTAATAAGAAAAGAAAAGAAAACTAGCAAAAATTAAATGGTTACACGAGCCAAATGAGGTAAATTTAGAACAGTTGGGTAGTATTAGACGGGAAACCACTAAGTTACTAAAGAGTAAAAAGAGGGAATATTTGAGAGAGATGATTAATGATCTTGAAATGAATGCAAAAAATAGGAACATTAGATAATTATATCAGGGAATTAGTATAGAGAAGAAAGGGTTTCAGGCTAGAACAAACATAATTCGAAATGAAAATGGGGATATGATTTCAGATTCTAGGAGTATATTAAATAGATGGAAAAGTTACTTTAATCAGCTATTAAATGTACATACAGAACAGGACACTGAGGAGGATAAGTTACAGACAGCAGAAATGCTAGTCGCAGAGCCAAGTGCATTAGAGGTTGAAATGGCGATTGAAAAATTGAAGATGTATAAAGCATCAGGTTCAGATGAGATCCCAGCAGAACTCATAAAATCAGGAGGAGAAAAATTGATAGACAAAATACGCTGGTTGCTTAGTATGATTTGGGAAAAAGAAGCTCTTCCAGATGAATGGAAGGAATCAATTATCGTACCAATTTATAAGAAAGGAGATAAAACTGATTGCAACAACTACAGGGGCATCTCATTACTTTCAACTTCATACAAAATTCTTACAAATATATTAGTAAGCAGACTTACTCCCTACATTGATGACATTCTAGGAGATCATCAATGTGCATTTAGAAGAAACAGGTCTACAACAGATCAGATTTTAGTATAAGACAGATTTTAGAAAAGAAATGGGAATATAATGGCACTGTACATCAACTATATGTAGACTTCAAAAAAGCATATGATTAAATTAAGAGGGAGAAGTTATATAGTATCCTGCTGGAGTTCGGAATTCCTAAAAAGTTAGTTAGACTTATACGAATGTGTCTAAATGGCTCAAATAGTAGGGTGCGTGTAGGCAAACAGTTTTCAGACACTTTTGAAATCCAGAATGGGTTGAAGCAAGGAGATGCACTATCTCCTCTACTATTTAATTTTGTACTAGAGCATGCCATTAAATCTTTAGAGAATGAGGAAGGCTTACAACTGAATGGTATTAATAAGCTGTTAGTTTATGCTGATGATGTAGTACTATTGGCCGATAGCGAGGAGATACTAAAGGCCAACACGCACACACTATTGAGTAACACTAAGAAATTAGGACTGGAAGTAAATATCAGTAAAACTAAATATGTGGTCACAGGTAGAAATTCAGTATATAATGGAAATGGACAGCTAATGACAAATGAGGGAAATTTTGAGGAAGTGGCTGAATTCAAATACCTAGGAACAATAATCACAAATAGGAATGAGATGCACAAAGAAATTAAACATAGGCTCAATTCTGGAAATGCATGCTATTATGCATTGCAGAGACTTTTGATGTCCCAACTCCTTTCAAAAAACGTTAAGCTAAAAATATATAAAACTATTATTCTACCAATTATATTATATGGGTGCGAAACATGGACTCTTACTTTAAGGGAGGAAAGGAGATTACGAGTATTTGAGAATAAAGTTCTTAGGAAAATTTTTGGACCAAAGAGAGATGAACAGACAGGTGAATGGAGAAGACTACATAACAATGAACTACATGGTCTTTATAGGAAGCCAGATATAATAAGAACAGTTAAGTCTCGTAGACTGCGATGGGCAGGACATGTTGCACGTATGGGGAATGAAAGACGTGCATGGAAACTTCTTGTAGGAAAGCCAGAGGGAAAGCGCCCAGTTGGTAGACCAAGAATGAGGTGGGAGAACAACATTAACTATGATTTGAGGGAAGTAGATTATACAGGGAATGATTGGAAAGCATTAGCTCAGGATAGGGATGTATGGAGAGCTTATGTCCGCGCGGCCATGAACCTACGGGTTCGATAGTGCCAGTGAGTAAGTAAGTAAGTAATAATAATTAATAATATAAATAATAATAACTATTATTGTTATTAATAATAATAATAAATAATATAAATAATAATAATAACTATTATTATTATTATTATTATTATTATTATTATTATTATTATTATTATTATTATTATTATTATTATTACAAAGGATAAACAAGAAAGTGATATTAAGAACAGAATAAATAAAGGTAGAGCAATAACAGCAATGATGAATGGAGTCTTATGGAACAGACATATAACCAGGAAAAATAAGTTACAAATATATAATTCAATAGTGAGAAGTGTTGTCACATATGGAGCTGAAGTTTGGAAATTCAACAAAAACTTAGAACAAAAACTTATGTCGATGGAAATGGATTTCTTGGGGAGAGCAGCAAGATGTTCAAAATTAGACAAAATAAGAAATACTGTCATAAGAGAAAAAATGAATATTGGTTATTCAATAGTAGATTATATACGGTAGCAATTAAATTGGTATGGGCACGTACGACGAATGCAAGAAGAAAGATTACCCAGGAAAACATTGGAATGGTGTCCACCTGCAAGAAGAAGGAGAGGAAGACCTCGAAACTCGTGGATGCAGGAAATAAGAACTGGAATCAGAGCAAGAGGACTGGAGGACATTGATTGGATGGAGAGAGACGAGTGGAGAAGAAAAATAAAACCTTAGGCACAGAAAGATGTGTAAACATTAAAATTCTGTATATAAATAAAATTATTACAATGCTGTAGAAATGAAAGAAACCCGCCATTACGGAAAAATTTTGTTAAACCCCCTGGGGGTTCGCGAACCACAGGTTGGGAAACGATGTTCTACACCATCCGGGCATTATAGTGACACAGCCTAACGTGAGTAGAATTTTAAACTTTGGATTACAAACGCACTTTTTTTAACCACCTAAGAATATGGAGGATTACGCGCAATGAGTCATCAATTCTATCCAGAGTCACCTCTAAGACATCACGAGCATTTAAGACGAATCACACCAATAACTCACACTTACGTCCCACCGCGCTGTGGTCTCGAGGTAAGTAAAGTAAGTAAAAGTAAAGTGATCCCACAACAGACCCGGAGGCCCTTGGGGTAGTAGGAGGTTAAGGCTCCCACTTTTTCTAGACAATCGGCACTTTGATGTCAGCCGGGTTGTCAGCCCTGTGTGACGGCCGCCTTTACCCCAGAACAAGCGTCTGGTACTCATTTCCGTTAGAGGCTGAGTCGACCCCAGGGCCATAGTGCCGCCAGAGGGTTTGGGTCAGTTTAAAAACCCTCGACCCTCCGGCTTGTAGCTCAGTGCCTTAACCACTACGCTACGGCTTGCTCCCGTGGTCTCGAGGTAGCGTGCTGAATGTCACACAACGGGCTCGAGTTCCCGTCTTGGTCGGGGTAAACTTTCACTCATACAAGAACCTCCCACTATCCTAATTCCTATACTTATCCATTGCTGGACTCTGGAGCCCTTGTTGGACATTAGCTTCCTTTAAAAGAAATTTAAATCATCATCATCGTCCTTTCAAGTATTAGGCGCAGTGGCCCGTTACGGTCTCCCGCCATCTCCGAAAAGTCGACCCACAGAAAATCTCTTTATTTTATAATATAATTGGTCTTTCAGCGGATTAATTTATGGTTTCTGACTTTTCGCTTCCCTATTAACATTGATTTAACTCATTTTAATTTTAGTTTAACTTGTTTAAATATGAGCCCTTGAGAATTAAAATGGACTATGTCCTTTTTTTATGCATTTACAATTAAGCACATCTACTGATAGCTCAAGAGTGTTTTTATGTTTATAATGTTTATAATAGTATTTTTGTAGTGTTATCAAGCGTATATTAAATTTAAGAAAGTATTTGTTATATGTATACTAATGTATACTATGTATACACAATAATATATGATTTAAACCAGAATATGGTAGAAAATTTGAGTTATCTCAAAACATGACTAAATGGACATGGTCCATTTTAATACTCAAGAACTCATGTTATATACTTATTATATTTATGCTGTGTTCTCATCTTACATATTTTTTCCACCGCTGTAGTCTCGAGGTAGCGTGCTGCCTTGTCACGCAGGTAACCCGGGTTCGATCCCCGGTCGGGACAAGTTTCCTGAACAAGGTTTTTTTTCGTGGTTTTTACTCATCTGTAAGATAAATGTCAGGAATCGTTAAGGCCTAAACGGTCTCCGATCTTCATATGGCCGTTATAATCATCATTCACATTCACCTTAGATTAAGTTTAGGATTAACGGCTCTCCTGGCGCACCACTATCAACATCAATACCCATTGTATCATCGGGTATTAGCATTTATTAAAGGTTTAATTTAACTTTCCTGTTAAAGGGTGCACTAAGGAAGACAGAATCAAGAACACAGAAATAAGACAGGAACTTGAAATATTTGCAATAACTGATAAAATGGATACATATAGACAAAAATGGAAGCAACACATAGACAGATTGAATGAAGACAGATATCCAAAACAAATAACAAAATACAAACCTAAAGGCACCCGAGATGTGGGCAGACCTAGAAAGAGATGGGCTGAAGTCGGAACGGGTCAACAGACCTAATCCATGAATGAAGAAGATGATGATGATGATTTAACTTTCACTGGAAATATTTTAAGTTAAATTAAACTAATAACCTTCAAAGTTATAAATAGAGGAGCTTCTTTAAGTCAATAAATTGAAATATAGAGGAATAGTCATACTACATCGACAAAATGTCAATATCAAGCTGCTGCCTCAAACCCAAAGCAGCCGTAACCCCGCCTTCCAGGCGCCCCAATCTCAGAGGTGAGTTACAATTACGTCAATGTCAGGAGAGAACACCATAAATGACGTAATGACAACCTGGGGCATTGAATAAAAAAAATATATTTTTCAGTAGTTGAGCTTCACTCTTCCAGTATAAATAAATATTATTATTCTTCTTCTTCACTTCCTGGTTTAGGCAAGAGATTATTATTAATTAAAATTAGGTAACTCCTCAGTATCCTGAAGAGCTCCGATAATGATGACGAATTCACTCAGAATAATTGTTACGTGCTGTTATTTCAAACAATAATGTAATATATTTGCACTCACCTAATACGTAATTTAAGAATATCCTAAATGTCATTGAAAGTTGTTATTTTGGTGTATCCACATTGTGATTGATATTAAGGCACACATAAGGCACACATGACTACTTTCAACAGTTCTCAGAGGCAACTGATTTCTTATCACAAACATAACATAGTCGCTCTCTTATCTCCCATCAGATAGACTATCGGAGGGAATTGATTTCATATGTAATACGTCAGTGCAGTAAGTTAGTACCTGAAAATCTAGGTGTAGTATTGCTTTTTTTTTATTTAGTTAAGTGGATTCCATGTTTTACATGGATTACAACACCAATTTAAATTGAATTCATCCATCATGCGATGTCTTTCAAAATGCTTTATCATATTAGTCTATATTAGAGCTATTGGCAAACTTACTACAAAATTATGTCACAACCCAGATACGTTTAGCTTTATGTCCATAAAAACAGGTTAAATAATATTACTTAAATAGTTTGAAAATAAAATTGCAGCGTTTAGTATGACCTTTATTGATTTAGAGATGGCATATGATAGTGTACCTCGACGATTGTTATGGATGGCAATGAGAAATATGAATATCTGTGATAAATGGATTAATAGTGTTAGGAGGATCTATAGTAATACAAAAGCTAAAGTAAAAATACAGAATAATTTAACAGAGGAATTCACAGTGAATAAAGGCCTTAAGCAGGGATGCAGTTTGTCACCAATTCTTTTTAACATTTATTTAGACCAAGCTCTTAACTTATGGTATAAAAATGTTCTGAAATGGGTATTCCTATAGGAGGAAAAGTACTGCATTCATTGTTGTTTGCAAGATGATCAAATAATTTTTGCAGGGGATGAAGATGGTATGAAATATATGATAAATAAACTAATGGAAGAATATAAAAAATAGGGACTGAATATAAATTTACAGAAAACAGAATATATATGTTTGGGAAAGGATGTGGATGACCTCATACTCGAAACAGGGAAAATAAAAAAAATGTGATTTTTTTAAATATCTAGGGTCAATAATTACAAGTTTAGGTACCTGTGAGACAGATGTACAGACCAAAATTGAAATGTCAAAAAAATGCAACTAAAACACTACATGGAATAATTTGGAACAAAAATATCACAAAGGAAACTAAAATGAAAATTTATAAGAGCATAATACAAAATATTTTGTCATATGGAAGTGAAACTTGGTCTTTGACGGAAGTACAAAAAAAATATAATTAGAACAGTTGAATTTGATTATTTTAGAAGGAGCCTCCAAAAAACAAGACAGGATAAAATAAGAAATGAATTCCTTTGGAGAGAAATGAATGTCACCACATCTGTTGTTAAGAGGATTGAAAATCAAACGCTTAAATGGTATGGCCATGTACAAAGAATGGAAAATGAAAGATGACCAAGAAATATATACCAATGGTCACCCCCTGGAAGAAATAAACGTGGCAGACCAAGATGGAAATGGAAAACCAACGTCAGAACCATAATGGATGATAGGAATTTGGAAGAGGGAGATTGGAATGATAGAGATAAATGGAAACTGAGACGGCAAACCTATAAGTGGGAAAAAGCCGAAGAACAAGAAGCGTTTAGTATTAGGCCTGGTCTACACGTAACGTTTTGTCGTCAGTCTTGCATGATCAAATAAGACTGACACAAAAATCGTGCGGCTACACTACTCAAACTTGTACTCACTCTTGTACACAAAGCTCCAGTCCAACAGTCTTTTGCGAGTTTGTCAAACCTCATTCAGTTCATGTAAAACGTCCAATTTACCGTACACACACAACGTTTTGTTTGACAAACTTGGCATGATCATGCAAGACTGACGATAAAACGTTACGTGTAGACCAGGCCTTAGGTTAAGTTTAGGTTAAATATTCTCTTGGCACTTCATTATCATTTATCATCCACCATATCATCGGAGTAACGTAATTCCGCCTTCCAGGTGCCTCAACCTATGAAATTGATTACAATTGCGCCAAAGCCAGGGAAGAAAACCAGAAATGTCATAAAATACAACCTAGTGGCATTGGATAAAAAATATTAAGAGCATTAATTTTAGCAATTTCATTAATTATTGATTATTTTACATTCATTTGTCCACCGCTGTGGTCTCGAGGTAGCGTGCTGCCTTGTCAAGCCGCGAGCCCGGGTTCGATCCCCGGTCGGGGCAGTTTTTCTGGGTGAGGTTTTTCTCGGGGTTTTTCCTCACCTGTAAGACAAATGTCAGGAAAAATTTAAGGCGCAAACGGCCCCCGAAATCATATGGCCATCATCATCATCCTTATCATTATCATCTCATCATCATCATCCTTCACCGGTGTGGAAAGCAACGGGAAGCTATCACACCTATAATTACCTAGTAAAGCTGCAAATCATAGCATGACAATGCTATGATTGCAGTGAAAGACCTACCTTCTGGCAACATTACTATGGATGGATGGACATTCATTTTTTTTGAAACTATTGTAATTTTATTCTTGAGTGAATTTTAACTTTAAGTGATGTAGCTTATTGACGTAAGCAGAGTTTCAATTCCCAACGAAAATGAAAATGGCCTGCCAGGTTATGCGAACAGTTAAGTTTCGTTGAATGCAATGGGCATGTGATATTATTTATGATATTTATTGCTATATTAATTTTGTTATTGTGTGTGTTGGTTGGAGTGGCATTTGGGAATGAAAAAGGGGCACAAGAACTCATTGAAGGGAAACCAGAGGATAAACGAGCAGTAGGTAGGTCATGAATGAGGTGGGAGAATAACATTCACTCTAATTCGAGGGTGATGGATTTGCTTGGAAGATTTTGACTGGAAGATATTAGCTCAGGATAAGGAGTTGTTTGAAGAGATTATATCGATTTAACCATGGACCCTCGGATTCCATTGTATTAGTTAAGTTCATCGTTGGATACTCTGAAGTGCAAAGCCGATTCATTTATGCGGCCACCCGCCACGCAGCAGTAAGGGAAGGTGATGGAAAGTAGTGAAGGACATGTGTGCCATTAATAAACTCAAAATTCGTCATCGGCGGATTACATAACTTGGTTAAAAACACTTTAATACTTAACTTGGCAATCAACTTTTATAAGATTCATGATGTGTTCCGTTGAGGTATTATTCAAAATTAATATAAAATTATGGAATATTCACCTGAAAGGTCCGTCTCCTCAACTTAATTAATCATTTAACTGTAGCGCTTTCGGGACTTGTCCCATCATCGGCAGGATTCAAAACTGCCGATGATGGGACAAGTCTCGAAAGCGCTACAGTTAAATAATTAATTAAGTTGAGGAGACGGACCTTTCAGGTGAATATTCCATAATTTTATATTAATTTTAACTTGGCAAGTAATTTGTTGAAAGAGACAGCTGTGCTCACCACTCTCACTCGCACAAGTGTTGTTGGTGTTTCTTCACCAGATGTTAAAAGGGTAAGGGGAAGAGGAAAAATCCCAGGAATGTGTCGATAACTGAGAACAGGGTGGGGTTCTCTCTTTTGTAACTGGGCGAAAGCGGTGAAGGATCTACCCACATATCTCCATCTCTCTCTGAGTCAAATTAAGCCAGCTATATAATAATACACTTTTCAACTTATGAAAATATCAACCCGGATGCACTGCTACGCCAGGATGCGCTGCTACGCCAAAATAAATTTAATGTATTTTTATGTTTAGTTGAAAAAGTAAAAAGAAAAAAATGTATACATTTATATCGTATTTATATTTAGATACCCCGTGCTGATAACCGGTATTACCTGGGTATTTACTTATCCTGATCTTCTTGGCATCAATGAGCTGAAAGACAAAAATGGTTGTTTTGAGTTATTCGTAGAAGAAAGACATATGCTGTCGGGGACATTTGTTTTGTATATTTTTTTGAGATATTCAATTTTGTGTAAATTTGGTGCATTGGTTATGGTGTAGGCAGCGTAAGCCATTTAAGCGTCCAAAAACCGACTTTTTTTTAGTTCCGGCCCTATAGCGCGTACGGTAATGTTATATACATTAATTGTTCCAAAAAAATTCTGTAAATGACGCGAAAACCCCATTCAAATCTGTCAAGTAGTTTTTGAGTCTATAAAGGACAAACATTAAGACTCACGGACACTCATTTTTATATATTTCCATTCCATAGTGTTCTGCCCTAGGGCAGGTCTTTCACTGCAATCATAGCATTTGCAGCTTTACTAGGGAATTATAGGTGTGGTAGCTTCCCGTTGCTTTCCACACCGGTGAACGATGATAATGATGATGGCCGGATGATTTTCGGGGACCGTTGGGCCCTAAGCTTCCTGACATTTGTCTTACAGGTGAGGAAAAGTCAGAAAAAAACCTCACCCAGGAGCCTGCTCCAACCGGGATTCGAACCCGGGCCCGCTGTAGGAAAAGGCAGCACACTACCTCGAGACCACAGCGGTGGACTATTTTTATATATCAATCCATAGTAATTCTGCCCCCAAGGCAGGTCCTTCATTGCAATCATAGCATTTTCATGCTATGCTTGCAGCTTTACTAGGGAATTGTATGTGTGGTAGCTTCCCACACCGGTGATTGATGATGATGATAATGATAAGAATGATGATGATGGCCATATGATTTCGGGGACCGTTTGGGCCTTAAAGTTTTCCTGACATTTGTCTTACAGGTGAGGAAAAGCCCCGATAAAACCTTACCCAGGAAAACTGCCCCGACCGGGGATCGAACCCGGGCCCGCTACCTCGAAAACCACAGCGTTGGACTATTTTATATATAAGATGATGAAACTTAACCAAACTTGCATATATGTTGTTTTATGTTGTAGAAATGAAACATAACTTATTTTGACTGTTAGACTTACTTTTAAAGAAACAAATAACAATGACTATTTAACTCATGTCGCAAATGGTAGTCAATGACCAATCACGTTTCAATGAATTCTGTTTTACACCAATGATAGTCGTGTTTCACCTCGCTCTTTATCGATTTCTCTTTATCAGCTCCTGCTTTCGTGATAAAGAAAGCTCCTCCTTTTTTAATATTCTGAACAGGTTAGACCATTATTTTTCTCCAACAAATACATTGAATATAGCAAATAATGAATAGATTCAGTGATTTTACTGAGTTGTTTATTCAAAATATAAATGATTAACCTATAATGTTGATTATAATAGTTTGATGTGTTTTATTATTTCTCCACTAGAGTGCATTCTTACAATGTTGCGATCCTATTTGGCAATAAATAATATGATCGAGTTGCAGTGAATAAACATAACCTCACATTTCTAATTTGTTTTCAAACATCGCCGTTTACATTAACTATATAAATATTTTAAAACACCGGTAACTACATTCAAATACTTATTTTTTAGTAAATAACTTAATTTTATTCGTTAAATAGTCCTAACAAATGCCACGAGTGATTTCCAAATTATCTAGATAAATTCACGACTCACGAAGTGAGGAGTGAATTTATCGATAATTTGGAAATCACTCGTGGCATTACTAATGAACATTCTTCAGCCTGTTCAATTAGTGATTGTAAACAGATTCAGAAATTTGGCGATTCAGTGTTTGATCATGTCTGTATAATTAGTTTATGTTTCTGTAAAAACCAAACAATGAAAAATTGAAAAATTGATATAAGGTCGATCCGAACTCGGGTCTGTTACCACATTGATAGAATCACCGATGTAGGTAAGATTGTTCTTTTGTTTAATTATAATATCGTCATACTGGGATGGAAATTTTACGTTAAAAATTAACGCCCTGATAGGTTCAATTACTTCATGATATCATCACTTGTGTTAATGGTTATTTCTCTTGTGCAGATATCGCATAGATTAAATCAATCAGATCACGATACAGTACCGGTATACAAATACAAACCAAATAAAATATTTCAGAAGAACTTAATCTTATCTCTCCGTGCACAGAGTGATTCAAAATTATTTTAAAGAGAATCTTGTCGCAGAGACTGCAGCTTGTTCATAATGCTTGCGTTCGATTCATTTTCAATATCCGCCGTTATGATCATATTTTCGAACACTTCAATAACCTCTCTCGGCTCCGTCTTACTGACAGACGTAAATTGCACTCTTTCACTACTTTTCAAAGCTTCTGAATTCCTACACTCCTAGTTACGTGGCGTCCATATTTGAGAAGTTATCTTCTTACCACAATATTGACACTAGGTCACAAGATAACAGTCTGCTAACAATCCCTCTTCATAGCATTTCCTCTTATTCTACTTCCTTCACAGTAGCTTCTGCCCGCTCCTGGAACTTACTTCCAGGGGTTATCGCACACTTGGTACTTTTAAGTCACGCTTATACAGTACCTGTTGTCTAATAATTAATTTGTCTCTACTTATTTAAATTTATACTAGCCTATGTCATTAATATTTTTTTTCTTTTTTTATGTATATATCTTGTACATATTATATTTAATTCGTTAAATACAGTAAATCGAAATACATTATTAATAATAATTGTATTGTACGTATTTATAACATGTAATCGTTTGTTATTGTAATTTAGAATGTAAGACTATATTTTTTTGCACTTTTTAAAACCTGGTTGAGTGACAGACAAGGCCTTAAGACCTTAACTATTCCAGGTAAAATAAAGCTATTATTATTATTATTATTATTATTATTATTATTATTATTATTATTATTATTATTATTATTATCCTTATTATTATTATTATTATTATTATTATTATTATTATTATTATTATTATTATTATCCTTATTAATATTATTATTAATTTTTTTGCAAATGCACCAGGTTGTCTTTCGATATTCCTGGTGTTCTTTTCTGGTATGGCGTACTTGTAACCCACTTCTGAGGTCGGGGCGCCTGGAAGGCGGGGTTACGCTGCCCCGATGATATGATGGGTGATAATGATAGTAGTGCGCCAGGAGAGTCCCTAATCCTAAGCTTAATCTAAGATGAATATGAATGATGATGATTTCGATGGCCATATGAATTCGGGGACCGTTTGGACCTTAAAGTTTTCCTGACATTTGTCTTACAGGTGAGGAAAAACCCCGATAAAAACCTCAACCAGAAAAACTGTCCCGACCGGTGATCGAACCCGGGCCCACTGCGAGACAAGGCAGCCCGCTACCTCGAGACGAGACCACAGCGGTGGACCTTATTATTATTATTATTATTATTCTTATTATTCTTATTACTATTATTATTATTATTATCATCATCATCGTCATCATCATCCATGTTTGAAAATCTGTGATTGGAGTTCTGCGGGACATTCAACGTTCCTTTAGATTAATGTACACCGTGTCCCATTCAAACCTCCCACATTTTAATTAATCATAACTCTCAAAATGTGCGGAATTATTAAATGAGGTTGGTATTAAAAAAAGTGAAACTCAAAGAATTTTTGTTTTCATTGTTGCACTTAATTCATCTGTCGTATGTTGGACAATAATGACAAAAAGCAAAATGGCGACTCCTCAGCATCGAGCACAAACTGTTTTCTGGTATGCAGAGACGAAGTCAATAATTACAGTGCAAATAAATTACCAGAGAGGATATGGAGGAAATTCACCTGATGGGAAAACCATTAAGACACGGCTTGAAAAATTTCTGGCGGCTGGAAACGTTAAAAAAGAATCAGGAGGTGCTCGTACACGTGTTTCAGAAGAAGCGATTGAAGCAATTAGAGCAGGATTTCAGAGAAGTCCACAAAAATCAATTCGCCAAATGAAAATTCTTTGAGTTTCTGTTTCATTTAATACCGGCCTCATTTCATGGTTCCACATACTTTGTTAGTTATGATTAATTAAAATGTGGGAGGTTTGAAAGGGACATCCTGTATTTTGCCAGAATAATATTAAATATGTGGTACAAGATACCCCTGTATCGTAAAGGAGAATCATCTGCTTATTCATATTACTGGAGAGATTTGTCACACGATCATGCAAGCGCAAACCGAATTTCTTTAAAATTTGTATAGTGAGTAAAATGGGTTACTTGGAACATGTCAACTTTCTTCTAAATAAATAATAGTTTTAAAAATCTAAAACAACACGCTTTATTAGAAAACCGAACTAGAAAATGAAAAATAATTTTAATTTCCAACACGCTTGGGATAAAATTAAAGTGGTCAACAAAAAAATCATCTCCAACACATATAGAATAAAACTAGAGTTATCAACAAAAAGAAAATAAGTTTACCATCAAAAGCGTGGGGTGTATTTTATGATTTTTACATTTTCTTCTGATAAATCTGTAGAGCCTTTAAGTTTCTTTTAGTTTCTGGGATGACTGCAATATCTACATCTCTCTCTTTAAGTTCTTTTTATAGCTCCAATTCTTTATTACATATTCCTCTTACATTCCATCTCTTCAACGCTGGGAAGACCATTGAAGAGATGGAAGGACCAATTCGACCAATAATGAGATCGGAACAGGCTATTGGGCCTAATCCTTGTTGTTGATGATGATGATTTTCATGTTAGAGACTTTACTTTTACCAATATCTGTTTATTATCAAATATATTAATTGATGGTAAAATTATTTTCTTTTTGTTGATAACTCTAGTTTTATTCTATATGCGTTGGAGATGATTTTTTTTGTTGGCCATTTTAATTTTATCCCAAGCGTGTTGGAAATTAAAATTATTTTTCATTTTTTAGTTCGGTTTTCTAATAAAGCGTGTTATTTTAATTTTTTAAAACTATTACTTATTTTTTATTTTTTAGTTTTAATATTTTACAGATCGACCGCGGTGTACTAGTGGTTATGCTCCTTGCCTCTGGTCCCGAGGGTCGCGGGTTCAAACCCGGCCGGGGTCGATGGATTTTTTAGGACGGAAAAATCCAAGGAGCAAGTCCGGGAGGGACTTATAAGCCGGGGTCCCGAGTCTGAAGATTTTCGGGCTCGTAAAAAATCCTTAAGCCTGAATGAAAAGGTCTCTAAGCAAAATTTACCGAATTTTCCCGACCTAGTACTACCTTGGTTTCCTAGATGTCAGTATGAGGCGGAACGCTGACCACGGACCACTCAAAATGACATCTATACGAAAACAAGTGTAACTAAAAATTAGTATGGTTGAATTTCTTCCCTGTAGGAGGAGAGCGCCTAAATCTCTGTAAAGGGAAACATGGGCTTACAATGCAATACAATACAAATATTTTACAGAATATGATAAAAATGTAAATATCTTTAAATTCGATGCTATTGTAGTATGAGCTAAAAGTAATACTCTTCTAAGAAAAATCCTCCCAACCGGATTTGAACCAGCGACCTATGGATTACTGAAATGATATACCACTACAGTTCACCGCTCTACCAACTGAGCTCTTACAACGATTGACTAAAAAGTCGACAAGTCCGAAACCTATTATACCAGTTTTCATTTATTTGATTTTCTGATGATTCTGGCCAGGATTTTGTAAAAACAATATGAAATTATTGTATTGCCACGGGTCCTTTACAAGTATACAATGTTTCAAGTCGATCCAGTGGGTGAAAATCGTGTTCAAAGATTCCGTTACATAGATACAAAGACACTTTTTTTTCTGATAATTCTGGCCAGGATTTTAGAAAAAAAACATTGAAATTATTGTATTGTCACGGGTCCTTTAGAAGTATACAATGTTTCAAGCCGATCCAATGATTTTAAGTGGGTGAAATCGCGTTGAAAGATTACGTTACATAGATAGATAGATAGATAGACAGACAGACAGACAGATGATAGATGACAGATGATAGATGATAGATAGATAGATACAGGTCAAGCTAATATAAAGCGTGTAAAAATGCATAACTCACATTTTCTCGGATTTTATACTACAGTCTACATTTTATCAATATAAACAAGGGAACTGTCAACCATTGCATGCCGAAACCTACCTTGAAATTTCTGCCAGAGAAGCGTTGTGATGTACCAAGGCCGTGTCCAAAAATAATCTACCGTTTTTAACTGTAAGACGCTAAAATTCAGCGCCAAATTCCATTTAATTTACAGGGATGTAATACAACTCTTCAACTGGTAGATTGGATAATCCTCACTGTCTGCTATCCGCCGCTTCTGCCTCATTCCACTCAGCTATTACTCAGTTAATGTGTACAACTCTTTCGTACAGTGTGTTGCCATTGTTGGATTCTAGCTTCGATTTTTTTGTCTTGCAGTTAAAAAGACGTGTAATTTTTTTAACAATGCCTTATTACATCACAACGCTTCTCTGGAAGAAATTTCAAGATTATAGTTACAAGTGAGAATTAAGTAAAAATTACTAATGTATAATTAGCTTTCTTCTATTCTTTGTTTTTATTTTTATTATAAATATTAACTTCATTTGGAGCATATGGCAATTTACAAATGATAGCGTTGCAACCCGTGGTCGAAACGTTTATGCCAACATGCCTTGGTACAGAGGTGTGAGATTTGCGCTGGTTCGGGTCCTCATGGGGGTAGAAATTGTTTAATGGAATTTCGGCCAATATGGGACCGGTGCCTACCCAGCATCGTGAGGAATTTGGGTAGCTATAATAAGTAAATTAGCGGTTCCAGGTTGGGAAAACCTGCTATAATATGCTAACCATATTTCACCACTATACTGGCCGAAGACCTTCTAGGCCTGCGCGCCATGGAGCAATGGCAACAACATTCCCTCTACAATACATTTCCTTGAATTATATATGTATGCCTAACAGTATTTAAAACTTAAAAGTCATGTTGCCTAAAGGAAGACATAAATTATTTTCCCAACTAACTCCACCTTACGGTACTATTAAATGACTCTGTGTATGTATTTATTTTATTGATTTATTAGTGGGTTTAATGATACGTATTTCTGCAACGAGGCTTATTGCGACTCTTTGCGGTGAACTTGTACGCACAGTAAAGAAAACGCATTAATATAATAACATATATATTTTTCATGCACGGAGTCAGAAATTTTAAACTTGATGTCTTTCTGGCGTTAAAGTCATGGATTTCAATTTGGTAACCTTCTCTTGATGTTTTGACTACTGCGTCTGCCTATCTTCTCAGGAGGCGCGTCTTTCCTAGCTTCCTGTGTTCTAGGTTAATTGAGTAGCAAATGATTTTCAGAAAAGCCCATACTTATGAAGTCTGTAAAGCAGCAGTCGAAACATCAATGACACGTTTTCAATTCCGAAACCTCGGCCATCACGTCCAAAGAGTACTAAGTAAGATGAAAATATATATTCATGATTTTTAGTTCAATCTTTTAAAACTTTGCTTTTTTTAAAAAAAATATTGAAAATTATATATTTTCTTTTTCAAATGCCCCAGGTTTGTCTTTCGATATTCCTGGTTTCTCTCCTGGCATGGCGTACTTGTAACCCACTTCTGAGGTTGGGGCGCCTGGAAGGTGGGGTTACGTTGCCCCGGTGATATGATGGGTGATGATGATGATGATGATGATGATAATGGTGCGCCAGGAGAGTCCCTAACCTAAACTTAACCTAAGATGAATATTGAATGATGATGATTGCGATGGCCATATGATTTCGGGGACCGTTTGGGCCTTACATTTTTCCTGACATTTGTCTTACAGGTGAGGAAAAACCCCGATGAAAACCTCACCCAGAAAAACTGTCCCGACCGGGGATCGAACCCGGGCCCGCTGCGTGACAAGGCAACACGCTACCCCGAGACCACAGCGGTGGACAAAATTATATTTCTTTGCAATTGCATTTTCGTAACTTTAAATATGTACCATAATATTTAAACTAATAAAGCAAATCTTAATATTTTAATCTAATTAATAAAAATATTTAATCGAATGTTTTTTATTAAATGAAGTATATTTCATTTCTTTGCCTATCCGAATGTTCTTCAACGAGTCAAGCCTGTGACTTGAGCCCGATTTTAGCTTCTCCTCCAAAGGAAGTCGTGTCCTCCGATTTTCCTCATTCTCATGTTGCTTGGATTATTTTGCTAACCCGAGATTAGCAAGCTCGATATATGAATTTGCCTATATCTTATCTTATGTTTCGCAGCGATACATTGGCATTGCAAAATGTGTGGGATGAACACGTTTGTCAGCTAAGATAAGAAATGTTTTAAAGAAGCCACATCCTGAGATAACAAGATATGGTGTCTAGATAATCTCAGTAAAGTAATAAAAAAAGAGTAGAGACCCTGACTTGGTTTTACTTTAATTTCATTAAGAGATAATATCATCTACTTAATCAAGTTCCAGAAAGCATTATACGTTGGTATTGAAACAGATTCTTATTATTATTTTTTAGCTAGGTCTATGGCCTGTTTATCATCGTACAGGACATGATTCATTAGAAGATGACGTCAGTCCTTTTCATATTTTTTTCTGTCATCTCTTTTGCTCTTGCATATAAATCTCGAACTGTTCTAGTTAAAATTATATTTATTGATTGTAACTATAGGGTGCTCTAAAATTCCCCTTACAAACTTCTAGGACTTGTAGAGGCGACTGCGTTGATAATATTTAGAATTGGAACCGGAAACTTGCCGTTTCCGTACTAAAGCCGTTTGAAAACAAGCATTGCCTGAACGTACGTCACGTGTTTCTACAAGTAATAGCTTTGTGATTCGTCCGCCCGCAGAGTTACATGATGAGGGGCGCTCAGTCGGGTCACATGATGTCAATTGACGTTTATCCTACCTCTCGGAGCTGGTTCGAGCCTTATTCACGTGTCTTTCAGAGTTAGAGCATGATTGAGTACTCTTTTGTTGAATACACCGACATGATCCTTCTCTATGGCGAAGCTCGAAGTAATGGAAGAGCCGCTCGTCGCCTTTATCAAGATCGTTTTCCACAACGCCCAACTCCATTGCATACCCTTTTCATAAGTATTGTCACAAGTGATTTCCAAATTATCGATAAAATCACGACTCACGAAGCGAGGAGTGCTTTTATCTAGAGAATTTGGAAATCAAGAGTGCCATTTGTTAGGACTATTTAACGAATAAAATTAAGCTGTTTACTCACAAATCATTATTTAACTATAGTTATTTTAAAATATTTATATATTTAATGTAAACGGCGATGTTTGAAAACAAATGAGAAACGATTGGTACGCTTCATTTGCTTCTTTTGTTTCATCATTGCAACCAGATCATATTATTTATTGCCAAAGGAACGCAATATTGTAAGAACGCACCTAGTGGAGAAACTTATAACCAACGTTATAGGTATTAATTAATTTCTGATGTCCTATGATGTAAATATGTCAATTTTATTTTTCTGCAACATCATTTCCTGGAAAATAATACGTTTAAGAAAGTGCAAACAGTGTTTTTGTGGTATAATCAATTGTAAGAAATGTTTTTATATTATCTCTCACATGCGCTTTCTGTTGACATTCATGCACTATATATACAATCTGGTAGCCATATTTCTTAGGGAGTCAGTCACTGCAAAATAATGCTACGACCTATTCAGAATGTTAAAAAGGAGGTGCTTTCTTTATTATGATAAACTTCAGTTGGTAAATTCTAGGCGAAACACGACTGTGATTGGTTGTAAATAAAAAAATCATTGAAATGTGATTGGTCATTGACTCTCATTTGGGGCATGAGTTAAATAGTCGCCATAATTACGCAACGGCTTCGAGAAAGGGGTACCTTCACCGCCAGTAGGAATGACTGGACATGCTCGGCATGAGGGTTTTCGAAGTTGCTGTTCGCCACATCGAACCGCACTTGTAGTGGATCTGGATGTTAACCATCGTTTCAAAAGGACAAAAACAGTTTAACTCTTAACTGTTAACAAAAATGTTTGAAAAATATTCAGTTTCCATTTTGTTTCTTTGGTTATTAATGAGTTGAATTATAAATCAAGTGATGTACTGTGTCACGCCTCATAATAAATTACTAGTAAAAGTGGTAGCGTTAAAAAAACAATGTTTTCAAACGTCCGTAACACGGAAATGGTAAGTTTCCGGACATGGTTTCCAATTCTGAATATTATCAACTCAGTCCCTTCTACAAGTCCTAGAAGTTTGTAAGGAAAATTTTAGAGCACCCTGTATATTGGCTTCCCACTGTCATTTTTATAAACTTTTTACTTCCATTATGTTGAATTATTGTCTCACATCTTTGTTTTTCATTCTACCTAGTCTAGTTTTTCCAACTATGGCTGATAGAGTATTATCTCTGCTGCATTCATAATTTGTTGCGTATATCTGAGTTTCAGTACCTTATGTCATCACTCATAACTGATCGTTTAATACATTTCTGTTTTATTTTCAACCATATAAACATCATCATCGTTTTCATAGTCCATTCACGAATTTAAGTAATTTGTCGACCTGTTTCGGCCTCAATAGAAGCACCATGGACGTCCTGGGCTTCTTCATACAGGTTGATGGCTTAACATTTGCTTTGGTATCCTGTGATCCTCCATTCGATGGATATGTTGCTTCCATCTTGACTTACAATCACAATTTTTTTTTCTAAATATTCCATTGTTCTTCTAAGATATCTTCATTTTTTTAATGATCTAGTAGTGTGCATCCTGCAGTCCTTCGAAGGTATCTTCAGCAGATCTAAGTATCTGTATATCCTTCTGTTTTAATGTCCATACTTCGCTACCACACAAAAGAGCTGGAAGAGCCTGTTTTATACACTTTTAGTCTTGAATGCTTTGGACTATATATATATATATATATATATATATATATATTGTTCTATATGACATATTTTTCCGATTGAGGGTTTTTCCACTTTTCAGCGGTTGCCCTTTTACCAGCCGGCTGCTGGCCCTTCACATCCACATGTGTCAATCACAGAGGTAGATAATCAACAGCCAGTATAGGGGTGACATGTGGTTAGCATGTCGAGTCCCCCAGCCGTTATAGCTGGTTACTCAACCTGGAGCCGCTACTTATTGTAGCTACCCAATTGCCTCACGATGCTGGGTGGGCACCGGTCCCATACTGGCCGAAATACCATGAGAAAATTTCTTCCCCATGGAGAGTCGAACCAGCGCAAATCCCGTAGCTCTGCGCCAAGGCTTCCTACCTTAACCGCACGGCTACGGCGCGGGACTATGACATATTTTTAACAACCCAATAGTCCAGAGACTTTAGATACCTGATCTCTTATTTTATTACATTGAAACATACTATAATGTTTTAAATTAGTTATTTATTTTTATTTCATAGGGCTTTGAAATTTCTTGACATTTATTTTTATCCTTAGAAGGCATATACAACTGTTATTCTACCAGTTATATTATATGGTGCAAAACATTGACTCTTACTTTAAGGGAGGAAAGGAGATAACGAGTATATGAGAATAAAGTTCTTAAGACAATTTTTGGACCAAAGAGAGATGAACAGACAGGTGAACGCAGAAGTCTTCATAACAGTGAACTACATGGTCTTTATAGGAAGCCAGATATAATAAGAAAAGCTGTGTCTCATAGACTTCGATGGACAGGACATGTGGCACGAATGGGGAATAAAATACATGCATGGAAGCTTCTTGTAGGAAAACCAGAGGGAAAACTTCCAGTTGATAGACCAAGAATGAGGTGAGAGAATAACATTAAACAATGATTTGAGGAAAGTAGATTGTACAGGGAATTATTGGAAAACATAGCTCAGGATAGGATGTATGGAGAACTTATGTTCGCGCGGCCATGAACCTACGGGTTCGATAGTGCAAGTGAGTTAGTTAGTTGGTTAGTTAGAAGGCAGCGGTGGACTGCACAATATTATACGTTTATACCAGTAGTTTTTAAATCATTTGCTTGTAATCGTTCATTTGTGCCACTTTGTTCTTGAAAGACTAATTTCTGTGGTTGATATAATAACACCTAGGTCTACGTTTGAATACCACTTTCCAACTTAAATATATTCACTAAATTATATGAAACTAGTCAGAGAGGCCAGGATACAAAAAGCAGTATATCAATTAAATAATATATGTAAGAAATATAATATGATAATTTCAAAATGAAAACCAAAGTAATGGCGTTCCATAGAAGGTACCCAGTAAGAACAAAAATAGTAATAGAAGATAAAGTGTTGGAACATGTTTCACACTTCCAGCATTTGGGTTGCGATATAACTTATGAATAAGAACAAGATATAAATAGGAAAATAGCAGAAATTTCAACATGTTTGTGGAACATTCAGTCAAACACTAAGGAACAAAGTTAGAAACGATACGCAGCTAAGATTGTGTTCAACGATGGCACTACCAGTGGCGATGTATGGAAGTGGGGCTTGGGTCCTGAAGGAAAAAGACAAAATTAAAATTCAGGCAGTGGAAATGAGCTTCCTATGGGCGGTGAAAGGCTGTACAAGAGAAGAACATATTAGAAATGAGAATATTAGAGAGGAACTAAAAGTACAACCACTTCTACAACAAATACAAGAACACAAGAACGATTGGATAGAGCATCTGCAAAGAATGACAGAGGATAGGATACCAATGATGACATTGATGTATAATTCTGGAGGACGAAGATCAGTAGGAAGACCAAGAAAGCGCTGGGCTGAACAGATGTGAAATGGGAACAGGTAAAGACCTAATCCGTGAAAGAAGAAGATGATGGTATGAAAATAGTTTATACTATTACTTCTGCTAGTCCATGGCGCGTCAAGCATGGAAAGCTCCACATTCTACCAGCAGAGTACTGCCTCGTTTCCATATTTGTCATTAAAAAAAGACAATAATTCAGCCAGCATAAGGGTGACATGTGTTAATGAAGACGTTATAGTTGGTTTCCTAAACTTGAAGCCGCTATTTGTACTTATTGCTTGTACCCAAATTATCCACTTTCATGGGTACTGTTTGGACCATAGACTATCCGATATTCAATGAGAAAATGTCTTCCACGCGGGCACTCGAATCAACATGCATAGGGCGGAATGTTCGTTATGATGGAGTATTTCATGTAAAGAATAGATTGAAAAAGTCTTATTACAAATTTACACAATAAAAATTCAGAGTGGGGGTAAATAAACCATACTAACTCAGAATATATTCATTTTTAGGACTCGTGTTTATAGGAACATGTTTCCTTGTTTACTGAACAATGCCTCATCTCTAAATGTTGGAACATTCGTATATCATGATCATCAGCCATGCAAGTATTAGGCCGTGTGACCTGTTACGATCTCAAAGAGGAATTTTCCATCCAGCGCTTTTTTGGACGTCCCAGCGATCTTTTGCCTTAGGGACAGTAGCGAAGTATGGCTTTTGGAATTCTATGAGACGGTATTCGTTGAAGATGGGTTTTCCAGCAAAGGATAGTGACGTGCATTTCATCACCTCTCCTATCCAAATTTCATCCTCAACCTGCTCGTGGTGCTACCTGCTATTACAAATGAGGCTCTGAGGACCGAGTACTGGCGGTATAACCACATCACCTTAATGTAGAGGAAATGCTACATTAGTGGGAACCCCACAATAATACCCCTCTGGGCCAGCAACCCATTGGACGAAAAAAATTAAATTTGCTTTCAAGTCTCAAACATTCGTATATCTAATGGGAAATTGAATAGAAACTTAAGTAAGTAACAATTAAGGGAAAGATACTTTTTTTATTTTTTACTGTTCAAAAATTACATTGCTAGTAATTTAATTCAAAGAAAAAACTGTTTGGCTGAATATGTAATGCAGAAATCAGGGAAAACTGCAAAATTCAAGATATCGCAAAATATTATTAATGATAGGAGAAATCACTGTATGGAGCACGGGACTCTTCTTTCAAAAAACGTGAAACTGAAAATATGTAAAACTATTATTCTCCCAGTTACAGTATATGGGTGTGAAAAATGAACTCTTACTTTAAGGGAGGAGAAAACATTACGAGTATTTGAGAATACAGTTCTTAGGAAAATATTTGAACCAAAGAGAGACGAATAGACAGGCAAATGGAGGGGGCTATATGATAGTGAGCTACATGGTCTTTATGCGAAACGGATATAATAATAACAGTTAAATCTCGTTGACTGCGATGGGCAGGACACATGGCATGAATAGGGGAATTAAAGAAGAGGATGGAAACTCCTTGTAGGAAAACCAGAAGGAAACTGCCCAGTAGATAGGCTAAGAATGAGGTAGGATTATAACATTCATGATTTGAGCAAAGTAAATTATACAGGGGATGATTGGAAAATATTAGCTAAGGATAGGGATTATGGAGAGCTTATTTCCGCGTGGCAATAAACCTACGGGTTCGATAGTGCCAGTGATTTTAGTTATGGAACAGTTAGAAGGGAGGAAGATTGGATGACAAACTCGCTAATGAACATAGACTTGTAAATGGGAAGAGAAAAAGGGGAAGATCTAAAAGTTAGATGGAGAGTTGCTGTATATCTTCAGAGGAAGAGGCCTGAAAAGGGAAACGAAGAGGACATGTACTTTACATCAAAATAAGAAGATTACTATAATGTCTTTTTATTCCAGTTCTGTACAATTTTTTTCATAAATCACATCGAATGCTTCAAAAGCAAGTCATATGAAAAATTTTACACCAATTTTCCCTAATTATCACAATATCCATTTTCTCTTCATATCATATAAATTTTTATAACATATAACCTATTTTTATAAAAATTCCTTTTCTTCTCTGCCTCTGTAGTTTTACTGCACCAACTTAACTAATAAAACTTATGGCATAAATTCCCTTAGTAATCATGTCATGGCTATGTTCATCTAGTTAGAACTGAAATCAATAAAAAATTGAGTATTTAAATTGCTTAAATTCATGAAAGCAGTTTGTAACAAAAATATGTAAATGAATAAAAATATCAAAAATGTGTATAATTTTATTGTGAGCTAATAAGCCCCATTGAGTATCTCTCTCAGCACATCGTAGTTAATAGGCAGTGGCTTTGAGTATTACTTGTATTCTTTAAGTTCACGGCAGCCCCTGTGTTGTCTAGAATAAATTCAATTTCATAATTGTTCATTGTAATTCAGGCTATTTACTAAACGATGGATCAAAAGTATTAATTGTACTTTTTTACAAAATTATAACATTTTATTATACAGGAGATTTTAGAATGTGGGAAATAAAAACACATATTTTACCAAAAAACATTTCGAAAGCTAAAATTCATTTTCTAATATTTTTTTTTGGTCCATCATCTTTAATTTTAGATTTTAATGTATAAAATAAAGTTAGATTAATTGACTAGGTTCATTCATTTTCCACGTCAAACGTTTTTTAAAAATATGTCCACAATTATTTTGTAATATATTATAATATAATATTTTACGTATATAAGTAACATAAGATTGGGTATTTTATAGGAAGGAGAAAATCCAGAAAAATGTAGAAACTTAGGAACACAAATGTAGAGGAAATATGTAAATTATAAACAAGAGCAATTTGATTTATTGAACTTGAGTTTTAATTACTGAAAATGTAGAGGCCTAAATATATTAGTTTAATTAATTAAAAGCAGTAAAATATATTATTTCATAATCCTGTTTTACTGAAAAGAATTTTTTTATATATTATTATGGATTTATCAGTTCCCAGAAATGCAATAATTATAGATAACAATAATATTAATATAAATGTACCGAAATAATCATGAATTTAATTTTTAACATGATTAAACTTATGAAAGAATATAATTGTAAACGTAATTATTTTTAAAATTTCCACGAATCTTATGATAGTCTATGACTGCCTCATTTAAAAATGTTAGATCACTTTTTCATATATGTTTTGTATAATTATTGTTCATATACTGTAGTATTGAAGCTTTAAATATTTTAAATATAAAATTGTTTAGTGGTAATGAGTTTATTAAGCAATCAATAAATGAATCAGATTTTACGCCTCAACCGATATGTTGTAATTTGCCATGATTAGTTTAAAAAAGTACTTGTCTTTGAAACTAGTCCTGCAAAATTACAAAATTGGAGGTGAGATACAAATCTGATTAATGTATTAATTGTTAATTCAAATCTCATAGTTATTTCTTATAAATATAAATTATTAATGAATTTATTGGTTTAAAAAAGATCTGAATTAAATACTTTATAGGCAAATACTGAAACTCCTTAAAGAAAATGGTCACTTAAACTTCTGAAAGTGAATTCCTCACTAATAAATAAAATATTTATACACAGAAATCCATAATTAATTTTTCGAATATAACATGTTTACAATAACCATGTTGAAATAATATAACACTTTTAAGACTTATCTAAACTTGAGTTGGAAGTTATCATTAACATTCTTTAGGAGGAAAATAGTGCAGTTAATTTCATTATCTTATCTTGAAATTATCAAATGGCTTACAAAATGTATAGATATATTTTATATTCTAGTTTTTATTTGTTGAGCCGATGCACTCTCTACTTTATAGGATTAATTTAAGATGTAGCGACCAGATCTAACAAACATTTTACGTTAAAACTTTGAATTACCGTTAATTATGAAAAAAACCAGGAATATATACTTTATATTTTAGAATACGTGAATAAATGTAACTTTAACTTCCAGTTTATAAATTACCTAATTTAATTTTAGAGTTAAAGTGAATTTATTCTAATAGTCGACGTATTTGCAATAGCAAATTTAGCGATTTTTTTATTTTAATGTAGATTGCATAAATTATAATATTAATTTTTTTTTAATTCGTTGATGGTTGAGAACATACCACAAAAGTTTTGAAAATTTGATTTTCATCTCTTTGCCAGTTGTAGAGGAAGTTTTTATTTATCTGCTTGGACAATGTAAAGACGATTTAAAGACTCAAAAGAAATGATTTTTTTATAATTAGAGTTAAAAATTAAATGAATTGTTCAAATTCTAGATAAATTATTTTTATTCCTCTATTGGCATTTATTAAGTGTTCATTACAGTAACTATGATTAGTTTAGTAATATGCTCAATATTTTCTTATGCTTCTACTTTTCTGGAAACCTTTCAGTTCACTTGATTAATTTTTATGTGTTCAATCAATATAAGAATTGAATTGAAATAAAGTAAATATTAATTCTGTTTATCTTATAATTATTAAGTATTTTTCAATCAGAATTTTGCGAAAATATATATCCAAATAAAAGTTTTAAGAGAAAGCTTTTAATATACGTTTATAATTTTACTTCTTAATTAAGGACAGTTATTTTATGAAGGCAGTCGTAATTAAAAATAGCTCAGTCTTACTATTACTCTGTTGTATTATAGATGTTGATTGACAGAGTTTCTCCTTCCTATTTCTGGGTCCTGCCAGCTGACAGAATTTCTGCTGGCAATGTTTTGTAATCTAACAGAATTTCTGGCGTCCATATCTTCGTCGGATTCAAATCCGCGATTTACTTGTCCACCATTGGCCCGATCGAATATCCCAGCAGTTGATGTACGAATGGGTCGGATATTGTTGTTGGTAGGGAGACCATTGTGGGCGCCAAGCGTCTTCATTTGAGATTTACGTCTCTCCGCCATGACGGAGTTACGTCTCACTTCTAGAGCCTTAATTGTCTCCTTGCGCAGAGTGAGTTTGCGTCCGAGAACAGGAGTACCTGTAAATAATTACATTCAATTATGTACTATGAAATCCAAGTAATGCCAATTAAAATACTGACTGAACTCATTGCGGATCACATATACTTTTAACATTGACCCTGTATTATTATACTTTTGTTTGCATTTAAAATTTATCACCAATGGTTTAAGCCAAAAGCAATCTAAATGGTGATGCAGTCTCTATGTTTCATATTATAAGGAAAAGTAGGGGAAACAATTATCCTCAAATTTCATGTAGTTAACCTATGTTCGTGAATACCTCGTTTACTATATAGTAGAGGTATTGAAGTGTCAGAATTATGTATGTGATACACCAGTGTTCTCAATGTCCTTGGTGTTATTTCTTTTTGTATGTTTATATTTTTTGTACTCGTAAGAAGATTTACACTAAGTACACTAAGAAAATGTATTACTCTCATTGAATGTGTCTGTATTAGGCTGGTGGATAACATTTTCAACAGTTCCTCTAATGAGTATCAATAATGTTATTTTATTAAGACCTTCATATATAACACTAGTCAACATGATTTTTGTCTCATAAGTACCAATACTTGTACTTAATGCAGTTTTTATCGTGTTTTCAAATATGTATTCGGAATTTCTCCATCACCCACAGTTTTTTTATTTCAATTTCAATTAATGGATTTAAATAATTATTTTTAATAAACGTTTTTTCGTCCATTTGTCAATTGTAAAATAAAACGGGGAACACTTTCATCAGGAGATTTCAGCTATCGAAAAGAGATATCAAGGCAAATGGAATCCTAATATGCTGGCCGATTATTGTTGGACCATCAAGAGGAATGCTCCACAGGCGAAATATAGCAGAAAATCGTAATTTCTTACTTTATAGGTGAGTCAGAATGTTCGAATATTGTGTCGTTACGAATGTAGAAAATATTAAAGTGTTTGAAATTATAAATGCCTGTCTCTCGGAAACCTTGCATGATGGAGAAAAACCGATATCATATTTGAATTCAGGAGAACAATACTATCAGAATCAAATATTTTTCTTTCTGAGATAAAAAAAAGTTTCTTTTTTTTGTTGCTCAGTGTAATCAATAAATCAAAGTTCATAATAAACAAGTGAAATGTTCAGGTTATTATTAATATGGGGCGTTTCTGTTCAATTGTTCTTATATGAAGATTGTTCATAGTTATCTCCTCTCTAAAAGTTTGTGACATAATCATTGAATCAGTCTTAGAGCTATTCATTATATTTCTAGAATGTATCAACATGAAACCTTCTAGTATAAAATGTGAAGGAATCCCCTTACTTGTTGCAGCAATAATAGTCTAAATTAGTTGATGTACAGTGCCATTATATTCCCATTTATTTTCTAAAATCTGTATTATACTAAAAATTTGATCTATTAGAGACCTATTTCTTCTAAATCCACATTGATGTTCTCCTATTACTTCAATATAGGGAGCAAGTCTGGATACTATATTTGTTAGAATTATACTCATTTATTACTATTTTTGAATCTTATAGGGAACATTGTTTGTACACAGTGTTTCATATAGATGTACACTATTTAAAATTATAATCTATCAAAAAATTGTCTATGATATACATAATATGTGATTAATTTCAGTCAGGTATGGCAAAGCAAAGATACGAAAGAGACCATAAAGCATATCGTTAATAACATATAAAACGAACTATTGTGTTATAAAACAGATACGTTCTGTAAACGTTGAACCGCAAAATAAGTATTCCAATTCAATCCCTATTTTGTAGTTTATTAATGAGTCTGGCAAAAAATTAGGTAAATATTTTTTATATATCTAATGGTGCAATTCTTTATGCAAATGTTATGTTTCTTACACTGTTTGTTACCATTTATAAGTTCAATTGTAAAAATATATTTTATTAACTACCGATTTAAAATTAAACTTTCAAATAATTCTATTCCTATATTAAGTGAACTTAGAGGCCTGAAAGAATTGATAGATGTAACAAGTTCAGACTTAAGTATAGTGCAAGTCTCCGGATCCACTATAAATTTTATATACCAAAAGAATGTGTATAACACTGGTCGACAAAAATGAACTTTTTTCTTTCACAAGAATAAGCATATGAGATTTTAGAAGTATTTTTCATTCCGAATTTAAATATAATTTCAGTTTTTTCCTATCAGGCAAGAGTTTTCTGTGATATTCATTTACATTTTTTATAATTTTTAATATAATCCATCTAACTCTAACTCATTCTGACTTACCTAGAAAGTGGTAGATAGTGATTTTCGGGCATATTTTGCATCTGGAACATCTCTCTTCTTGGTCCAACAGTAGTCAGCCTTTCCATTGTGGAAATTTGCTGATGAAAACACTCACCGTGCTCATCAGAGTCAGGCCCAAGATTTTCCGAAAATAAGTCTAAGTGAGAGTCCAAAAAGTGCATTTTTAAGGATATGTTGCATCCCATAGCTTTATAAGAATGTAGAAGATCAGCCATTATGTCACGACAGTTTTCTGCTTTATGGTTTCCAAGGAAATTGCAACATACATTTTTTAAAGACTGCCAGGCTGCTTTTCCAGAGGATTTAACAGACCTTCAAAATGTTCATCAGCCATTAGTGACCGTATTTGGGGCCCTATAAAAATTCCTTCCTTCAGTTTAGTATCGCTGACTTTGGGTAATTTCCATTTCAAGTACAAGAATGCATCAGAAATGTTATCCATAGCTTAGACAACATTTGTCATTACTCCTAATTTAATATGCAATGGAGGTAAATATATTTTTTCAGGGTTCACTAAAGGGATATGTGACACATTTTTCTGGCCAGGGATAAGAGATTCATGTTTAGGGCATGATTTTCTAACATAGTGAGACTTCTTATCTCTGCTGTCCCATTCGCACAAAAAAAAACAGCAAAATTTGGTTAACCTAAGTTTCAAACCTGCACAGTCTTGTCTTTTGGTGGTACAACATGACATTACATATAATTTCCTTAAATACAGCTTGAATAAAATCGCTACATATAAGGCAAAGGTTCCTATGATAGGTCAAAGAGAATGCTAAAATCGATTTCAAAAAAGTAGCTGTCACAAAAAAACTGTGTCTGATGGAAAAATACTGACTACATATCTGAATTCAGTATGAAAAATGCACTAGATTCACTAATCAGATTTCTTGTAAAGAAAACCTTGTCGGCCAGTGTAATTTAAGTAATACAGAAGTTTAAATATAAATGGTTACTTTAGTTGTAGATCCCACTTATATCAGTTGAATATCAATCATTTCGTAACTTTATGCATCAATTTTGATATTTATTTGTGCATATTTATCATCACTTGTATCTATTTATCTTTCAGTCACTTAGAGAGTGATTGAGGTTTTTCCTTACCGGTGACACCTCCTTCAGATGTCATGTTGAAGAATCTCTGTTTAAAAGCTACATCCAGTGTTCCTATAGGCCGTTTCTTCTGACGGTTCTTCTCCAGGTTATGTATAGTACGACGTCGTTCCACTTTGTCGGGACCAGAATCATCATTATTACCGTCTATACCGCGCAGTCGCTGTAGATTCTTCACTATCTGCACGAAGTTCTTGTCTATTATAGCGTCTTGAGATGTTTCCTCAACCTGTGAATAAATAGTTTATTTATTATATTAAAATTAATGTTCTGAAGTAAACATTATGAAGTTATACCATTAATATTGAGTGGAGAACATATTTTTAATAACTCACCTCATACAATTTCAAATTTATTTGAGACCATTGGTTTCGAATGAATTTTTCATGACTGAAGATGAATGAAACCAATGGTCTCAAATAAATTTGAAATTGTATGAGGTGAGTTATTGAAAATATGTTCTCTACTCACTATTAAGTTTATTTATTGTTTAGTTTTTCTACTATTTCACTGGACAACTAACTAACTAACTCACTGGCACTATCGAACCCGTAGATTCATGGTCGCGCGGACATAAGCTCTTCATACATCCCTATCCTGAGCTAGTGTTTTCCAATCATTCTCTGTATAATCCACTTCCCTCAAATCATAGTTAATGTTATTCTCCCACCTCATTCTTGGTCTACCAACTGGGCGTTTTCCCTCTGGTTTTCCTACAAGAAGCTTCCATGCACGTCTTTCATACTATTTCACTAGATACTTAAGCAATCCATACAAATATTTACTAATTGTACTAATACATATTTATTAATAGTTTTATACAGACTTTATTTTTTTTAAATAAAAACTAGTGAGACTGCCTGTACAGGATTAATCAAATTCCCTTCATTCCTACTTCGGCCTTTAAACTTTAAATATGAATTCCCTTCCGCCCCATGTCAGAGACTGTCAAACTATAACATCCTTCAAAAACAAATTAAAGAATTATTTAATAACAAACTAACTTATACACCTCACTGATAGTATTCTTTTAACAATTAATAAATTTAATTATGTATGAAAATAATATTAAGATTAACAAATATTTTCTTTTGTTTTGTTTTAAATATTGTACAAACGTAAAATTAGTTTTCTATATCTCATTATTTTTCTTTGTTTTATATATACATTAGACATGGACAATTTAATATGTCTTGATTGTATACATTTTATTATTAGTTTTAGTCTTAATTTTAACTAACATTAACTAGTTGCATTATAGATCGTAATATAATAGATATTATCTTTTTGATCAAATTTTTATTTAGTATTTAATATTAGAGTTCATTGTGATTGTTATATTCTGATGTAATTTATGTTTGCCCTGGTGAGTGGAAGAGAAGGCCACATGGCCTTAACTCCACCAGGCTAAATAAATAAATGTAAAATCTAAAAATCTAAATCTAATATTTTAACTATCATTTACATGTCGGCTCCGGTGGTATAGTGGTTACTATTCTTGCTTCTAGACCCGAAGTTTGTGGGTTCTAGCCCAGCTAAGGTCGATGAATTCTTTGGATATAAAAATCCTGAGTATTAGTTTAATAGGAAATGAGTCTTGGGTACCGAGTAGTAGATTTTCGCCTTGTAAAAGAGCCTGAAGTATGAAATAAGACGCATTTGAGCAAAATTGTGTCGACTCTTTCACGCCCAAATTTGAATTGGAATGCTAATAACCTGAGTTGTTAAAGAACATAGTTAAATAAAATACTA
The DNA here is from genome assembly GCA_030220185.1 of Diploptera punctata. Lineage (NCBI taxonomy): Eukaryota > Metazoa > Arthropoda > Insecta > Blattodea > Blaberidae > Diploptera > Diploptera punctata. Next base: position 2,397,565 of record JASPKZ010009370.1, on the reverse strand, counting down.
TCTGTCCACTACCAACTAAATATTGTTAATTCATAGAATCACAACTTATTTTTTATTATGAATTTTACAAGCAATCTTGAATATTTTTTATCTTTTCCTGGAGAAGAAGAAACTTATTTTCACAGTATATTCCAGAAAATAACAAGAGAATGGCATAAATTAATAACTGCAATAATGTTTCAAATATATACTTAACGTACCTATTATACAGTTTAATAAGAAAAAAATAAAATTTATTAAATTAATTAATTTATTACTTCTTAAATAGATTAACTAAATTAATAGAGAAAAAATCTTAAATAGAGGATTTTTTTGTAATATTATAGTCAATATTGGTAACAGTCGAAAAAATAAGATTTTTTTTTTGCAAATACCCCAGATTGTCTTTCGACATTCCTGCTGTTCTCTCCTGAGTTTGGGGAGCCTGGAAGGCGGCGTTACGTTGCCCCAATGATATGATGGGTGATGATGATGATAGTGGTACGCCAGGAGAGACCCTAATCCTAAGCTTAATCTAAGATGAATACGAATGATGATGATTGCGATGGCCATATGATTTCGGGGACCGTTTGGTCCTTAAAGTCTTCCTGACATTTGTCTTACAGGCGAGGAGAAATCCCGATAAAAACCTCACCCAGAAAAACTGTCCCGACCAGGGATCGAACCTGAGCCCGCTGCGTAACAAGGCAGAACGCTACCTCGAGACCACAGCAGTGGATGATCAGATATCTAATATCACCAACATAATATTAATGTATAAATTATTAAAATTGTATTTAGTTTTATTGATATAGAAATTTGCTTTGTCATTATTAATTTAACTTAAGAACTATAAAATTACTAAATATGCGAGTAATCATCCATACTAATTCTGCCCAATGGCAGGTCTTTCACTGCAATCATAGCATTTTCATGCTATGCCTTGCAGCTTTACTAGTGAATTATAGGTGTGGTTGCTTCCCGTTGCTTTCCACACTGATGGGTGGATGATGATGATGGCCGAATGATTTTCGGGGACTGTTGGGCCCAAAGCTTCCTGACATTTGTCTTACAGGTGAGGAAAAACCCCGAAAAAAACCTCGCCCAGGAGCCTGTCCCGGCCGGGAATCGAACCCGGGCCCGCTGCGTGACAAGGCAGCACGCTAGCTCGAGACCAAAGCAATGTAATTAAAATGACTATTTAACTCATGCCCCAAATGGAAGTCAATGACCAATCACGTTACAATTATTTTTTTATTTACAACCAATCACAGTCGTGTTTCACCTCGCTCTTTATCGATTTCTCTTTATCAGCTCCTGCTTTTGTAATAAAGAAAGCTCCTCCTTTTTAATGTTCTGAACAGGTCAAAGCATTATTTTTCTCCAATAAATGCATTGAATATAGCAAATAATGAAAAGATTCCTTGATTTTACTGAGTTGTTTACTAAAAAAATAAATGAATAATCCGTAATGTTGATTATGATATATAGTTTGATGTGTCTCATTATTTCTCCACTTGGGTGCACACTTACAATATTGCGATCTTATTTGGCAATAAATAATATGATCAAGGTGCAGTGAATGAACATAACCTCACATTTCTGATTTGTTTTCAAACATCTCCGTTTACATTAAATATATAAATATTTTAAAATAACTATAGTTAAACAATGATTTGTGAGTAAACAGCTTAACTTTATTCGTTAAATAGTCCTAACAAATGCCACTCTTGATTTCCAAATTCTCTAGATAAATTCACTCCTCACTTCGCGAGTCGTGAATTTATCGATAATTTGGAAATCACTCGTGGCATTACTTATGAAAAAAATTTACTCTTGATCTTCGTGGATCAAGCTACTCAACTTAATAATTTCCGAGTTCAAACTTAGCTCAGAATTATATATTTTAAATTTAGAAAATTGGGAACTGTTTTCAAAGAGATTACGTTTCAAAGACGCAAATAAAGCAACTATAACAAAGTATTATTATAAAAATAATAAGTAATTTCAGTAGTAAAAATACGTCTTATGAACCGGAAAATTTCACAATCCGATAATTATATCATGGATATGGCCTATTTACTTCATTGCTAAAGAAGTGTAGATATGCTTTGATTCCACGAACATTCGATTTCTTCATATCTTTGTGTCAGGCTGATATTGAAACTACTAAACTTACTGAAAGCTGATAACTTTATTTTTTATCAGCTTCGTTAACTGCAAATTCATGTAATCCCTACGTGTTTACTAAATGTATTTAATATTAACTAACTATTGTTGAGCCATTTATAACCTTGAAGCCCCCCCCTGCACAATGCCAACTCCTTTTACATTTAAGTTATGCGTTTTGCCTATATCTTTGGCATATCCATAGTTCATTATTTCTATTAACACGTACATATTTATTTTTTTGTATAAACGAAAAAAAAAACTCTTTCGAATATCATATTATTTTCAAACATTTATGAAATAATCATAAAACTACTTTTAAGTAATTACATTTTAAAAATGACTTGTTCGGTTTATGAATTATTTAAGTTAATATTGATAAAAATAAGTTAATTTTACACCTTTATAAAAAAGAAAAGTAACGGCTTTATACACTTATAAAAAATATTTTCAATATATGGACGCTTTTGAATAAATTATTAATAATAAATAACTTTTTTATTTTACCTGGCAGAGTTAAGGAGTTCCCTTATCTACCACTGAACCGGGTTATATAAAATTTACAATAATTATTCTTATAACTAAGTTACAATAAAATAAATAATTACATAGTATTTATACAATATTATGACTATATAAAATATGTGTTTATTTATTCTAATTTAACGAATAAAAGTAAAAAGTTGATAATAGAACTATTTAAATGAAAATAAAACTATAATGACATAGAACAAAATTCATTATTTGAAGGAGAAAATGTATTATCCAATAACAACAAATGTATAAACTTGAATTAAAAGTGTCAACCTATGTTATCTCGGGAGAGAGAATTTCCGGAATGGGCAGGCTACTGTGAAATACGTTGAATAAAAAACGTAGTACAGACATGGACCCAGTTATTCAACAAATGCCTAGAATGCGGGACCATACCAGAAAAATGGAGACACTCAACAATCAAAATCCTTTACAAAGGCAAAGGCCCTACATCATCACCAGATGCTTACAGAGGCATAGCACTGGAAAATTCATTATTCAAAATCTTCTCAAAGATTCTGACGAAGAGGCTATACGACCTTGCAGACAACGCGATCCCAGAGGAACAATTCGGCTTTAGGAAGGGAAGAGCCACCATACACGCCATAAACAACCTGTTGACAGACATCCAAGAATCACTCAGACACCCCAAAGGTAAACTGTACACAATATTTATCGACTTCACAAAAGCGTTTGATCTACTTGACAGACAGATCATAATGAAGAAGCTCGAAAGGATAAGTGGAGACAACTATTTGTCACGCATCATCAGATGTATTATGGCAGTAAAATAAAGTGACCATAAACGATAACGTAACGACATCGGCTCCTATAATACAAACAAATGGAGTTCTCCAAGGCGACCCAATAAGTCCTCTGCTATTCAACATCACAACTGCAGACATCGCACATGCTTTAAAGATGGCAAACAGTAAAGCTACCATATACATGTACGCAGATGATATGGTCCTATGCGCGACAAAGCACAGAGATCTACAGGAAAGTTTCAACACCCTCATAACATGGACAAGAAGAAAACGGGCTCCACATAAATAAAAACAAGACAATGCAGATGGTCTTCAGAAAGGGAGGAAGAGTCTCAACACACGAAATGGTGTACTATGGACAAGATCCACTAAAACAAACAAGTCATTACAAATATCTTGGAGTAACCTTCCAAACAACGGGCACATGTTTCAGCAAACATATAACTGAAAAAGCTATTGCAGCCATAAGAGGCATCAACGACATAAAATACATAAACAGACTGTCACTAGATACAGCAAAACAGCTATTCACCGCAAAGATTATTCCAATACTCGTCTATGGCCTGCAAATAATATGGAAATACCTAAAGAAAAAAGATCTAAAGCAACTTGAAAAAGTAAAAGCCACTTTCCTAAAAAGAGTTCTCGGTGTATCAAAAAATACTCCATCTCGACTTGTATATGAACTGGCACGGGAACCATTTCTAATAGAAGAGCTAAGGATATCGCTACAGCTACCGGCAACAATTCATTATGACGAGCTTCTAGCGGAAAGAGTGAGGAAAAGAAGCGAGATTGATTCGGACTTCTACGCCACAGAAGCAATGATAAATCGAACGTGGGCGAACCCTGACCAACCACAGCGGCATGTACTTACTCGATTCTCTATACATGGCTTTCATCACGAGATATGCAAAAAACCAGGATTTCACCAAGCGGACGAATATTGTGTGTGTTCTCTGTGTGGATGTAAATGCAGCCAATACCATTTAGAACTGTGTACGAAGAGGACAAAAAGCTTAAACGCTTACAGCAAGAGAGTATTTTAATGCACATTTGTGCGCAATTCTACTTATTAAAAACGTATTGTAGTTGTATTAATAGTAGGATATTATTTTGTGACCTAGTGTCAAAATATAGCTTGGTGTGATTGATATTATTGATAATTTAGTAAAATTGGAGATCAATAAGGATACATGTATTATCAATAATAAGAATATCAATATGGTCTTTGTTTTCGATCTTCAATTATATTATGTAATAAGTAGTCTTGATAAGTTGAATAGCCTGACAGTGCATTTGATGTCGCATGGACGGGGGGGGGTGGATATGAGCGCCCGCTTGTGTTTGTGTATGGGGGTGTGTGTTTTTTCTTTCTTTTTTTTCCTAATTTGTTTTATAGCACTTTTTTTAATTATTAATATACAGAATGAGACTTTTTTTTATATCTACACACATGGACTTTTCATGGATGAATGTAGATGTACATTGATATGTATATATTGTATTCATTGTTCTGATACACGTCTGTAGCCATGTAGGGATTTGTTTATGTATTATGATTACCTTTGTTTGCTTTTTTTTGTTCAAGGAAAAATAATGCACATACGGCCAAGCAGGCCCGTGCGCAATGTAAATACACACACACACACACACACACACATATATATATATATATATATATATCCTTTCTTTTTCTTTTTAATTTAGTAATAATTAATTTATTAGCTTACCTTTTTACCACAGTACAAATTGAGTTCGGTAGAGGCCAAGATATGAGACAGAGTTCCAAATCTGTGGAACATCATAGCGGTGAACTGTATTACCAGGATGAGAGCGAAGAAGAACACGAACACCAGACCAATTGGCTCGAGTTGCAAATACTCCTTAGAGATGAGAACCTTGCGGGAAAAGAATTAGGCATCATTTTATTCTGTGTATAAGAATTCTACAATATAGTTTACATACATCCTATATACTTTCTGGTGACGACATTTTTCTAATAGCACCGAACAATAAATTTCATAGTTCTAAATTCTGAACCATTGAGTTAAAATTACATGTTTTTATTCATATTCGTTTTAAATCCTGTGTTAAGGATTTTATTTATTTTTTGTAATTGTAGAATGGTGTAGTTACAATTATTTGTATTGCAATATTCTGTATAACAGAACATAAAGCAGTTAACAATTATTAAACTATTGCTTCATATCCTTGGACAGTTATCAGAGATAGGAACAATATTTTTAAATTATTATTATTATTATTTATACGATAAAAAATTCAAAGAGATTTTAATATTCAATACATTCAGAGTTTTGACCTATTTTCAAAATTATTTTAAATTTTGAACTTTTGTAACAGTACATATTAATTCTTCCGATATATATTTAGATATTTCTAATTGAGACGTACTAATATTTCAAGTTTTATCACTTATAAAATATTCATCTAACCTCAAGAAGCTCTGGTAAAATGATTTTTGTGTAGCCTGTTCTTGCCAATTCTATTAGACAATAACAATTTCGAACATCTTCATTACTGACCATTTTATAGGGATTGAAATATAAGATATATAGAGTGAATATATTATTGATATTATATAGATGTAGTATATTAAAGTATATTTTACTTGGTTTATATTACATTTATAAGGGTCCGACGTATCGTAGTTACTCAATAAAAAACCCTACAAGACGAAAGGTGGCGGGTTCGATTTCGACGGGATCGGATTTTTTAAACTAATCAATCTTTTGGCTGTATCGTGAATCTGGGGTCGAAAAAGCCTCTAATGGATTTTGTATGGGTTAAGATGTCCGTCGTGCAGGGCTGGCCACCCAGCAGACATCTCGTTTCAATTGTCTACAAAAGGAAGGACTCTTAACCCTTACTACCTTAAGGACATCCTAAGATCTGTGGTGAGACCACTTTATCTTATATTACATTTTAGAAGTTGGTTGAAATATTTAAATCTAAAAATTGCTACAAATTTGCTATCATTTTTCAATAAAATTAATTTAAATAAGAGATAGAGTCTACATGTACCATAGAACTAATTAACAAATGTTATACATTTCTATATCAAGTAAAATTTTACAATTTTATCCTCAGCTATGATATGTACATAAACAACAAAACTACATGTAATATTGTGCAGTATTTATTCAAGAGTGCGGTGACTACAATAAAGTATGTACTGTATTTCCCACTAATTCAACAAAACTACGTTCGTGAAATATTTAATTTTACAAATGTACATATATATTTAAAATCGTTGTAGATACAATTGTCTTTTGTTACAATACATATAACCCAGGGCCTAATAGTACTTTTTTTCACATTCACTCCTAAAAACAAATGAGTTAGTTCCTTCTTCCACCAGAACTGCAGTTTAACACATATTACAAACACACAAATTATTTATTAAACACATAAAATGTTGTTTGAGAAATTATTTATATAAAATCAAATTATCGCTATTTCAAGAATTGATTCATACCTAACATTCCTATATCGTATAAATTAATGAATTCACATACATAATAAATATTTAAAGGATTCATAATATACATCCCGTCAATATTCGAAGGTCTTTTAAAATACAAATATCGATGTATATGTTATGTGTATTTCAATTATAATTTCTCAAACATACATTTCAGCCATTGCCAGAGATAAAAAACGAGCTTTGAAATTAATTTAATGTATGAATAAATATTTATTTAAAATATAAATTAGTTTATACCTGTATAGGCCTATATATAATGTAAAGCATTTTAAAAATAATACATCAAATTATTTCTTCGTAAACAAAATCGTGTTTTTTAATGTAAATTATAAAATTGAAAATAGTTAACATAAAACAGAGTTGTCTACAATCCAGCATCAATGATACAATATCTATAAATTCAATTATTATTATTATTATTATTATTATTATTATTATTATTATTATCCTTTAGAGGATTATTTATTTCTCTGTTTAAGTTGTTAAAATGTGTTGTAATATGCAAATATCTAAAACCTTTTAAAACTATAAATTTTGTTCAATTTCAATTTTTTTCTCCATTTATTTTGTACTTCAAATTTTATATGGCTGAGTTTATTTATCATTAGAAATCTTATTCATGTCTTTTAGTTCGTAGGCTAGCTCTATAACATAAATAATAACAAAATGGCAAAAATGAATACATTTACATAATGTAAACAATCGACTATATAGATTCTCAATCCTAATACAATTAATCAAAATTTCGATATATTCCAATTCAAATTCTATTCCTCTTAAAAATAAGCTTTGTTAATGCAACTCAAAACCACGGATAGCTAATATAGCGAAAAATATTCCTAAATTATCAAAGACTTCATTTAAAATTAAAATAAAACAATATACCTTAATGGAAATTCCGCTACGGTATAATACTTTATTTCTATTTTGTATGTTATGAATTTCCTCAAAGTTAAGGCTGACTCCATTAAATATAGGATGGAATTTGTTAATTTTCGTATTCTTTACCCTAACATTGATCATTGTTCTTTATTTGTTTCTTGTTTTTTCTTCATTTATTCATCTAATTTAAACTCCCAAATTTATGAGAATTATCCTACCGTATTTAAATAACTAAAATATTATGTACTTTTTCTTTACATTAATATTTTTTTAATTATAATGTAGAAGTATTTTACTTGGATATATATAATTTTATTTTCAGAAACAAATTGAAAATAAAATTATTAACAGAAACAACTCACTAATATTACTTTTTAAAAATTAATAATTTGTTTTATCATTATTTAATAAAAATAGTTTTAAGATTTGTGAATATAATTACCTAATGCCTTGTATAAAACGCGATAGATTAATTCATCATAGTTTATTACTTTCTTTGTATTTTTTTTTCTTTCTTTTCTTTTTATGTATAGTAGATTCGAGCTATTCCTTTCTGTATTCATTCTATCATTAATTTAACTTTAATTGTGTTTAATTTTATTGTATTATTAGACATAGTTTTCATTATTATTCAATTTGACAAATAATTAATTGTTTAGTATGACTATTATTGTAATTTTTTGTATTTATATGTAACATATGTTTGTCCTGGTGAGTGGAAGAGAAGGCCACATTGCCTTAACTACACCAGGCTAAATAAATATATTCTATTCTATTCTATATTCCGTAGTATCTTTATTAGTTATAAACACATGCTATTTTCATTAATCAATTGAGTTGGTATTTACTTGATGAAAATCCATATTTATTAATTACATAAAAATAAAACGTAGTTTTATTTGATTTTCATATTTATTATATAATTCAGTGACAGCTGTTTCGGTACACTGTACCTTCTTCAGACATGTTAACAAATTATTTCAAAATTTGGAAATTTGACATATTTGTGATAAGGGTAAGAAGTTAGATCTTTTGGAGGCTGTAGAAATTAATAAATTTAAAAGTAGTAAAAAACTTTTAAATTCTCAACTTGATTTGAATGAATCCCCTTTGTTAAATTAAAAAATGTAAATAAATATTGTTGTATTGTTGCTTAGATCAGTTGGAACACAATTCATAATTTGTTAACATGTCTGAAGAAGGTACAGTGTACCGAAACAACTGTCACTGAATTATATAATAAATATGAAAATCAAATAAAACTACGTTTTATTTTTATTTAACTATTTTCAATACTTTGTTATATTCTTCCCCTGTGTTTGTTATCTCTGACAGAGACTGTTTTCGATTAATGAGAATACACAGCATGCAACACATATATAGGATAACAGAAAGGTTTGTTTGTAGGCGGCAGAGGTCGTTGTTGTTGTAGCTGACGTCTCTTCATCCTGTAAATCTGATTGTACAAGTGACGTATGTGTTGATAATGCCGGTGATTTTGATGAATTATTGATGTGGTTTAGATTAATGCATACCTCACAACCAAACGCTCTCGTGATTTAATTTAAATTTGATAATATGCCGACTTCATGTTGTAAATTCCTGAGATTACTAACTGCGCAAATGTCCGCATTTTCAGTTCTCTGCAATGATCTCTAAATTTCAATATAACGCACGTTTATGATTTATGATCTAGCATCAAAGAGGGAATTTCTTTTATGATTGTAAATAACACATGATAATATAAATATCACGTTTTGAAAGTTACTCACTATTTATTGAACCTTATTATTAACTTTTATATTACTTTATTAATTTTATTTATTTATAGATGCACTCCTGAAACGTATATATATGAGTAGGTAATTTATTTTTTACTAACGGTATTTTTATAAGTCTAAATCAGTCTTAATTTACACGATAAAAGAATTTAGAAAATATAAAATGGTGGTTCTATTCTAATAAATTCAAAATGCGACCGATATCACATTCAGCTATGCACAAAAAGAACAAAGACAATATGTGAATATGCAAAAAAATTAAATGTATTCTTACTTTAATTCTGGCTAATTCTGGCTGCAATAAAATTATTATTCTAATAAATTCTATTAATTCTTAAAATCGTACAAAAGAATGAAATTTAAGAAGCCTTTTATTAATTAATAAATTCCAAATTAACGCACAATAGCATGAATCACGCATCTATATATACTTATGAAATATAATTTATCGTAACGTAGAAAATACTGTATTTAAATATATAAAATTGTAGTAAGGCTTTCACAGGCAGTGTCTTGATTATCGTATAGTTTGTCTTCTGGGCTAAATGGCCGTGGTCCAGTTTTGTTGAAACTCGACCTTTCGTCTGCTTCTGCGGTGAACATCCTCAGGAGTTCACAAATCTCCTGTGAATGTCTACCGCAGTAGTAGACGAAAAGTCGGGTTTGAATAAAATTGGTTCACGGCTATTTAAATATGTATATAATATCCTCGCAGAAATAGTTATTCTTTTATAAATTACACATATCATTTAATTTAGTTAAACTATGTTTATTTTAGTAAGCTGATGATTGAACCATTGCGTTCTCTTTGATGCAAATATTTTCAAACGATGAATTAATTATTAATTGTAATCGGAAAAGTGAAACAAAACATTGATATTTTTGAATATAATGAAGGAAGTAATTTGGATAGTGATTTAAGAAAGAGACGTGTGATGAAAGTGAATAAAATTGAAAGAAAAAATGAAGACAATTAAGTGTTATTTAGAGTATTTAAAAGAAACAAGTTGTAATTAACGATAAACGAAAATGTGAGTTTCTTATATCAGAAAACAGACAACACTGTGCAAAGTGTGAGGAGTAGATGAGGAGGAGGTATGTGGATGGTGATGAAGAAATGTTATGATTGAGACACTGTACATCTGAAGTCACCAGGCCACAGAGTCCGCACACCAGACTGAACCTTACACAAAATCAGGTCACTTTTATTAAAATAACTTTACTATGTATGCTTCTGGATTCTGATAGCTCTTAAAGTTATGTACATTAAGCTAGCATCGCCCAGATTACATAACATTTTATATGTAGTTATTTTATTTTTGTACGCATTTAACTTTTCATGAATATCGCATTAATTTAATTAATAAAAGTTTGTCGTGCTTTTAGCTATAATTAATTGTTTTATTTTCAATTAAAATTAGAACTAAGTTACATTATAAAATGTTTTATATTTCCTGAAATTCACGTTTTTTTAAATAAAATGTATTAATTATATTATTTGGAGTCTGTTTATCATACCTCAATATTAATGTTGATTTGTTCTTGAACATGTTTCGATTGGATATCAATCATCTTCAGCATCTTGCCCAGACTGGTTGGATTTATGTTGTAAACTCTGGATGTCGATGTCAGCTCCATCCTATGGTTGGCCAAAGAACCTCCAAACGAGGCCACGTTCCATCGCTATTTCGAAATTCATAACTCTGTTTTTGTTCTTCTGAATAAAGATTTTTTGTTTCCAAATAGTCAGCTCTTTTGTATTTTCTAACTGTTTTAATAATTTAGTGTCCGAATTTATATTATGTTTTTCAGACCAAACATGAGCAGCAACTGCAGATTTTTCTATTTCCACAGGAGGGAGCTGACATCAACATCTAGGGTTTACAACATAAATCCAACCAGTCTGGGCAAGATACTGAAGATAATTGATGTCTAATCGAAACATGTTCAAGAACAAATCAACATTAATATTGAGGTAAGGTACAGACTCCAAATAATATAATTAAAAGAACCTCAAAATATTACTTCCTAAAATAAAATATTAAAATGTAATAAGCTTACTTATATATATTGTATTTTTCTCCTCACAAATTTCTGAAATTCTACGTGATTATGTTAACACTACTGGTACAAAACTCATAAACTGATTAAAAAAAACGGAATTGGAGATCTATCATTTTGTAAAATTGTATTGTATTAAATAAATATTGTATTATAACTAAACTAAACTCCATGGCGCGACAGGTTTAGAAGGCCCTTGGCCTTCCATCCGATTGCTGGCCTCACATCTACATGTGTTAATCACAGAGGTAGGTAATCATAACCACTATAGGGGTGACATGTGGTTAGCATGTTGGGTCCCCCAGCCCTTATAGCTGGTTTTCTAAACCTGGAGCCGATACTTATTGTACCTACCCAAATTCCTCACGATGCTGGATGGGCACCGGTCCCATACTGGCCGAAATTGCATGAGAAAATTCCTTCCCCCATGGAGACACGAACCAGTGCAAGTGCCGTAACTCTGCGCCAAGGTGTCTTGCCTTAACCACTCGGCTACGGCGCGGGACTAATATTGTATTATATTATTAATGATTTTTAAATGAAAATGTATAATATAATTTAAATTAATCATGGTTACGACAGTATTATAGACCCAACACTATAAGTAATTTGAAAGTAAAAACGAGTTTATTAATATATAGGCCTATGTTAATTATACATCTATAGGTTTTAATAAAGATGTCATACAAAAATTGTACATTACAGGGGCCTAAATACTTTTCGTTTCATATGATAAATACGTATTTTCGTTGAATAAACACATAAACAGTCGCATATCTCCTTACCGTCTTATGTTAGGTACTTCATGGATCTACTTGTATAATATCATATCCTCAACTAGTATCCAACTCAGGGTCGGGTCGAGAGATGTGATTGGATGAAGCCCCTATATTTATATAGGTCTGTGAGCTTCAAGAGTGCCGGCTGACCATCCCTGACGAACCGTCATATGGGCACATATACGAAATGAAACGAAATGGATGAGTATGGAGAAATGGTGGAATGCAGTTAGTGGCAGGGGAAAACGGGAGAAATTCCGACAAAAATCTGTCCAAGCTACGTTTTGTCCATTAAAATACCCACCTGGAGTGACCGAGACTCAATCTCGATACTCCGGAGCGGCAGTGAGAGGTGAGAGTCTAACTGCTTGCGTCAGGGAGCAGATCTACTTATAAATCCATCCATAGTAATTCTGCCCGAAGGCAGGTCCTTCACTGCAATCATAGAATTTTCATGCTATTCTTGCAGCTTTACTGGGGAATTTCAAGTGTGGTAGCTTCCCGTTGCTTTCCACACCGGTGAAAGATACGATGATGGCCATATGATTTCGGGGACCGTTTGGGCCTTAACGTTTTCCTGACATTTGTCTTATAGGTGAGGAAAAACCCCGATAAAAACCTCACCCAGAAACACTGCCCCGACCGGGGATCGAACCCGGGCCGCTGCGTGACAAGCACGCTGCCTCAAGACCACAGCGGTGGACCTACTTATAAATAGCAATTATCAAATTATTTCACAATTTTATCTTTATATTGGAAATTATTAAATTCCTACTCTTTATGGCATTAAATTAATTCCATATATGAAATCATTTTTTAGAGTTTTAAATTTTACTCCATTAAATTAACGGAGTTTAACCTCTCACTTTATAGGTACTTTTTACATGCTACACGCCAGCCGGGCCTTACAGTGGCACGACCTGTCGGGAGAGGAATTTTAAACTACGGATTACACACATACTTTTTTGACCTCACAAAGACATAGAGGGCCTCCCCGAATGAGTTATCAGCTCAATGTGAGGGCCTCCTCCGAGACAACACAACATGAAGACGAAAAACACACCATTCACATACACATTCATACTAAACATGGCGAATATGATGATGACCAGATTGTGTTCGGGGACCGTTTGAACCTTAAAGTTTCCTGGCATTTGTCTTACATGCGAACAAAAATCTCAGGGGAAAATACATCACCCAGAAAACTTGTCCCGATCGCGAATCAAACCATGGCCCGTTGCGTACGAGGTAGCGATGCTAACCCGAGATCACAGCATTGGACCTATGATTTCATTAATAATTACTTTTTTATTTATACACTATGGGAAATAAAATCTCTTTCATTACACTCTTAAATGATATATAAGTGAAAAATACACCGTGTCCCATTCAAACCTCCCACATTTTAATTAATCATAACTCTCAAACTATGCGGAATTATGAAATGAGGTTGGTATTAAAAGAAAGAGAAACTCTCAGAATTTTTGTTTTTTTATTGCTGCAGTTAATTCATCTGTCGCATGTCGGACAATAATGACATAAAACAAAATGGCGAGCACAAACTGTTTTCTGGTATGCAGAGACGAAGTCAATAATTACAGTGCAAAGAAATTACCGGAGAGAATATGGAGGAAATGCATCTGATGGGAAGATCATTAAGGCATGGCTTGAGAAGCCGAGATCACAGCAGATTTCATTAATAATTACTTTTTTATTTATACACTATGGGAAATAAAATCTCTTTCATTACACTCTTAAATTATATATAAGTGAAAAATACTCCGTGTCCCATTCAAACCTCCCACATTTTAATTAATCATAACTCTCAAACTATGCGGAATTATGAAATGAGATTGATGTTGAAACAAAGAGAAACTTAAAGAATTGTTGTTTTTTATTGCTGCAGTTAATTCATCTGTCGCATGTCGGACAATGACATAAAACAAAATGGCGAGCACAAACTGTTTTCTGGTATGCAGAGACGAAGTCAATAATTACAGTGCAAAGAAATTACCGGAGAGAATATGGAGGAAATGCATCTGATGGGAAGATCATTAAGGCATGGCTTGAGAAGTTTCTGGCGACTGGAAGCGTTAAAAAAAATAATCAGGAGGTGCTCGTACACGTGTTTCACAAGAAAAGATTGAAGAAATGGTGCACATATACAGGTGTTTTAATGTGTGGCAATGAAAATTCGAGTTTCTGTTTCGTTTAATACCGGCCTCATTTCATAATTCCGCATACTTTGTTAGTTATGATTAATTAAAATGTGGGAGGTTTGAATGGGACACCCTGTATTTCATTTACGTATAACGAACAGTTCAGTTAGCTGGAAAAAGTATTACTAACCTTATATATGGATAGGGGTACCCTATACAAGATTTTGGAGAGTTTCCATGAGGACTGAGAAGGATCTACTATACAGCTTGGTTAATTAAATTCGACACCTGTATTTTATGACCTGTTTTATGTAAGGTTATAAGGCTGGAGTTAAAAGACCTTAAGAAGATGAGACCAGACCAGACCCGGTTAGTCCATGCCACTTCCGGGTGAAGAGGCCCACCAATTGCCTGGTTTTTACCTCTGCTGTCTCCTCTATGTAGGTGATGTTAGTCTTGACCCCGAGCGGCCAATCAATGTGGAGCATATCCTTATTCAGTTGCAGCAAGAAAACGATAAGCACAAACAAAGCATTGAACATGAAGAATGCAAACACCGACTTGTTTCTCAACTCGATCAGGTCCGCTGCAATTCGAGCCTGAAAAAATACGTTAACAACACAAAGCATATTAAGACACTTGCTCGCCGTGCGCTGGGTGCTCGAAGAACCTCCCAGAATTTCCCTATTCATTTTATAACATTTTGAGAATATCCTAACTCTTTGGACATCGTCAGAATCATCCATATTTGGATCCGTTAACGCGGCACTCCGGAATAATCCTATGTTATGTACCCGAGTATGTCTTCTTAGTTCCTATTATAGTTATATTAATGTTTATGTTCTACTTTTCTGCTATGCATTGGAATTAATTCCACCTTATTTCAAGTTTTATCTGTATTTTATTATTACATTTTGAGTTTATATTAATAGCGGTTATTAGATTTTCTGGGTATTATATCAATCATTTCAAATGATTAACACTTTAAGGAAGTGAATACTAACGAATTTTAAGAAAAGTCACCTGTCGTAATTGTTTATAACATATTAATTACCGGATTTATTTTATTATTAACAGCAAATGTTACACACGTACTGTATGATTATATAAAATGTTTACAAACGCTTTTAGAACTCAAGTGGAAATAATATTTCCCTTTTTACTCTCAAAATATTTGATTTGAATTACAGTTAATTAAATTAATTAATTTCATAATTAGAGAGAAAATAATGGAAGTATAATTAACTTATATTTTTTACAAATAAAGTATAGCTTAGATCAAAATTTTTACACGTTCTTCTTACTTGAATGAATGCTAAATAAGTACTTTTTTTAAACTGTGAAAGTCTTTTTATTGGGCGATTTCCACTTCCAGTAAGTTATTATATAAAACAAACCATTTTCGAAAGTTTTTTTTTTATTTCTTGTTTAGAACTTTCAGAAAAGTGAAAAATGGATGCTTCCGAAATGTTTCATTTCTTACTTAGAACCTTTTGAAAAATGAAGAAAGGGTGTTTATCTGGTAGATGGTGCATCCAGCGCTCGACGAGTTTTCACTCGTTTCTGGTATCTTACCTCCTGAGTCTCCTCGACATACGTAATGTTGGTTTTGACTCCGAGCGGCCATTTTATGTGAAGTTTATCCTTGCTAAGTTGCAGCAAGAATACAATCAGCACAAACAGCGCATTCATCATAAAGAAAGCAAACACTGAAGAGTCCCTCAATTCTCTCAAATCCTTGGCTACTCTTGCCTAAAAACACAAGTTTTGCTAGGAAAACAGAAGATTAAGAAAAGAAGAAAACAAGATAGAGACGAACAAATTAGTTGATATAAAATCACAGAAGAAACAGAAATGATTATTTATGCATTAGAATTATAGTTTTGCTGGTTATTTTTAGCCTGACTGTTAGTAATGTCAGTATTTCGTAAAGGAATTTGCTTTTATACTCTACATATTTCTGCATGTTGCTAATTTTGTAGTCAAAACGCCATAAGTAATCAATCTAACTGTTTTATACTTAATAAAAATTGTAACTGATTATAGCTGAGTAAATTATCTGCGTAAATAGCATCGGCAATGCTTTTGTGTTCCGTATAAGAGCAGTTTTATTTATTGGTGTGTAATGTTTTTAACTTTATGCAACTTACACGTAATAAATTCAGATAACTATATTTTAATTTTTCGCTTGTAAAATGTTCCTTAATTAAATTGGTATCTTATTTAATTTATTTGCAATAAAATCTGATATTATATTTTAATGTTTCGTTTATAAAATATTTCTTAATGACGTTTATCTACGTCTAAATAAAGATTTTGATTATCTTATTCACTGTTAATATCAGTATTTTCTATATTTATCGAAGTATAAATCTAGATGAATTTGTATAGCAATTCCCTTTGCAGTTGATGTCTGAAAACCAATTCATCACTACTATTCCCATATTTCCTTTTTTGGTGAAAAATATAAATTTGACAAAGTTAATTGAAATTTTAATCAAGAATCTGAGAATATCTTTAATAAATTGATAGGAACTAATTAACAGAAATCCATGCTTATTAGTAAGTTCATAATTGTATACTATGTAAGTCAGTAAATAAATTATTTTTAAGAAAATTCATTCATAGATTAAAATGAAATGCCATGCATAGAGAGGAATACATTTAATTTTATTTGCGCTGTATGTGCTTATATTACAAAACTTCATAAATAAATATAACTTATATATTTATGGAATCATACATAGTATATTTTTTCTCAACCATTTCATTGTTGGTTGTAAAATTATTTTCTCTGCCAATTATTTTATAGAAAATTTTCGAAAAAATTTATATCGTAAAATTTAGTCGTACATATTATATTAGGACCACAGGAATAATTAAAAGATTTACAGGTGAATTGAAATCCGGTATATAAGAGGTAAACATTATCTTAAGACGTTGGACTATAAAGTCACAATTTTGTTGGGAAACTGATTCTGATATTTATGATAAACTGATAAGATATTTTGGGTTTTATGTGGGAAGCCGCACTGAGAATTGTTATCCCCTGAATCAAATTAATCGACTCGACGAGTCTAAACTTGCGAAAATTCGAAGCTAAAAGCAAACACGGTAACCACTATTCCAGGGTATCTTTACTCAGTTTGCATATATTTCATTTATTCGTAAATATTTTTAGCATTAGACGTCTTTTTTATTCTATAATTACCCATATTTATTTTTTGTATTTAATAGTAGGGATATTTCCAACAAAGAATATTCAACACATAGTTACTTTACATTATACGTGTTTTGGTGCAATAGTTAAGCTTCAAGAACTACTTTTATGTGTCAGTTCTTAAGTCATGTATTATCATAATGTATTATTTTCGCAGTAAATGGGCGAGTTATTTAATTTAATGTCGCTCTTTAACACCTCAAGTTACTAGCGTCGCAATTAAAATATGGGAATGAAAGGATCAATAAATTTTGCTCTATCAGCCATGAGGTTCTTCTATGCCCTTTAAATGTATGACACGGACTTCAGTTGGTTTACTTCTCTTGCAAAAGAAGTATTGTTCATCGTTATTGCGTTTTTAAAAGTCCATCGGATATGAATCCGCGAATCTCGGAACCAGAGGACAGCATGATATCCAATAATCTACCAGGATTACAAATAAATTTAGTTTATTAATAACTATTTTCGGACATCATAGACATTATAGAAAAGAAAAGATAACAGTGGTATGGCCATGTCAAAAGAATGCCAGAGCAAAGATTACCTAAAATTGTTATGGAATTGATCCCAATAGAAAGGGGGAAGAGAGGAAGACCGAAGAAAACTTGGATAGAAAGGTACAAGCGGCTATGAATATCAGAGGATTGGAGGAAGATCAATGGATTGACAGAGAGGAATGGCTTTTGGTTTCCGGAAGACGGCGGCGGCTGATGATGAATAACTATTTTCTAACTATATGATATATTCCAATTTAAATTTTACCCCGATTAATAAAGATTAAGATTATCTGTATATAAATAGGCTAAGACAAAAAGTTAAGTACCATTTTCTCCTCTGTTTGTCAACCGATTTTTTTTTTTGTTTAGTGGGTATTGACCAGCTTTAGTGTTATCAATAAAAAAATTGGAAACAATTTGTTCTGCGGTTTTTAACTGCAAAGCAGTGTTTATGGAAAATCCCCATAGTAAAAGGGTTGAATTTTTTACAGAGATTTCTTGTAATTTTAGACATGTGATGTACAATGTCCAAAAAATCTACCTTTTTAACTGCAAGGCACTAAAATCCAACGCCAAAGCTCCTATTTAAACTATAGGGAAGTATTATTATATATATATATATATATATATATATGTGTGTGTGTGTGTGTGTGTGTGTGTGTGTGTGTGTGTGTGTGTGTGTGTGTGTGTGTGTGTGTGTGTGTTAATCACAGAGGTAGACGATCATCCTGCAGTGTAAGGGTGATATGTGGTCAGCATGTCGGGTCCACCAGTCGTTATAGCTGATTTTCTCAACGTGGAGCCGTTACTTATTGTATCTACCCAAATTCCACACGATGCTGGGTGCTAATTTAGAATACTATCACCCCCGTCGCCAGTTACACTCCAATATAAATTTTTACCCTGTATTTTTACGATTGTGGTCAAATACAATTTAAAACTAACAGTGTATAATGTAATATAAAGTGACGTGTTATTTATGGTCGAATTTCGACCACTTGGCGAATACTAGAAATAATAATTAATTAATAGCAATATTCATATAAATATGTGAATTATTAACAAATTCTCATTATTTTCGATTTTCCTTCCCCTTTAACTTTCGTCATTCGAAAAATGTACTTTTCGCGTGAGAGTGCGTTTTGTCGTACTTACAGCAAAAGCAGCTTCCTACATTTCGGGGTTGTCAACCTAAATAACTGTACGTGTAATATTACATATTACAAACCTCGTGCAGAAAGTAAAACCACTGCCCTCTATGTATACTATGTACAACGTATACAAAAATATATCCAAAAGAAGTGTTAATATACATTATACGAAACAAATGACTGCATTTTAAATGAACTGGACTTTATTTGAATCAATATAAAACAATAAATACGTGCTTGCCGCCATTTTATGACTGATTGATGTCACGGCCTGCTGTAGTCTCAACTAATAAATATTGCCCACACTGTTAACGTTAGTCAGTTTTTTTGTAATGAACGCAAACATTTCCAACAAAGATGTTATTGTTTTACTATTATTTATTATTTTGAAAACACCATCGCGCAAAAAAATAATGTACAACGTACGTTTGTCAAGTGTTTTACAGAATCTCGGAAATTTTCCTCGCTTCTGTAATAACCACTTTCCAACCTCGCATCGTAATACAGTATTTTATGAAATCTAACTTTTAAAATGCAATTCCGGAAATAATTTACCCTAAAACTCGACGGGATGCAGTCAACTGAATACATTTTTATGGTTATTGTATATATTTAAGATTTTTCTAGTTCTGTGTATGCTTCCTGCATGCTTGTATTCAGTAGAAAAGAAGTAGGGAGAGTTGACAAGAAAAGAGACTGATGAATGCAGTAAATTGGTTCCAGCCGACTTAGCACAACTCATATTTACATAATGGTGGCTATAGGAGCGCCCCTCGTGGGAAATTACATAAACATGGAGAAAGCAAGTGTAGCGTGAGACAGATATCATTTGTGTGACTTGATTTGTAATTATGTTGCACGCACTAATTACAAAAAAAATTCTTTTAACAGCCGATTTTAAATGTTTTCAAAACTTCAGCTATTAAAAAGTTGGTGTAGCAGTTAATGTCATGGACAGACGTTCAGGGGAACTTGATGTTTTCAACTATACGAAAGTTAGAGACGATGTTTTAAATAGCAGTTAATTTTATAAAGATTAATCAAGACAACTTAATGAGGCTTGGTTAAAACTTATCGTAGAAAGAGGCAATTTCCTTCTTTCAAAATTATAAAATGTGCGATAATTTAAAACATGTACGGAGAATATAAAATTAAATTATGGAAAAACAGGCATTAAAATCGTGGAAATACGAATTAAATAGAGTAGAAGTATTCCTGTATTAGGAAGTCACAAAGTTGGTACACTATTAATAAAAAGTGTAGTGAAAGAGTTGTTTCAGACAAGGTTTTTGAAAATTTTAATCTATTTGGGAGATACCTGCTTGAAACCCCGGAGCTGGTCAACTTAGTGTAGCTATTTATTTATTTTTGGTAAATGGAAAAAATAAATAAAACTTTTAAAATCGCTCCAGAGCGAAATAGTCATTACTATATTAAAAAATGGCGATTCTACAATATATTACGATGCGAGGTTGGGAATTGGTTTTGTACAGAAATGAAAAAAATGTTTAAAAATCGAGCGATAGCGAGATTTTTAATTTTCCGATATTCTATAAAATATTTCACAAACGTGCGTTGTACATTATTTTTTGCGCAATGGTGTTTTCAAAATAATAAATAATAGTAAAATAATAGCATCTTTGTTGGAAATATTTGCGTCCATTATAAACAGTTGACTAACGTTAACAGTATGGGCAAGTTTATTAGTTGAAACAATTAGTGATAATATGGCGGCAAGGGCGGCAAGTACGTATTTATCATTTTATATTGTTTCAAATAAAGTTTATTTCATTTAAAATGCATTGATTTGTTTCGTATGATATATATTAACACTACCTTTTGGATATTTTTTGTATATATATATATATATAATATATATTGTATGTAGTATGGCCTGCATAGAGGACAGTGATTTTACTTCCCGCACGCGTGTTTGTAATATGTAATATTACAGTATAGTTGTTTTTATTACAGTACATTTATTTAAGTTGGCAACCCCGAAATGTAGGAAGTTAAACTTTCAATCATGGTCGCCATTGATGTAAGTACGACAAGACGCACTATCGCACAAAAAAATATTTACATGAAGTTTATTCAATAAAGTCGATTAACAACAAACCAATACATTGGCATTATCGATCCCGAAAGTTCATTGTCGCTGGAGATAAGCTCTCCAAACAATCCAGTCATTAGCTATTTTGTAATCTTTCCTTGTCTAATTAATTTCCTTCGAATCATGGTTAATTTATTATTCCACTTCATGTAATACATTTATTAAGTTATTTTTATTGTAATAACCGTAAATTCACACTATGCAAACTAGCTACATATTGCCTGTTATCTTGTGCATTATTGTAAACCTTACAATTACTTGTTAAATAATTAGTATTTTCTCCAAAACTAAACTTATTCTGTCATAAATAACTTAGTATTTTTCTCATTTTTATCTTGTACATTTCATATTTTATTAATTAAATCTAGACTTTAAGGGAGGAAAGGAGGTTACGAGCATTTGAGAATAGATTTTTTTTTTTAAGAATAAGGTTCTTAGGAAGATTTTTGGACCAAAGAGGGATGAACAGACAGGAGAATGGAGAAGACTACATAATAATGAACTACATGGTCTTTATAGGAAGCCAGATATAATAAAAACAGTTAAGTCTCGTAGACTGCGATGGGCAGGACATGTTGCACGTATGGGGAATGAAAGACGTGCATGGAAGCTTCTTGTAGGAAAGCCAGAGGGAAAACGCCCAGTTGGTAGACCAAGAATGAGGTGGGAGAACAACATTAACTATGATTTAAGGGAAGTAGATTATACAGGGAATGATTGGAAAGCATTGGCTCAGGATAGGGATGTATGGAGAGCTTATGTCCGCGCGGCCATGAACCTACGGGTTCGATAGTGCCAGTGAGTAAGTAAGTAAGTAAGTAAATCAAAATATATTGTAAATAATGATTATATATAAAACTATTATTCTGCCAGTTATATTATATGGATGCGAAACATGGACTCCTACTTTAAGGGAGGAAAGGAGATTACGGGTATTTGAGAATAAAGTTCTTAGGAAAATGTTTGGACCAAAGAGAAATTGAACAGACAGGTGAATGGAGAAGACAGGTAAACAGTGAACTACATCGTCTTTATATAATAAGAACAGTTAAGTCTCGTAGACTGCGATGGGCAAGGCATGTGGCACGAATAGGGAATGAAAGACGTGCATGGAAACTTCTTTTAGGAAAACCAGAGGGAAAACGCCCAGCTGGTAGACCAAGAATAAGGGAGGAGAATAACATTAACTATGATTTGAGGGAATTAGATTATACAGGGAATGATTAGAAAATGAAATGAGGCACCTTCGGAGAATACACATTACTAGATCACAAACAAAAAAAGAAGACATCTTAGAAGAATTACACATAGAACCTTTAGAAAACAAAATTTCTGATTATAAGTCAAGATGAATGCAACATGTTCATCGAATGAAAGATCACAGGATACCCAAACAAATGTTAAGATATCAAACTGCACGTAGAAGAAGACCAGGACGTCCACTCAAAATACTTTTGGATGGTGTTTCTCTTGAGGCGAAACAGGCCAACAAATGGCCTAAATTCGTGAATGTACGATGATGATGATTGGAAAGCATTAACTCAGGATAGGGATGTATGGAGATATTTTGTACGCGCGGCCATGAACCTACGGGTTCGATAGTGCCAGTTAGTTAGTTACTTAATTATAAATATACTATGTAAAAGTTTTGTTTAATGTAATTTAGATCTAACAGTAAGTTTGTATTTTTTCTAACCTGGTTTAGTGGTAGACAAGGCCTTAAGGCCTTATATCTGCTACGTAAAATAAAGTTTATTATTATTATTATTATTATTATTATTTATTATTATTATTATTATTATTATTATTATTATTATTATTATTATTAATAGAAGTAGTAGTAGTAGTAGTAGTATTGGTCGATGCACCTAAAGATCCTAGATCCAATATCACATTAAATGTTAAAACATCTATAAAAGAAGAACGAAATATTTAAATGAATGCTATATATTTTAAACTATTGGCATTATATGTTTTATTAGTTTGATAGGTAGGGTCAGAGGGAATATCGTTAATCTATTCATGCTCGTTACTAAATACGAGCCATTTGCCTTATCTTAAGAGATTCATAGTTATTCCCCTTCTACTCGTACATGGGATTTCGGTTGTTATTTGCACGTGATGATGGAATAAATTAATTTAAATAATAAGAAATAGAAATATCATGCAGCTACTAGATGATAAATGAGATGTGTATCTTGTTTTCGATAAGATTAAGTTGAAAATGGCATCCAGCTGCTTGTAATGCATATCCAATATAGAGATAAGAGGGGTTTGTCCGCCTTTGATATTGCCTTTCACGCCCGACTGCTTTCGCAAATTGGATCAGCTTTGCTCATTTCTAGTCAGAATCAGTTTCCACATGATCTGCATTTTCTACAAGACAGTAGCTCACAGACCTTCTCCTCCTTGTTTTCATCGATGGGATGAAGATATTTCTCCAGCAGGTCCTTCCAGAACTGCGCTTCCACTGCTGAAATGTAGTCCACCTCTCCCTTCTTCAAATCGCGATCCTCAATCCAGTATGGGTTTATCATGTCGTCCCTCTCCTGCTTTGGTTCTGCGAATAATAATAATAATAATAATAATAATAATAATAATAATAATAATAATAATAATAATAATAATAATAATAATAATAATAATAATAATATAAAATAAATAAATAAAATTTCAAGAAATAACGTTCTTTTAATCAAATATCAATATAATTTATTATTTATTCGTGGTGCAGCTGTTTCTTCTAAATAGGTTCTGACCCAAGAGATATCATGCAGGATAAGCAAAATGGGACCATAAATGAAATTATGAAATGCTCGAAGAATTGAAATTGGAATCAGTATTAAATCATACTGAAAATGGGGGGAAATGGAGCAATCATGATAGAGGATATCCGTAGTCAAATCCTTTAAATACAACAATGGCATAGGCTTAGTAGAATTTCCAATTAAGAGATGGATTCAGAGAGCAACAAACCATATGGCTTAATACCTGGATTGAATAATAATAATAATAATAATAATAATAATAATAATAATAATAGTTAATAATAATTAATAATAACAATAATAATGATAATAATAATAACAATAATAATGATAATAATAATAATGATAATAATACTAATGATAATAGTAGTGATGTAATGAACAATAATAGAAATCAAAACTCAGGAAATGCAGTTTTTTTACCGCCAAATTATATTTCATTTTCATAATTATCTAGAATAATTTCGTATATTTAAGGATAACAGTTTTCACCCTATTGGAAATAATAATAATAATAATAATAATAATAATAATAATAATAATAATAATAATAATAATAATGATAATAATAATGATAATAATAATAATAAAAATAATGATAATAATAATAATAATAATAATGATAATAGTAGTGATGTAATGAACAATAATATAAATCAAACCTTAAGAAATGCAATTTTTTTACCGCCAAATTATATTTCATTTTCATAATTATCTAGAATAATTTCGTATATTTAAGGATAACAGTTTTCACCCTATTGGAAATAATAATAATAATAATAATAATAATAATAATAATAATAATAATAATAATAATAATGATAATAATAATAATAACAATAATAATGATAATAATAATAAAAATAATGATAATAATAATAATAATGATAATAGTAGTGATGTAATGAACAATAATATAAATCAAACCTTAAGAAATGCAGTTTTTTTACCGCCAAATTATATTTCATTTTCATAATTATCTAGAATAATTTCGTATATTTAAGGATAACAATTTTCACCCTATTGGAAATAATAATAATAATAATAATAATAATGATAATAACAATAATAATTATAATAATAACAATAATAATGATAATAATAATACTAATAATAAAATAATGATAATAATGATAATAGTAGTGATGTAATGAACAATAATATAAATCAAACCTCAAGAAATGCAGTTTTTTTTACCGCCAAATGATATTTCATTTTTATAATTATCTAGAATAATTTCGTATATTTAAGGATAACAACAATTTTCACCCTATTGGATAATGAATAATACATGCATCCCTTCCCATTAAAAGCAATTGTCGCTCTCTAGATAAAACGCTCAATGCTTATATTTATATTTTTACTGTTAGGAATATCAGAATCTATAAAACATCATAGAAATTTGATATTACTTTGATAATATATATTTAAATCTTTGGTCAAATTCCTGAATTTACATTTGACGCATTTTTAATAATTATTGTCTGTATTGTCATCTTATAGACAACATGGGCAGATTTATTCTGGTATTTATTCTTGTTCTTTAGGCTATACTCGTGAATATGTTTTATTATTTTTACACTGATTTCCTTTAAATCTATTGATCAGTTCGTATTCCATTTTCATAATAATACAGAAAATCGCTGCTTCCAAATACAGCAAAAATTTCCCCAGCAAATGGTTTTGAGAAAATGCTGGAATTTTAGAGAAGAGGAAAAAGAAGATGATTAAACATTGTATTTTGACCCTTAAATTCTCTAATTGAGTAGCTTTGATTTTTTAGATCTGTAGATTAAATTAGGAAAGTCAAATATTATATTTTTTTAGATTTATAAATTAAATTATTTAAGTCACATTTTATTACACTGGCATATTGTTATCTACTTTATCGAAAGTAGATAAAATGAGTTTCAATAGCGATTAAAATTAAATGTAATATTGACAGGTAATTATAAATTTGTAAATTACATTACATGGTTTAAGTCATATCTCATAAATAAATAAAACTGTTTCCTAAGTTTTTATTAAATATAACCTTACCAGAAGCTACAGTTTCGCTATCTGTATCATGGATTTGATCCTCTTCAGCTGGGTCTTCTGCAAGGGAACCCAGTTGATGGTCTCGACTGTTGACTGACGCTGTTCTTCGCCGAGAAGTAAGCTGTCCATGAGGATCTATCACTCTGAGAATAAACATAATTTTTATTTGTTAATTTACGTTTTTAAATGTAAAAAATATTAGTTCAAAATCATATATTTTATACTATTGCATTCTCATGTCTGATTAATATTACAGGCTTGAGGGTTAGATTCCCATCTATTCCACTGAATTCTTCTTTATTTATAGGGTCTGAAACCAGGTCCATTCTGCATCTTGAGTCCAACTGAGCAGCTGGATTTGATATAAAAAAACTCCATGGCCCGACAGCTCTAGAAGGCCCTTGGGCTAACAGCTGCTGGTCTCTCATCCATTTATCATTTATAGATGTTGATGATTATTTAACCAGTATAGGAGTCTCCCATATGGTTATAACTGGTTTTCTCAACCTAGAACCGCTACTTTCAGTAGCTAACCAAATTCATCACGATGCTGGGTGGGCACCTATCCCATACTGACCGACATTCCATGAGAAAATTTCTTCCCCAATGGGGACTCAACCAGCGCAAGTACCGTAGCTGTGCACCAAAGAATTATGCCTTAAACCACTCGGCTACGGCGTGGTCATATTTCATGTGAGAAGTGTCAAAATCCTAATTAGACCAATTGTTACTTACGGTTCTGAAATTTGGTTACTTGACTCATATCTGTAATAATTTAAATATTTTTGAAAGAAAGGTACTAAGAAGAATATTGGGAGCAGTTTGTGTAGATAACATCTGGAGAAGAAGATGTAATAAAGAATTAATACAATTATTAGGAGATCTTGATATTGTCTCACACATAAGGCTTGGCCGTTTGAGATGGATTGCACATATTAATAGAATGCCAAATAATAGAAAGGTAAAATAAATATTCTGTTTACAACCTCAAGGAACCAGATTGAGAGGAAGACCTAAGATGGGATTGTGTGTGCCAGATTCTTAAAAAATTGTCTCAAATAAACCACTGGGGAAGGCTTTGTACAAAGAAGGATGTCTAGAGGAGGCTCATTGAGGAGGCGAAGATCCTTATTGGTCTGTAGTGCCATTTAAGAAGAAGTGTCAAAATCCGGTTATGTAATTGAAATTGTCCATGCAATACCCTGTACCGTCTCATCCTATTTCAATAAGTGTTCACTCTCGGATTATTGTGTCAAGAACTCATTTTATTATTATCATAAGTAATGCCACGAGTGATTTACAATTTATCTAGAGAATTTGGAAATCAAGAGTGGCATTTGTTAGGACTATTTAACGAATACAATTCAGCTGTTTACTCACAAATCATTATTTAACTACAGTTATTTTAAATATATATATATATATATATATATATATATATGTATATATTTAATGTAAACGGCGATGTTTGAAAACAAATGAGAAACGATATACCTATATATATATAACGCTTCTACTGCTTCTTTTGTTTATCACTGCAACCAGATCATACTATTTATTGCCAAAGGAACGCAATATTGTAAGGAGGAGCTTTCTTTAATATGGTAATTATAACACTGATAAATATTTGGTGAAACACGACTCTGATTGGTTGTAAAACAGAAATCATTGAAACGTGATTGGTCATTGACTCCCATTTGGGGCATGAGTTAAATAGTCATGGTAATACTTCAGTGGATATTATATTTTAACAACCTCTTTGAACAAATCAGGAAACATGCCAAATTCTGATTTAAAAGTTGATTTTTGAATAAATATTTATTTTTAATTGAGTTTGAAATGTAATTATATTCTCCATGGAAAACACTACCGTATAGAAGTATGAACAGTAAAAGATTAAATTTAGCCGTGGATTTATTTTCCTCAGAAATTTGGGATACATGTAAGGAACTATGTATGTTGTATAATCAAAAGTATGCTTTCTTGCTTTCAAGGAAAAAGTGACACCTGGTTCTTTCACTGTACCCTTCATATAACATGTCATATGAATCCATCCCTCTTCTTACAAAGTAAATAACTATGCTATCACTCACCTTTCCAGATTCTCGAGTCTCTTTCCCAGAGTGTCTAAGGATTCCGCAATACGCAGGAGCTGTTGTTTCTCGTCCACGTCTTTGGAGTGAGTGAACAACATCACCTTAATGAGTCCTGCCAGAGAGAACTCGATGGCACCTTCGTCATCATTGTTACTTCCGCCGTTGAGAAATCCTAGAAGCGACTTCTGTCTCGCTTTCTTCTTGGCTTCTTCAGCTTCTTTCTTCTCTTGCTCGATTTCCTAATAATTGTATTACTTATGACAATCTTTTCAAATGATTTTCCCATAGTTTCCTTTACAATAATTTGATCTCTAAACATAATTTGGAACTATTTTTAAGGAAAATAACATTGAATGCGTAAAAGACAATTCGTATTTAATAAGAAACTTCTGTAGAGTACTAAGTTTTTGTCAACATTTTGTACAATATATCTAAGTATATTTAATTTTTTTTTAAACTTAGGGAAATTTAATATAAAATATTGTCTATACATAAATATAATATTACATAAATAATATAGGAAGTAAAATACATTTACAACACTTTAAGAAGTCATAAATAAGGAATAAGAAATAAAACCGTCACCAATTACTAAATTATTAAACACCAATAAACAAGAACCTTTATTATGTTCAAATACAGTATTGAAAATTGCTTTAAAATCCAACACCAAAAATGATTAGTCTTTATAGCACAGTGAAGTCTTTGTTTTTTAGAGCCAGAAAATCGTTTAAGGTACTCTTGAGGCAATGTTAAGAAGATGGCCTTAAATATTCACCATTGATTAAAAAACGTCTTTCATAAGCACGAAAATATTTTTATTCTGAAACTGGCTTAAAACTCAGGCATTAATTGAATAGTCTCTCTCTCTCTCTCTCTCTCTCTCTCTCTCTCTCTCTCTCTCTCTCTCTCTATATATATATATATATATATATATATATATATATATATATACACACTTTTTTTTTGCAAATGCCCCAGGTTGTCTTTCGACACTCCTGGTGTTCTCTGTTGGCATGGCGTAATTGTAACCCACTTCTGAGGTTGGGTCGCCTGGAAGGCGGAGTTACGTTGCCCCGATCGATGATATGATGGATGATGATGATGATAGTGGTGCGCCAGGAGAGTCCCTAATCCTAAGCTTAATCTAAGATGAATGTGAGTGATGATGATTGCGATGGCCATATGATTTCGAGGACCGTTTGGGCCTTAATGTTTCCCTGACATTTGTCTTACAGGTGAGCTCTCTATATATAACTTATATATAGTTTTCAAGTCGAGTTTGCACAAAAACTATTGTTCATTATACGTGGAACTTTCTCCATGTTCAAATCAACTTTGGAAGAAAAGAGAGAGAGAGAGAGAGAGAGAGAGAGAGAGAGAGAGAGAGAGAGAGAGAGAGGGGGTTTAACTTGGGGCTATTCAATTAATAATTTTCATAATAGGATATAAAAATAAGAAAACTTAATGTGCACATTAATAAATGCAATGATGAAGTTATGGTAAAAAAGTATAAGTTAACAAAATAATGAATAGGTATAGGCCTACTTAAATGCAATTTATTTCCTTCCTGTGATTTGTAACAAGTAAAATTACTAAGTGTTAGTAATACTGTAAGTGATATTTTACACATGTCTATTTAATAAAAATCCATAACAATATTAGAAGACAAGATATTTATTTTTAGTCGAAAAGTATTAATTTACAAAAGATGACTTTTTTCATCTCAAAAATACAGTTGAATGTCTTCTCATATACTATTTCCAAGATTATTTTTATCAAAGGCCGTGTTAAGAATTGTCTTAATTGTTTCAGCGATCTGGCTATTTTGAAAAAGAATTCACTGTATTTATAAAAGCAGAAACATATTTTCCCCCAACACCGACACCAGAAGTATCTTGAAGAAGTGGTACGCACTTTCTTTGTCTTCTTTACGGCGACTTCACGTGTACCCCAGGAGACGACGTTGAGGTTGATAAGAGAGTATAGGATAAGGAGAAGATACATAGATGGAATGGACAGCAGGTATATGACCCCAGGAACGATGCAGAAAAATTCTTGTGGATGCAGACAGGCAGCTATAAAGAATGATCCAGATAATGCTATCAAGAAGATAGCCGAGGGTGATCCTATACCGTCCTCGCCTAACTGTAACGCAGTACCCACTATCACAGCCATCATGATCAGAGCGTAGGACGTTGATAAAATCTGCGCCACCAATAGCTGTTTAAAACAAAATCAAAATAGTTTAAATGAAACAGGATCTTACAATTTTTAGCAAATATACAATGAAGTGCATTTGTTACCCCATTGCATGTATTGTTCCGAACTTGTGGTAATAAAAAATTACGGAGAAATTAAATGAAACTCAAATTCAAGTCTGTTTTGGAAAATCCTATATTGTATCTATTGTTATTTATTTTATTGATTTTGGATTCATAATACTCTCTCTTCAACCAGTAATGTCCATCTCGAAAGAAGGATTATATACTCATAAGCAAAAAACGAAAAAAAATGATATACTACAGATTTTGTTTCCGTCAGTAAATTTTGTATTAGTTTGTTTGAAGTGGAAATCATATGCTTACAACTTTTCGATGATTTGATTGCTTCATTTAAAATAAAATGAGTCTGGGATTCTCAAATACAATTTAATAAAATTTATTTAATAAAACAAATATGGTATTTATTTTAGCATGATTGATCAAAAGTTTATATTAGGAAATGCAATGCAATCATTAAATTTTTGTCAAATATGTTGATAATGCAAAATAGGCTTCACGTAATAAAAGTGATAGATACGGTAAAATATAATTATCGAATACACTAAATAATTGGCAACTTTCTTCAGAACATAGTTCCTTTAGGTTTTAAAGACAGAAAACTTGACAGTTAAGGAATTCTGTACCTCTCTCAATTTTGCTTTAAATATGCAAGTTTTGTTTCAAATTGGCTAAGTCTTCTTCCTGTATCTTGTAAGCCCATATTTCCTTAACAGAGATTTAGGCGCTCTCCCCCTACATGGAAGAATTTGAACCACACTAATTTAGTTACACTTGTTTTCGTACATATGTCATTTGAGTGGTCCGTGGTCAGCGTTCCGCCTCATACTGACATCTAGGAAACCAAGGTAGTACTAGAACGGGGAAATTCGTTAAATTTAACTTAGAGGTTTTTTCATTCAGGCTTAAGGATCTTTTACGAGCCTGAAAATCTTCAGATTCGGGACCCACGGCTTAAAGTCCCTCACGCAGTACTTGCTCCTTGGATTTTTTCATCCTAAAAATCCATCGACCCCGGCCGGGTTTGAACCCGCGACCATCGGGACCAGAGGCAAGGAGCATAACCATTAGTCCACCGCGGCCGACAATTGGCTAAGTAAGAACGTAAATTAACTACAGAAGCAAAATCTATATATGTTGTTCACACGTACACTAGTGTGTACCTAGTATTTTATTTAATAATGCTCTTTAACGGAATAAGCCAATAACGTCACAATTAAAAACTGGGCGTGAAAAGACAGACAAACTTAG
This sequence comes from Diploptera punctata, assembly GCA_030220185.1. Taxonomy (NCBI): domain Eukaryota; kingdom Metazoa; phylum Arthropoda; class Insecta; order Blattodea; family Blaberidae; genus Diploptera; species Diploptera punctata. The sequence goes on along the minus strand of JASPKZ010009370.1, from coordinate 2,365,528 downwards.
CTCAGAAGTTTCTTATTTCAGCCTTTTTTTTTACATGCCGTCAATCCACGATCATGGGACCCAATCGTTTCTTCGATTACGAAGAAAGTCATACTCAGGATTTTATGCCCTGAAAAATCCATTGACCACGTCTGGGTTTGAACTCGCGAGCCTCGGAATCCGAGGCGAGCAATAATAGTCATTAGTCCACCGAGGCTGACTCAAAGCTTACAAAATTGAATACAATAACTCAATGGCGCGACGAGTTAGAAGGCCATTGGCTTACCAATAGACCGTTGGCCTCACATCCACATGTGTTAATCACAGAGGTAGATCATTCAGCCAATATAGAGGTGACATGTGGTCAGTATGTCGAATTTCACAGCAGTTATAGCTAGTTTTTCTCAACTTTTATATGATTATGATATGTTCCGTTGAGGTATTATTCAAAATTAAAGTGTAAAATTGTGGAGTATTTACCTGAAAGGTCCGTCTCCTCAACTTTATTAGTTATCAAAACACCAGTGAATCCTGCCGAATGATGGGACTAGTCCCGAAAGCGCTACAGTTAAATAACTAATAAAGTTGAGGAGACGGACCTTTCAGGTAAATACTCCATGGTTTTCTCAACCTGGAGCCTACTCATTGTAGCTACCCAAATTCCTCACGATGCTAGGAGAGCACCGTTATGATTCTGGACGAATTTCCATGAGAAAATTTCTTCCCCCATGTGAACTCAAGCCAGCGCCAAGTCCCGTAGCTCTGCACTAAGGCATCATGCCTTAAACCACTCGGTTATAGCGCGAGACAGAATTGAATATATCAGAATATTCAGTAACTTGAAATTGTTATATGAATTTAATATATATTTCTGTATTTATTATTATTATTATTATTATTATTATTATTTATTATTATTATTTCACGGTTCACAGCTGTCAGAAAATACATTAACCAAGGCGTATTTAGAGCTTTACGGGTTTATAAATGACAGAAATAAAAACTGTACTTTGAATTTTATTGTCAATATTTAATAGCTTATGTTTCTTTGCATGTAGTGTAAGAAATAAATAAATACAAACCTGTATCTCTGATTTGCAGACGAAGCAGATAAACATGAAGAAGAGGATTGGTATGATATTGTACTCGAAGCTAGTCCAATTGTCGATATGGAAGGCCGCTACGAAGGCACCCACCAACATAAGGAATATAGTGCCGGGACCCAGGATGGTACCTCCCATCAACATGATCTACAAGAAACCACACCTGGTGAGTCACTCATTCCTCCTCCTCACTGCATTGTTATTTTTTTTTCACGTGGGAAACATGTATTCTATTATTGTACTATGAATGCTCAAGTTCTAAAATTATTTTATGTGATTATGTTCAATAGGCTTTTTTATTTTTATAAAATCATATTAAAAATATAAAAAAACGGTAACGGATTTTATGTAACGCCTTCAGAAGACAATCGACAGAATATATGTACAACTAAAAACTAGGAACAGGTTGTTATAGGTAACGAGCATTTGTTACTGAGGAACACTTGAAAGTAGCAACAATGTCATTTTTATGCAGACAGATAAAAGCAAATTTAAATTAATGTTGGGAAGAAAACATTATGAGGTTATATCATTAATATTGAGTGGAGAACATATTTTTAATAACTGACCTCATAGAATTTCAAATTTCTTTGATTTCTTTGAGACCATTCGTTTCAAACGAATTTTTCGTTCATCTTCAATCATGACTCCAACTGTTGAAATTCCCTGTTTGAATTTCAAAATATCGTCATATAATTCTTCCCTAGTCTTGAGTAGACTTTAATTATATTTAAATTAATGTTGAGAAGTAAACATTATGAGGTTATATCATTAATATTGAGTGGAGAACATATTTTTATGACTCACCTCATACAATTTCAAACTTATTTGATTTCTTTCAGACTATTGGTTTCAAAGAAATGAAAGAACTTTGAAATTGTATGAGGTGAGTTATTAAAAATATGTTCTCCACTCAATATTAAAGATAAAAGCATATTTTACATAATAAATTTATATTGATACAACTATATTTCTTATCTGCCAACAAATGTCATGAATGGTATGCGGTCAACATACCGAGCCAATGAAATATCTAGCAGGCAATTAAGGTATTACTAGGTTGATGAGGTAGGTAAATTTTGCTTAGAGGTCTTTTTATTCGTGCTTAAGAATGTTTTACGAACCAGAAAATCTTCAGACTCGGGACCCACGGTTTAAATTCCCTTCCGGGAGACTTGTTCCTTGGATCTTTCCATCCTAAAAAATACATCCACCACGACCGAGTTTAGAACCCGCGACACTCGGCACCAGAGGCGCTATATATATATATATATTATATATATATATATATATATATATATGAAAAGAAAAATGAATGCTTGATTCGGGATTTGAACCCGAGTCTCTAAACTCTGTACGTTTAGCGCTCTAACGACCTGAGCTACCCAAGTATTCCACTATGAGTTATTGATGTTTGTTTATGGTACCGGCCTTTTTCATGCCTTGACCCAATCGTTATTGTGCTTATCTTGAAGTCTTCTGCAATTATTATTTTGAGCTAAAGAAAATGATCTTCTCCCAGCTATTTTCTGAAGTATTCTTGAAGATGTGATGTTGTGTTCTTCTTGTGCCTAAGCTTCTTGGTCTTAAAGATGTTCTTGAAGTAGTTTATCTGGATTTGTTTATGGACATGAAGTGATTAGACTTGTAAGAAGCAGTACAGTGGTTTTTAGGAGTTCTGGATTCATAAGGATTTTGGATATGAGGGATAGAAATTGATGAACTAGGTTTTCAGGATTGTTAGTAGGAGTAGGAGTTGTCGAAGTATTCCAACACAAACATACATTTTTCTTATATATGTAGTATTCTCAATTCACACAAGAGATAGCGGAAATTAGTTCCGACTGACATCTAGTGGCCAACATAACAGTTAAGCAAAATTTTAAAGAGAATATTTACTTTATAGCAGTAACGCTTGTATATTTAGATGTTATAACTATATTTTTGACATTTGAAATGAAGGCAAATATATGAAAAGAAAAATGAATGCTTGAGTCGGGATTTGAACCCGAGTCTCTAAATTATGTACGTTTAGCGTTCTAACGACCTGAGCTACCCAAGTTTTCCAACACAAACATACATTTTTCTTATATATGTAGTATTCTCTATTCACACAAGAGGTAACGGAAAATCGTTCCGACTGACATCTAGTGGCCAACATAACAGTTAAGCAATTTTTTTTTTTTACTTTATAGCAGTGACGCTTGTATATTTAGATGTTATAACTTTATTTTTGACATTTGGCAATGAAGGTAAATATGATGTGAAAAGAAAAATGAATGCTTGAGTCGGGATTTGAACCCGAGACTCTGAACTCTGTACGTTTAGCGCTCTAACGACCTGAGCTACCCAAGTATTCCAACACAAAAATACATTTTTCTTATATATGTAGTATTCTCAATTCACACAAGAGGTAGCGGAAATTCATTCCGACTGACATCTAGTGGCTAACATAACAGTTAAGCAAATTTTTTAAAGAGAATATTTACTTTATAGGAGTAATGCTTGTATATTTAGATGTTATAACTACATTTTTATAACTATATTATGTTGGCCACTAGATGTCAGTCGGAACGATTTTCCGCTACCTCGTGTGTGAATTGGGAATACTACATATATAAGAAAAATGTATGTTTGTGTTTGAATACTTGGGTAACTCAGGTCGTTAGAGCGCTAAACTTACAGAGTTTAGAGACTCGGGTTCAAATCCCGACTCAAGCATTAATTTTTCATATCATATTTGTCTTCATTGCCAAATGTGAAAAATATAGTTATAACATATATATATATATATATATACTGAAGATAATAATAGACTATTTCTATAATGTTTGAGGTATCCAATCTAGCTTTAAGATATGACAGCTCTATGTAGAAGCCGTATCACACCTCGAAAAGCACTGCCTAGCAACATCCGCCTTCACATCTTGATTAAAAGTTTTGGCCAATTAGCGATAACTGGTATAATATCGCTCCACTAATTAAACTAGCTATTAATTACCACCATTACAATTATCACGTGGGAAGGGGAGAATCTCACTTTAAGTGGGGTGTCGCGCCCTTTCCCCCATCGTCACGTGATCGAAATAGCGCTATGGAAATTAATTCTTGGCTGTGGTCTTGAATATTTCCATACAACTATTTTTCAACCCCTCATCTACATTTACGAGCAATAAGTCATTTTAATACTCATCTAATTACTTTACTAATTATTATTAGCATAAATGAATTTTCTAGCTAGATTTATTTCATTTTAACAGGCTGTTGTAGAAATATCTTTGTTGACTATTTAACTCATACCCCAAATGGCAGTCAATGACCAATCACATTTCAATGAATTTTGATTTACAACCAATCACTGTCGTTTTTTACTTCGATTTTATCACTTTTATTTTATCGCTTTCATTTTATCAAGTGGCTCCCAGATTGTATATACATGTATAGTGCACTAATGCAACCAGATTCTGCTTGAGAGATATAATAGAAAAACATTCGTAGCGATTGATTATACAATAAAAAAAAAGAAACCACTGTTTGCACTTTCTTAAACGTATTATTTCCCTGAATGAACGTTGCAAAAAAATATAATTGACATATTTACAACATAGGACATCTGCAATTATAACCTGTAATGAATGATGTGTTTAATTTTTTTCTCCACTAGGGTGCATTCTTACAATATTGCGATTATATTTGGAATACATATGAACTGGTTGCAGTTATGAACAAATGAAACATAATGTTTCTCATTTGTTTTCAAACATCGCCGTTTACATTAAATATATAAATATTTTAAATTAACTATATTTAAATAATGATTTGTGAGTAAACAACTTAATTTTATTCGTTAAATAGTCCTAACAAATGCCATTCTTGATTTCCAAATTCTCTAGATAATTTGGAAATCACTCGTGGCATTACCTATGAATAGAAATCTTCCCTATCTTAACATTTACTAATATTTATACTATCATTTTTTGACGTGAATACATCTTTAAATTTGCGTTCATAGTGGGAGGCAATTCAGAAAACTGGTGACAACAAAATCGGGGGATAAAGTTTGGTGTTACAGCTACATATCTATCATCCAAAATTTGATTACAACACTTGACAGATAAAGAATTAAAGAAGTTGAGTAAGCTGATGTAAGGAATCCATGATCTCTGGTATTTTGACTCAAATAACATTAATAGGTCCACGCTGTGGTCTCGAGGTAGCGTTCTTCCTTGTCACGCAGCGGGCCCGACGATCCTCGGCCGGGATATGTTTTCTAGGTGAGGTTTTTATTGGGGGTTTTCCTTACCTACCAGATCAATGTCATGAAACTTTCAGGCCCAAACGGTCCCTGAACATAATTTGGCCATCATTATCAATATTATATTCGTCTCCTTAGATTAAGTTTAGTAATAAGGCCTCACCTGACGCATCAATACCATCGTCTACACCTGTCATGTATCGTCGGGGCAGCGTAACTCCGCCTTCCCCAATCTCAGAAGATGATTACAATAACGCATCATGCCAAGAGAGAATACGAGAAATTTAATGACAACCCGGTGGCATTGAATATAAAACAATAAAAAAAAACATTAATAGTTTTCTGACCAAAGGCAGGTCCTTACTGCAAACTCAGCTTTCACGTGGTTTTTCTCAGTTCTTTTTTTCGTGTCTGCATTATTGTATATCATTATATGTTCTTCCCCTGACATTTAATTCCTCCATCATTCCTTCAAGTTCATTCTTCAACATTTAGTTCATATCAAGTGCTCCAAACATTCCTCTTTTATCAGTTCAATATATTATTCTTAATACGTTCATTATTCACGATACAACTTCATTTTCCTGTTTTCTTTTTACTCTGTGTACTTCACACATTTTATTCTTCCTGTTCATATTCATAAAGTTTATCCCACTACAAGCCTGAGACTCTTGGGTAGCGGGGAGGAGTTAAGGTTCCCACCTTTTCTAGACAATGGTGCTCATTTCCGTTAGAGGCTAAGTGGATTACAGGTCCTCAGAATATTAAGATCAATTTAAAAACCTTTACAATATCTGGACTCGAACCCGCGACCTTTCGGCCTACAGCATGCGCCATAAGGACAACTTTGCTACGGCGTGCTTCCAATTAATAAGAATTTTTATTTATCCTAGCTATACAATGATTCAAGATATTAGTGATACAATTCAAATAAGGGCATGAAAACGCCGATTGATTTCACCGATGAGTTTTCCTTTTCAGGCTCTAATTTATTTTACGTACCGTAAATCTACAACTCGAAGACACAAGCCTTTACTTACCTTCCGAAAGAAGCCATACTTAAGATTTTTACGCCCTTAAGAAATTCACCCGGTTTGAACCAGCGACACTCGGCTCTGAGACCGACAGTCTTCGCTCCTCATCGCGTTTTTACACGATTTTGGTATTTGTTTCCAAGTTTCTGTTCGTTACAGTGCCACACTTCAAACAAAGCCCTTCATTAGTCTCTTGTTGTTAATATAATTAATATATTTTTCTTACCTGATAAGCGATATAGGGCATTGAGATATTATCGTTGATTTTGATGGTTCGTTTGTAATCGGTTAGCAGATCCATAATGTTGGCCATGGTTGAAGGCACCCATCTTCTTCTCTGGTTGTAGAACTCGTTAAAACCTTCAGGACAATGTGTGTAGGCATCACTAGCGGCCGAATATTCTACCCGATAGCCTCGTTGAAGTAACAGTGTACAAAGCCATCGATCCTCTCCTGCCAAGATAGAGAACAGATTTTATAAATTAATTTTATGAATTCTAGAGTAATACATCCATATAGTATTTGAACTCTACAGGGTTCCCACAAATGCTCTTTGCGTTTCGAACACGTGCAACTTGCGTTCAAATAAACTTACAAACATGAAACTAATACTAATGGAAAGAGAAACTCAAAAAGTTTTGGTTATAGTATCACAGTTGGCAACAATGACGTATAATTACATACAACATTGCGTATTGTAGAAAGTGAGAAAATGGCTGGTATAGAGGATAGGCGAGCGTTCTGTGTTCTCGATTATCATCAATCTGTAATTGTTGTTCAACGACATTTTCGAACAAGATTTGGTGAAGGTCCACCCAGTGGTCCTTCAATTTGTAAGTGGTACTCTGATTTTACGACAAGAGGGTACATCTGTAGGAGGAAATCTTCTGGACGCCCGGCTGTAAGTGAGGCAACTGTAGACCAGATTTGTAAATCTTTTACACGTAGTCCTAAAAAATCAACCATTGCAGCTAGTAGGGAGCTGCAGATCCCTAAATCCACCGTATGGAAAGTTCTGCGTAAACGTTTGAAATTTCATCCATACCGATTGCAGATGCCGCAGTTCTTAAAGGAAGAAGATAAAATGGTACATCGTACTTTCTGCGAGAATATACAGACTCTCATGGAAACTGATGGGTTTTTCGAATCCATAGTGTTTAGTGACGAGTGCACCTTCCATATTTCAGGTAAAGTGAACAAACATAACGTTAGAATATGGAGAGGATGTGAGTATCTGCATATGCTACAACAATGGCGTCTGCCTCAGGAACAGGAAATGCCCAACGTGATCTTTCAACAGGACGGCGCACCCCCTCATTTTCATAATGAAGTCAGATTGGAGCTCAACACCAGACTCCGAACCGATGGATTGACCGTATTGGTAATGACGATGAAGAACTTCTTCCTTGGCCTCCGCGTTCGCCAGACCTCACACCCCTTGACTTCTTTTTGTGGGGTTATATCAAAGATATTTTGTACAAGCCATCTCTTCGACTGACCGCCCTTGATCTAAGAGGGCGCATCACAGCAGCCATCGAAACAGTTGACCATGATATGCTACAACATTCCTGGGTGGAAATGAACTACAGGCTTGATGTGTGTCTTGTTACCGACGGAGCTCACATTGAACATCTGTAAGGTACTGTAACCAAAACTTTTTAAATTTATCTTTCCATTAGAACTAGTTTCATGTTTGTAAGTTTATTTAAACGCAAGTTACATGTGTTCGAAACCCGATTTAGCATTTGTGGGAACCCTGTATTTTAATTCAGGCAGTTAGAAGCAAAGTGGTGTAAGTTTTTCGCAGAACGAGTTTGGTAGATAATTACATTTTTAAAGCATAATTTTATTCAGTGGCAAAGGGATATAAGTGTATGCATTAGGAGTAGCTAAAAAATGACTGTTGTAATTTTCGATTACCTATGATTTTCTTATACAACTTCAACTTTAAACCTGTTTTTCTCAATACTGCAAAACTTACACTCACTACCTTTTGCGTCTAACCTCCTCAATTATGGTATCGCAGAGTATTTAAACGATACACACTAGTTAGTTTGTAACAGTTTCGGGGACAGATATTTTACCGTACTAGTTGAGATATCTATTAAGGAACTATTAGGACAGGATAAATGTTAAAATAAATAATATACAGGCATTTTATTTTAGGCCTATATTTATTTTCTCTATTCTTTTTTTTCACAAATTTAACATTGCTTTAATAACGGTCGTGATTCCAGGGAATGGGTTCCTATTTCTGTGAATTTTGTTCGGAATACCGTATATTTTTGTATCCAGAATTTTTTCAAAATGGCACATTCTCTTTTGTCACGAACCATTGTTTTTTATTTTCCTTTCGAAGGTAATGGAGTAAGTAATCGTTTCCCAAACAGTGGATCGCGAACCCCCCAGGGTGTTCGCCAAATATTTCAAGGGGTTCGCCAAAACTTTTCCATAATGACGAGTTTTGAGGTTAGGCCTATTATTGTTCCCTTCATTTCTGCAGCAAAATATATAATAATAATAATAATAATAATAATAATAATAATAATAATAATATTTATTATTATTTTAAAATTAAATTAGTCCTATATTGCCCCTTGTTGTATATGTGTAATATCGGGAATTTACCACATTATTTCCACAATAAATTAATATTTACCGCGAATGCATTTCATTTCGCTACAACTAGACCTACACGTTGCGTAACTTTTAAGCCGTAACTTTAGATTTTAACTATTAAGGGTTAAGTTAATTTAAGGTTATTAAACATTTTGCTTGGAATTAAATTGTATGCATGTCTACTGTATGTATATTTAAAAGTCGGTGGTTCGCCCAACACAGATCGTTGTTGAAGGGGTTCGCGAGTCGAAAAAGATTGGCAACCGCTGGAGTAAGTTATTAGAAATTGCATGAATCGAAAAATTCCATTGATCTCGCCCAGAATCTTTTCTAGACATTAGAATATTTTATTGCATGCTATATAACATAGGAAATTCAATAATGAGAAGAATGAGCTGAGAAAATAACAGTAATCATGATTTGAGGGAGATGAATTATACAGCGAATGATTTGAAAATATTAACTCATGATAGGTTGCGCTTAAGTCCGCGCAGCCATTAACATCCATCCATAGTAATTTTGCCCGAGGGCATTTTCATGCTATGCTTTGCAGCTTTACTAGGGAATTATAGGTGTGGTAGCTTCCCGTTGCTTTCCACAGCGGTGAAGGATGATGATGAGATGATAATGATAAGGATGATGATGGCCATATGATTTCGGGGAATTTTGGGTCTTAAAGTTTTCCTAACATCTGTCTTTCAGGTGAGGAAAAACCCCGAGAAAAACCTCACCCAGAAAAACTAACCCGACCGGGGATCGAACCCGGGCCCGCTGCGTGACAAGGCAGCACGCTACCTCGAGACCACAGCGGTGGACCCAAGATGTGCGATAATGTTGGTGAGTTAGTTATTATTGAAGCCGGATTTTCAAGGCTTTGTGAATTAAGTGTAATACCATTAATTAACAGGTAAACATCTAAATTTATCATTCTAATGTAGGACAAGCCTAACTGTAAAATCTCTGCTTTTAGACTGTAGGAATGTAAGTACAGTTAGTTTGGTATTAAAAAACCCGAAATTAGATCTGTCTTGTCTTTTGTGTCCGAGAATTCAGATGGGTGAGTCTACTACATATCATTTTTCTTAATTTATTTCATGGTTTTACAAACGTTTTCAAGTACCTTGGTTAGAGTAATACTAAAGTTCAGAGTATAAAAACAATATTTCAATTGTAAGAGTTGTTAGATTAATATTAGTATGTAAATCGGGGTGGATTCGTACACCATCTCTCTCTTTTAATAGCAACTGAAAATGAATATTTTCCTGCTACTACATTTATTAATTAAAACACTAATTTTAATTAATTAATTAATTAATTAATGATGACATGAGAAATTGCGGAAGAATTAAGCACGACTGCTCTCGTCCCTTACATTTCTTCTACGTCACAGAGGTAATAAGACGATCCCTAAATTCATCGCGATCAAAAGAACATTAATATCTGCACAAGCGCAAAGTATTTACCAACGCACTGAGATGTCATTATTAAGAGAACACATTCACACAACTCGCAAGAACCTCGCCATCACGGACACGGAGCTTCTAGACCTTCTCAGCAACAGACTATCGGAAAAAGACTGGAACAAAATAGATGAGATCGCCTATCAGTCCATGGTATCAACGTGGAACCAATCCACCAAAACACAGAAAAACAAATTCGATTCTACGTCCAAACAAAATCCCATTACAAAATTAGACACCACACGCACCGTAGTAAATATCAGCAACCGTCAACTTTCAGATGCGGAAATATCACTTCTTATTAAAGGAGGCAATTTCGCAGTTATACCTGTCGAAGAAATAATTTCTAATGTCGAATCTGTCGCATTCTAAGAAAAGCTCCGAAACCTAAACACAATCTCTCCATCGAAGAAAGGAAGGTTATTAAAACCTTTAAAACAGATGAAACAATTTTATTCTACCGGCGGACAAAGGAAATTCTACAGTTATTATCGACACAGAAGAAAATAACCGAAAAATCACCGATTTTCTCGATCCTTATAACTACCGTAAGCTGTCAGACGACCCAACTAAACGGATACTCCGAGAAAATAAATTAATAAAGGCCTCCTCGCATCCCGACGACGTGAAGAAAGAACTTCAGAAGAACGAAGCCCAGCCACCCAGACTACACGGATTGCCTAAAATTCATAAGGAAAATACACCTTTAAGACCGATCGTCAGCCAAATAGGATCACCAACTTACAACCTGGCTACATATCTCTCTACTCTATTGAAACTACATACTAACAACAGTGACACTTATGTCCAAGACGCAATGCACTTCTTAGAAAAACTAAAAGAGATAACATTGCAACCGGAAGATATAATGGTGAGTTTCGACATGATCACACTATTCACTAAAGTTCCAATAAATGAGACTATTCACCTCATTCCTGCCAAGTTTCCTCAAGACATCACAAAACTTTTCGAACACTGCTTAACCACCAGCTACTTTCTATTCAACAACGACTTCTACGAGCAAACAGATGGAGTAGTTATGGGCAGTCCCTTGAGCCCAGTAGTTTTCAATTTCTTCATGGAAAACTTTGAGCAAATATGCTTAGACACGACACCTCTTAAACCCAAGATATGGCTTCGTTATGTAGACAACACCTTTGTAATCTGGAACCACAGGGAAGGGAAATTAGACGAATTTCTGACACACATCAACAACATAAACTCCAGTATACAATTCACCGTAGAAAAAGAAACGGATAACAGCATAGCATTCCTAGACATCCTGATCAAAAGAGAAGAAGACAGGAACATTTATCACACTATCTTCAGTAAACCTACTTACACTGACAGGTATCTTCATAAACCCTCGAATCATCACCCTAAACAAAAATTTGGAATCATCAAGTCATTGACAGATGGAGCCAAGAAACCTTGTCATTCTGATTCATTAAAAACCGAACTTCAACACTTCCATTCGGTATTCACAGCCAATGGATACACCAGGAAAGAAATCAACTGAGTCAATCATCCCAGACGATACAACAGCAACAGCAGCAAGGAATCAGAAGAAAAAATTCAACCAGGGCGTTATTCATTAAGAATAACGGACCGCGTTGGAAAACTACTAAGGAAAGAAGACATAAAGACAATATACAGGCCTACCAAAAAAATCAAGAACCTTCTCAGAACTATAATGGATCAACTCCATCCCCTTCAGACAGCAGGCATATATAGGATACCATGCAGTTGTGGAAAAGTGTATATAGGCACCACCAAACGCAGCATTTCAACCAGACTTAAGGAGCAGGAAAGATACAGTCGTCTTAAACAAATGGATAAGTCGGCAGTAGCAGAACACTCTTTACTTGATGGCCACATAGTACAATACCAGAATACAGACATATTATCTAACTGCACACATTATTTTACCCGTCTACAACGAGAAGCCATCGAAATATTCAAACATAAAAACAGTTTCAATAGAAAATAAGGATCATTAAAAGTCAACAAAATATGGATACCGGTTCTAAAAAAACGCAGAATGCAAACCTCTACAAGAACAGTCTACTAGACCATCATACAGCAACCTCATTGGAGCAATGGAAGTCCCTACTGCTGACCAATCAGAAGGCAGACATAGCATATGCACACATCTCGACGAAAGGTATAAATAGGACAGACAGTGGACAAATTGCCAGTCTCAAGACAACCCTTGAGGATGCCAGAGCAGTGTCTGGCGAAACGTCGGGGAAATTCAAGCCTCGAAATCACGGTACAGCCCGGAAATCTTCTTCAAGATCATCAAATTTCCTTATGTTCTACATAAATCTTATACTAAATGAACTGCCGATTTTAACCTAAAATGTACGTATTTCAACATATTATTATTTACTCTATTCTAGGGTCCAATTTGAAATTGCAAGGGTTCGCTTCCTTTTCGAAAATATAATAAAATATTATTTATTCGATATTCCACCGCTGCCATCAATGTGGTGAACTGGAGGCTTTCAAAGGGCTTAAAGGACCTCGGAACATGGATTAATTGGGGCGGTTTGGTAGTGTACGTTTTACTTTACGGATTAGGGCTTCACTCACCTGAAACTAGCCGAGCGGTCCAGTATGTTGAAATGTTAGTTACAAAGGTATTCGTGTCTTCAAAACCAATTTTTAACGTAACTATTTTATTACTAACATAAATCATTACATATATTTCAGAAATTCTAAACCTAACTAACTAATCTAACTTACATTTAAGAAAACCTACATTCCGACTTTCCTGAATTTTGAGAGGGAGAGAGATGGTGTACGAATCTACCCCGATTTACATACTAATATTAATCTAATAACTCCTACAATTTGAAATAATATTTTTATACTCTGAACTTTAGTATTACTCTAAACAAGGTGCTTGATTACATTTGTAAAACCGTAAAATAAATTAAGAAAAGTGATATGTGGACTCACCCATCTGAATTCTCGGACACAAAAGACAGGACTGATCTAATTTTGGGGGTGTTTTATACCAAACTAACTGTACTTACATTCCTACAGTCTAAAAGCAGAGATTTTACTGTTAGCCTTGTCCTACATTGTACCTGGCTATAATTCTAAGTTCTATCATGCAATATAATATATCTAAAAACTTCCTATTTCAACAGCTGTTTTATATGAAATAATTAAAACAATCTATGTATTCATAACATTGATCAATGAAAAATAGTTCTATACTTCATGATGTACAATAAAAAAATATTTTTCGAAAAATAATTTAGAAAATTGTTAAAGCTATACAGTATTACAAAGTTATAAAATACGTGGTACATTCATAAAGTTTTGAGACTGAGCGCATAGTGGCGCTGTGATGCACAATAGCGCATAGGTGGCGCCGTGGTATGGAACATTGTCAGTAAATCTCACGTCCCAGCAAGAGACAGTTGAGTGCATTCACTGCAAGCTGAACTACGGTCTTTGTTGTGACGGTGATTTGAATGCGCATGTCGGAACTCGAGATGTCACAGTTAGAGCAACATCAAGTTCTGTCAGAAATTAGGCAACACCGCTGCCAAAACGTTTCAAATGATGCAGAAAGTTTACGGTGAGTACTCTTTGAGTCACAGTGTTGTGTATAGGTTGCACCGACGTTTTTTGCAAGGAAGAGACGGTTTGGAAGATGATATGCGTACTGGTCGGCCACAAATAATTCGAACTAAACGCAAGATCGAAGAAGTAGCAATGTTGATCCGTGCTAACCGCTCCCAATCAGTAGACGATCTGGCAGCAGCCATGATACTTGCTACAAAATCCTGTCTCATGACCTGAACATGTCTCGTGTTACCCAGCACAGAGTGCCACGAATCCTGTCACAAGACCAACGTGATGACCGCATGGCGATTTGTGGTGACTTCGTCAGTAGTGCTGACGATAATCCAACGTTTCTCAACCGGATAAAAACTGGAGACGAAACATGGTGTTTCCTTTACGATCCGCAACTGAAACGACAATCCGCCATCTGGAAAATGCCATTATCACCGCGACAAGACAGGTCAAAAGGCAAGATGATGCTTGAACTGTATTTTGATTCAAATGGAATTGTCCACACGGAATTCATATTAGAAGGTGCAACTGTAAACAAAACCCGCTACAAAGAGATCTTTGGCTGTTTACGTGATTCAATTAGCCATAAGCGACCTCAGCTTTGGCGCACAAAGAATTGGCTGTTGCTACACGACAACGCCACCGCACATCGTTCTATCCTTGTCAAAGAGGAAATTGCAAGGCAACAGGTAACAGTGTTGACGTATCCTCCGTACTCACCTGATCTCGCGCCATGTGATTTTTTCTCTTTCCTCGCATGAAAGCAAACCTACATGGGTGTATATTTCATTCTTCCGAAGAGGTCATGACTGCTACAAGAGAAGTCATACGGGACCTTCCTGCCAGCATCTTTCAGTGGTGCTTCCAGCAGCTATACCAACGTTGGAAAACGTGCATAACGGCCAACGGGGACTATTTTGAGGGAGGATGTGGTTATGTTTAAGTGTAGGCTACATCGAGTTATTGGTATCTTGCGAGATATCCAGATTCGTGTGGGTGCCTACCCTCCAGGCGTAAAGTCTCAGAACTTAATGACTGTAGTAGTATATGCTTACCCTGATCATATTGTACGTAAATGTCTGGCCTCTTTAGATGCCGTGGTATATTTCCTCATCACACTGTCGTCCATAAGAGCTTTCCCCCTGAATAAAGAGAAACATCCGGGACTACACAATACACAGCCAATCATGTGCTCAGTGGCTTTCTGCAGCCAATGTCCAATAGCATACTCGAACATCTGGTACCACACCATGGGACCTGGAACATCGATCAAATAACAATGTATCAATAATATAGCCTATGACATAACATTTACAACCTGAAAAATTTAATTCAAGAAGAATTACTTATCTGGTTACAAACTGTAGGCCTAATAACCAAAAAAGTAAACGAGTTTCTTCAGACTGATTCAATCAGACACTATGTGTCAATAACCAAGTATTTTTCAAATATTAAAATGAGTAGGCCTATCTGATATAACAGTCGTCCTCAATTAAAATGGATTTCTGTTTAAAAACTTCTTAAATTATTTTTAAAATGTCATGCCGAATATGGAACATATTCTGAAAGGCTTACAAGATTCTAATAATTGACGAAGTTTTTTTTAAACTGAAATCCATTTTAATTAAGGACGACTGATATATCAGGTATTTATTTTAATGTTTTAAAAATTCCTCCATATCCTCAATTGTGATTTACAATGCATTTTAGAAGTATCGATAACAAAGTAACTGGTAGACCTACATCACGTCTTAAGAATGTCCCATTACATACTTTCTTATCATCTACTAGTCCCGCGCCGTAACCGAGTAGTTTGAGGGATCATGCCTTGGATCAGATATAATTGACATGCATTGGTTCGAGTCCCTATCGAGGAATATATTTTCTCACGGAATTTTGATCCGTAGAGACCGGTGCCCTCTCAGCATCATGAGTAATTTTAGTAGCTAAAATAAATACTGGATTAAGAGTGTTTGAGAATGAAGTTCTTAGGATAAAAAATTATCTAAAGAGAGATTAACAAACAACGAATGGAGGAGATTACATAACAGTGAACTATATGATCTCTATATTAACCGGATTTAAGAACAATTAAATTTCATAGACTGTGATTAGCAGGACATGTGGTACGAATGGTGAATCAAAGAGGAGCATGGAAGCATCTTGTAGGAAAATCAAAAGGGAAAACATCCAGTTGGTGGACCAATAATGAGTTGGGAGAATAATATTAACCACGATTTGAGCGAAGTAGATTATATAGGAGATGATTGGAAAACAGTAGCTCAGGAGGGATATGTGGAGAGCTTATGTACTCGCGGCCAAGAACTTACGGGTTCAATAGTGCCAGTGTATTAGTTAGTTACGATAAATACTGGCTCCAGATTGAAAAAAAAAAAATCAGCTATAATTGCTGTATGACTCGACATTCTGGCCATATGCCTTTCCTATACTGGCTGAATGATCATCCACCTCTGCACATGACATTGTATATGTATATGTAACTGTTTCGTAGCCCAAGAAGCATCTAGCCTTATCGCGCTATTGAGTTTTTGTATCATCTATTTAAACATCGGCCGACTGGAAAATGAGATCTGGAATGACCTAATAGGAATGGAAGGAGCTCCTGAAGATGTCATGAGTGAAGGATTCGGGTAAATGGAAAGAAAAATCGAATATAAAATTATTCTTAGGCAAGTTTAAAAAGTTAGAACAAAAATTTTGTCCAAAGTATTTAATCCTAGTCGAATGGAAGTCCCATGAATGGATTAACGAGATTCTCTCTGTCCCTATCTTATTTCTTACAAACCAGCGAGCGCCATTTATGTAAGTTTAGAGTAAAGACGTTATAGTTGAGTCAATCTTCACTATTTATTGTATCGCCAAACTAACAATACTGGATATTATAAGTTATTTTCCTTGTTTGACAGTTATGCATCAACAATCCAAGAGCGGGAACATTTGGCGCTTAGCTGCATGATTCAAAATTTAGATTACCATTTATGAAGATCTGGTTTCATACCTGTTTGTTGCAAGACACAGAATCGCTGATAGGACTGATGGCGTTTACATTTTGTTTAATAATGATAAGGCTATATTTAAAGATATGGCGCTAAAAGCGTGCGCACACTTACTTCATGAGCCAGTGCAGCAGATGACATCTAAAATCTCTCTTTTTTTAAATGGCGCATAGCTGGTTGATTCATAACATCGTCGACTAGTGCAAGGATTTTTCTAGCAATCTCATCTAACTGTGAATGTAACCTGTCTACATGATATCGGATTGGGACTGACGTGCAAGACTTATGCAAATTCCCAACTCGCCTGTTCCGATAGGGTGAATACGTCCGCAGGCAGCTCCCAGGTTCTGGTTCTTCTTCATGAGATCAATGAGCAGGTGGACGGCGTGAGGTTGGAAGTCGATGTCCCCGTCCAGGGTGAGCAGGTAAGTGTTCTGGGCGATCACCTCTTTCCGTTCAACCGGAATCGGCAGCTCCATCAAACCGGTGACCCAGCAAATAGTACATGTACATTACCTGCAATGTTCACAGTCACATTATGTTTCAATTGTTTCAAAATATATCTACATGATAGCCTATATGAAAAATGATTATTTAATATCTTCTAATATATAAAAATGAATACTTGTTTGTTTATTCGTACTTCATGCGCGGCCATACCGTTGATCCTATTGTGATGGCTTTTTACAAAATGTTCAGGAGATTCCCGGGATGAACATAGGCATTAAGAGAGTTGTGATACTCAACTCCTACATCATTAAAAATCGTCCTTTGTAGTGGAAAACGTAAAAAAAAAGTAGGTCTTTGGACGCTTAAATGGCTTACGCTGCCTTAACCATAACAAATCCACAAAATGAATGTACACAGAATTGAATATCTCAAAAAGCTCTACTATAACGTCCGCGACAGCATAAGTTTATCTCTTACGGATAACTCACAATAACCATTTTTGTCTTTCAAAATTGTGAAGATTTAATTACAAGACTTTTCCAACATCACAATGTTAGTACTATAATATTATTAAATGTTTAATAATTGCACTAAGTATGTAATTTTATTTTATATTTTTTCGTGTACATTTTAATAAATTGTTTATACATACCATACTAAAATTATTTTGTCAACGCGGACCCTCTAGTTTCAAATAAAAATTTCTCCCTCCTGTTACGGATATATTTTGACTATTTAATTCATGGAAATTCAGGGAAATGAAAAGAATTTTAAGTACAGAAATGGATGTTTTAAGAAGATCAGCTGGAAAATCTAGAATGGATAGAATACGGAATAAAGAAATAAGGGAAATTATGGGTGTACAAGAGGAGCCAGACATCATAGACATCATAGAAAAGAAAAGATTGCAGTGGTATGGTCATGTCAAACGAATGCCAGAGCAAAGTTTGCCAAAAATTGTTATGGAATGGATCCCAATGGAAAGGAGGAAGAGAGGAAGACCGAAGAAAACTTGGATAGAAGGGGTACAAGCAGCTATGAATATCAGAGGAATGGAGGAAGTCAATGGATGGATAGAGAGGAATGGCGTTTGGTTTCCGGAAGACGGCGGCAGCTGCCATGATACCGGATGATGATGATAATTCATGTCCCAAATGAGAGTCAATAACCAATCACGTTTCAATGAATTTTGTTTTACAACCAATAACAGTCGTGTTTCACCTTGCATTTTATCGAATTATCTTTACCATAATAAAGAAAGCACCTCCTTTTTAATATTCTGAACAGGTCAGAGTATTATTTTGCAATGACTGACTCTCCAACAAATACATTGAATATAGCAAATAATGAACAGATTCCTTCGAACTACACATTTGGTAATTGTGTGTTCAATAATTGTGTTTTTAAATAATGATTTTACTGAGTTGTTTACCTAAAAAATAAATTAATAACTTATAATGTTGGCTTTAATATGCAGTTTGATGTGTTTAATTTATTTTTTCTCCACTAGAGCGCATGCTTATAAATATTGCGATCCTATTTCAAGTTTCACACACCAGATGGCCAATAAATATTATTTCATCAAGTTGCACTGGATGAACAGATGAAACATAATGACACAATTCTGATTTGTTTTCAAACATCGCCGATTACATTATATAAATAAGTATTTTAAAATACCCGTAACTATATTTAAATAATTATTTTGAGTAAATAGCTTAATTTTATTCATCAAATAGTCCTAACAAATGTCATTCTTGATTTCCAAATCTTCTAGATAAATTAACGATGTCACGAAGTGACGAGTTATCGATGATTTGGAAACCACTCGTGACATTACTTATGAGAAATAGTTTAACTTTAGAAACATAGAGCATTCAGAACACCCTTAATATGTTTTATATTATACGCGAAGAAGTTGGCTTCACAATTTAGCGTCAGTAAGAAGTAGTATTATACAAACCTGACTCCATCTCTTCCTGTGACGAATCTTGCCCTTGTCCTTTAGATGTGCAATCATCTTGGTCTTGCCAGGTAGTGTCCACACCAGACGACCACCATAAGGAGTAGGGTACTTCTTCGGAGGTTTCACGTGTATCTCTGTCTCGTGAACAAGAGACGCCGCTTCGTCTATCGTCGAGACTAGCAGTTTGACGAATCTATTTACCACATTGTCATCATCGCTCTCGTCACTGATTTCGAAAGCGTCGTCGAAGAAAATGTGCGCTGTGGAATATAATACAGGCTTATAGTACTTTTCCAAATCAAATTAATTTTAATTTAAGTAATTCATTTAGGTGGAACATAGTATTTTCCCAAATCAATAGTATATTATGATGCGGTTGGGAAGTGGCTTTTACAGAATCGAGGAAAGTGATTAAAAACCGAACGATAGCGAGATTTTTAATTTCAGAGATTCTGTAAAACACTTCACAAACGTGTGTTGTATATATTTTTTTTCGCGATGGTGATTTAAATAATAAATAATAGTAAAATGATAGCATATTTGTTGGAAATATTTGTGTTCATTATAAACAATTGACTAACGTTAACAGTGTCGGCAATGTTTATTAGTTGAAACAGCAGGAGGCCTTGAAACAATTTAGTCATAAAATGGCGGCAAGTACGTATTTATTGTTTTATATTGCTTCAAATATAGTCAAGTTCATTTACAATACAGCGATTTGTTTCGTATAATGTATATTAACACTGCCTTTTGGATATTTTTATATACATTGTATGTAGTATACGTAGAGGGCAGTGGTTTTACTTCTCACACGCGTGATTGTAATATGTAATATTAAAGTGATCCCGCAACAGGCCCGGAGGCCCTTAGGGTAGTAGGACGTTAAGGCTGCCACTTTTTCTAGACAATCGGCACTTTATGTCAGCCGGGTTGTCAGCCCTGCGTGACGGCCGCCTTTACCCCAGAACAAGTGTTTGGTACTCATTTCCGTTAGAGGCTGAGTCGACCCCAGGGCCATAGTGCCGCCAGAGGGTTTGATATGTAATATTACAGTATAAAATATTTTATTACAGTATAGTTTTTAGGTTGGCAACCCAGAAATGTATGAAGTTGAACTTTCGGTCATTGCTGTAAGTACGAACGCACTATCGCGCAAAAGTTAATTTTAATTCACATAACTAATTTATACTGTGTTATACATAGTTAATAAAAACCCAAATCACCAAATTAAAATTTAAAAGTCAACTAATTTCAATAGCGATGCTATCATTTTCAAGACTGATAACATCGCTATTGAAACTAATTAATTATTTTGAATTTTAATTTGGTGATTTGGGTTTTTATTGATTATGTATAACACAATTTTATCACCAAGAAGAGCCTGTTATTTTATTAATATAATTTATACTGTATCAGTAAAAACAGAATCGATGTGCCAAATATAATATAATAATGAGTTAATCACAATACATATTAATGTATTGATCAGATCACAAACTCGATATTTCTGTATCTCTGTCTGTAGTCGTACATCTCCTCGTGGGACAAGGGTGTTCTCTTGCGGAGTTACTTAATCGAGCTAATTATTTACGCTTATATCCTTACGGATGTCAGTGAGTGACAAGTGGTTAGCTCATTGCCTCAAAGAGATCCTAATATGCAACTGAGGTATTACTTGGATGGAAAAGGTCGGTTAAATTTTGATCAGATGCTCTAATTTAGGTTTGGGATTCTTTAACGAGCCCGAAAATCTTCAGACTCGCTAGCTACGGCTTAAAGTCCTTCCCAGAGGACTCGGCCTTTGGTTTTATTCCATCCTTAAATGTCATCGACCTGGCTGGGATTGAACCATCAACCGTCGTAATAATTATGCAATTTGCACAAGAGTACACATAATACATATTTAAATCCTTTGGTTTATATTATGACGAGTTTCAAGAAATGCTGCAAAGTGTTGGGGCCGCCTTCTGAATGTTGGTGGACTGTTATGAATAGTTTCGTTGCGTCAAGTCTCGTCTCAAGATAGAAGGGATTTGTGATTAGCGAGTCACGAGTTGTGTACACGTTGCGAGTTTTCCAGATGTGTTTATACATTGCTTTCTAGAAGAATCGTCCTCTCAAGTTTTCCACTCGAGAAGGACCCATTTCTCGAAGGGTCCGGCAGGATCGAGTTTCAGGTATTTCGACTCTTGCATATATAAATGACAAGCGAGTCGGCCAACAGTCAGTTATGAGTTGGAAGTCAGTGTATGAAGTCAGTTGTGATATTAAACTCCACGGCGCGACTGGCCTAGAAGATCCTTGACCTACCATCCGGCTACTGGTATCACATCCACACGTGCTAATCACAGAGGTAGACGATCATCCATCCAGTGTAGGGGTGACATGTGGTTAGCATGTTGGGTTCCCCAGCCGTTATAGCTGGTTTCCTCAAGCTGGAGCCGGTACTTATTGTAGCTACCCAAATTCCTCACGATGCTGGGTGGGCACCTGCCTTGTACTGGGCGAAATTCCATGAGAAAATGTCTTCCACATGGAGACCTGAACTAGCGTAAGCTAAGACATCTTGCCTTAACCAGTAGGTTACGATGCGGGACTCAGTTGTGATATGGGAAGTGACTACTAAAGTTGAGCTAGACATTAAAGTGTTTGAATGAGCGGTAAAAAAAGAGACAGATTTTACTGTGAAACGTCAGGGACTTGTTGAAGAATATTTATATTTGAATGTAAATGGGAGTTTATTGTGAAATGAAGGAAGAATGAACATTTTAGTGCAACAGTGTGTAGTTGTTAACATTTAAATCGGCAATGTACCCTATAAGATACATCAATTAGTTTAAATTATTTCACATTTTTAATAAAACAGAAGAAAGCAAATGACAATAATTTACTTAATGTGTGTCGAAATACACAATATACGTAATAATAACAGTTATCGATGATTTTCTTTTTCACTGCGGTCCGCTAACATTTAAGTAACAGACTTGAGAAATTAGTGTTTTGCCAATTTTAGGCTTAAAAGTAATATCAGTTGTTAACTCCCAGACTAGAACTTAATTACTGTATAATAATACATATTATATAATTGGATAATAATCATTTATTTTATCTACTATAATTTAATCTCAATTAGCTATAATATCAATGGTATTTCAACTAACTCATTGGCACTATCGAACCCGTAAGATTATGGCCGCGCGGACATAAGCTCTCCATATATCCCTATCCTGAGCCAATGTTTTCCAATTATCATCTGTATAATCTACTTCCCTCAAATTGTAGTTAATGTTATTATCCCACCTCATTCTTGGTCTACCAACTGGGCGTTTTCCCTCTGTTTTTTTCTACAAGAAGCTTTCATGCACGTCTTTCATTCCCAATTCGTGCCATATGCCCTGCCCATCACAGTCTATGAGACTTAACTGTTCTCATTATATCTGGCTTCCTATAAAGACCATGTAATTCACTCTTATGCAGTCTTCTCCATTCACCTGTCTTTGGTCCAAAAATTTCCCTAAGAACTTTATTCTTAAATTTAGGTATTTCAACATGTATAAAAATATGTACTAAGATAATAAATACGTACTTTCGAACTCATAGTAATCTGGGTCTACGACTCTGAGATATTTCTGTGCCACTCTGCGTGCAGACTGATCTTCATCCATACGCAAAATAGATTTCAACATCTCCATCATCTCTTCTCTAGTCTCGTGCCACATTGTGGCGCACGCGAAGATCCTAGTGATGTGATCGGAAGACTTCACCACATTCTTAGGGGCTCCATTCGTAGTCGAATGTCCCGATATGCTCTCGTAGTCATCGTCGTGCTCATTGCCGATGTCTGCCAGTTCCTGCAATTAGTATAAACATATATTAATTCGTAAAAGAAAAATGTTTTCCAATGATCTGCTATGTCAAATCTCGTTTTAATTCAGTATTTTCAATTTGGGATGTGCAAAATAAAACTAGAGTTGTATTTCTAGCTATTGTCAGTAGGATTCTCTTGCGCGCCATGAAACACTCCAAAAACCAACAGCAGCCTTGATATTGATAAACCCAAGTGATACATCCCATATAATTTAAATGTATGCTGAAAAGTTGAATAAGTTTCTTAGTCGGCTATTTATATGCGCCAATGTTTCATACCTTATACAAAATTCCAGTCATTAACAAGATCATTAACAAACGTTGTTTTCTTTAGAGACTATTAAAAGGGCATTGTATTTAATATTCATTTAATGACGTTCTCAAAATTCATACATAATTTATTATTGACTTTAATTATTATTAGTAACTAGATAATACCCGGCGTGTGCTGCTACGCCTAAATAAATTGAATGTTATTTTTAAATTATCTTTTCAGGTAAACTCCTATACCTAATGATTTTACAGTATAATATATAGTGGCTATACCTGAAAAGGTATGTACAAAGGTATACATTACAGCGAACCAAACATGACGGTTGCTAGAGACAATTTTTAATTTTCTTATTTCAGGTAAACCCCCATTTCTAGAGATCGGATTTCGTTGATTTTTGGGTAATAACTATCTCAGTTTATTTTAATATATTATATCGAGTTTTATTGTGAAACATTGAAAATGATGACCGCTAGAGCGATTTTTAAACTTTCGTTTCAGGTGAACTCCTACATCTAATGCTTTTAAAACATAATAGATAGCATAAAAACTCTCTACATTAAAAATACATATATGTGCCAACTTTTAAAACAATCGGTAAATAACTTTCGGAGGTAAGATTTTCAACAAACGAACATACACATTTTCATTTATATAGATTTTTATTACGTCCACCGCTGTGGCCTCGAGGTAGCGTGCTGGCTTGTCACGTAGCGGGCCCGGGTTCGATCCCCGGTCGAGGCAATTTTTCTGGGTGAGGTTTTCATCGGGGTTTTTCCTCATCTGTAAGACAAATGTCAGGAAAACTTTAAAGCCCAAACGGTCCCCGAAATCATGTGACCATCATCATCATCATCATCATCCTTCACCGGTGTGGAAAGCAACGGGAAGCTACCACACCTACAATTCCCTAGTAAAGCTGCAAGCATAGCATGAAAATGCTATGATTGCAGTGAAAGACCTGCCTTCCGGCAGAATTACTATGGACGAACTTCAAATTTGTATTTAAATTGAAAATGACAATGCACGAGATTTCGGTCATTTTAAAGACTTTTTGACATAAAAATAAATGAACAGTTGATTTTAATAATAAATATTGATTGTTTATTAAAATTCAAAGCAGTGGAAACAAAGCTTTGGATTGGAAAGAGAAAGACCAAGAAACACGTGAAAAAAAAAGTTATCAAAGAAATTGATAAAGTAGGAAAAACATGGAATGACGAGTAAAAGTTAACAAGACATAGGGCCTGATGAAATTACTTTGTGAATCCCCTATGCTCCTCTTAAAAAAGATACAGCAGATTGATTGATTGAATTAAAATTCTGTAAAATAACAGCGCTTATTCAAATGAAGTAAAATGGGCCTATTATAACATAATTAACAAGACAATACGTTAAATACGATAATAATTGCAAGTGGAAAGCATAGTACCTCCGTTTTAACATCTGCCTCGTCGTCACAGCGCCTGTTGAGACCCAGGGACTGGTCGATGAGAAGGGAATCGTACATCGGGAGCACAAAGAGACGTTCTGTCGTGGCTAGACGCTCCGCTTTCGGCGTCCAAATATGGAGAGTAATCCACGTTTGGGACAGTAACCATAATAACCAAATCCAAGCTTGCTGTAACAACATATAAAAACTATTTTCACATACAGGTCTTTATTTTTTTAAAAAAAAGTACGTTATATAGAAAGCTTAATTTTCTAAGTAAATCTAAAGTTATACTATTCAAGCAAATCTGAAAAAAACTCCTTTATCAAGTACCATATTAATTATCATCATCGAAAAGGAGCCATGTATAAGTACCTTAAAAAATTGTTACCTGTTTAGTGATGAAGTCGTTGACGAAATAAACCGGAGGCGATTCGAAGAACAAGTAGTCTGGAATGACATTGTGAAAGAAGCAAGGGTCACCGTTTCTAAGACCACAAGCAGCGATCAGCAGAGAGATGGCCACAGGAATGGTCAAATTTACAGGAAAGGCGTAGCTGAAGCCTTGGATTAGAATCTTGCAAGCGAATTTACCTGGTAACAAAATGTAAAATCTCGTTTTTACAATAGTCGTAGGCTTACATCTTCAAATATATCTGGCAGAAATGTTCCTTTTATACGAAAAAGGCTAAATTTACTAAAACTCTAAAGAAAAAATGTGAAAATATACCTAAAAGGGTTAGATTAATATTTTATAATTTACGTTTCACTTACGTGCATTCTCTCATCTTATATTAAAGCTAGTACTTACCGAAGATGTAGCAGAGGTATGCGGATAGTATTTGAATGATTAACACATAGATGGCAGTGTTGTGCCAAGCATCAATGTCCACCGTGTCCCCGGTAGGAGTAACGTCCGCCAAGTCTGGCAGTGTGATGCCGTTCAAAATTGGTTTTATCTGTAAATTAATATAAATAAATTTAAATAATTCTCCCTTCATGTACCAACATATCAATAACATATATTTTATGCTTTCACACTTCATTCAAGATCACGTAAGAATTAAACGATCATTATCGCCGTAATATTCAATAATGTCATCAACAAACATGAAGAAGATGTTTTTTTTTAATATTTCAGAGTAACGTCCATATATCTTCATAAAACATTACGTTCGCATAAATATATCAGTCCTAAGTCTACTTCCTGAAATAACTCATTGGCGCAATCGAACCCGGAGGTTCATGGCTATGCCGACATAAGCTCTCCATACTTCCCTATATAGAGCTAATGTATCCCAATCATTCCCTGTATAATTCACCTCCCTCAAATCTTCGTTAACGTTATTCTCCCACTTCATTCTTCGCCTACCTCCTGGTAGCTTCCCCTCTAGTATTCCTCTCTAGTATTCATGCCTCTCTTTAATTCCCCAAACGTTGCACAAGTTCTGCCCATTCCAGTCTACGGTAGTTAATTGTTCTTAATACATCTGGTTTCTCATAATATTATTCTCCCATTTCATTCTTGGCCTACCTCCTGGTAGCTTCCCTCTAATATTCCTAAAATAAGTTTTCATGCCTCTCTTTAATTCCCCAATCTAAGATACTTAATTGTTCTTATTACATCTGGTTTCTCATAATATTATTCTCCCATTTCATTCTTGGTCTACCTCCTGGTAGTTTCTCCTGTGGCATTTATACAGGAAGTTTTCATGCTTGTTTTTAATTCCCCATTGGTTCCACAAGTTCTGCCCATTCCAGTCAACGAGACTTAACTATTATTAAATATATGTTTCCATAACGATCATGTAGCTCATTCGCCTGTTATTCGTCTCTCCTAGGTTCAAGACTTTTTCCTAAGATCTCTATTCAGCAAATACTCATAATCTTTTCTCCTCCCTTAAAGCAAGATACCATGTTTCGCATCCATATAATATAATCGGGAGAATAACAGTTTTATATATTTTTATTTTAACTTTTTTTTTTAAAGAGAAGTTGGGATGACAAGAATCCCTGTAATGAATATAGCAACAGCTTACCTCACTATTAAGTTTCTAATTCATTAAGGGAATCATTAAAACTCTTAAAAAATTTCGGATTTTAGAATTTATTTTTTTTATTATTTGTTTTTAATAAGAATTTTCATCCTTCAGAGCCTAGAGTAGATATTCTGATTAAATTATTTATTCTTTAAAGTTTACATTGAAAATTTTGAACATATCTGATTAATATCGCATGTAGGTCATTTGATGTATGTCTACTGTTTTTTGTACTCATAATTGTCTTCAACAAATTTTAATTAACATTGAATTTATTTTTAATAACGATGTAATAGATAGAGGCAATTATATCCCAACCCAATTTTTCCCTTAAAGAGTCAGGAATTCTATTTAAAAAATCGAACCAGTAAGTTTGGTAGACATTGGATTTGATCTCTCATACTCCTCAATATGAGACGGACTCTAGCGACTGGATCAAGTTGTTCGGTTGTCGTATCTTTGATGCGTGTTTATTGACTTAAACCTCCGGAACAAGCTACATGAAATAAACAAGTGCTATGTAATTTATTTACCTCGGTGACTACGATCTGTCTGGCTGAGAAAGCATCAGTAAAGAAAATGAAGAAGTTAGGAACGCTTTCTCCTTTTAGAAACAGAATGAACAGCAAACAACAGAAGAAACATAGCATCTTCCATAGAGAAATGAAGATGTACGTAAAGTATCGAGTATCTCTCAGCCTCTGCATGAACTTCCTCAAATTTCTGATATATTCTGAAATAAAAAAAAATCAGATTTAATATAGCCTAGACACTAATTTAAAGCCAGTGCAAATTTCCATAAATGTAAAGAGGTTCGAATCAGAACAAAGATATTAGTTATTACAACTTACTAGAATGAGAGTCTTTAGGAATATTGACGTAATTTTCCCACCAACCACAGGATATCATCACCACCGTGAAAGGGATGAGCCAAAGTTCTGGTTTCTCGCGACCTTCCAACAATGGCCAAACAACAAATCCTGTAGCCTGGGCTGCCAAAGCCACCAGATCCACAATAACTTTGAAGAACCTCTTAGATTCTTCGTTACTCCTGGTCAACATCCCTGCAAAAATGTATTAAAATCTATTTTTGCTGCATATATACTTTGATGTATATTAACAATTATTTTCACAATAATTTACACTAATTTAATTGGAGCCTGGAAATCTTTCGGCTGGATTATTTTGAAAATTTCTTTGTAGTTACGGTTTTAATTTTATTATTATTATTATTATTATTATTATTATTATTATTATTATTATTATTATTATTATTATTATTATTATTATTATTATTATTATTATTATTATTATTATTATTATTATTAGTTTGTACTTTTAAAAGCTTAAGTAAATTTTCTATAAAAGTAAAATAAAAAATATATAACACACTTAAAAAATTGCAATATTTGAGCAATTATTTGTTGTTAGGTTGATATTTTCGTGGAATGGTTCATAAATATATGTTACATAGAATATCGGTAGATTTTCACATCTTGTTAAAAATTTATGAAAATTAATATTAATAAATTCAAATGAGTTCAGCAAAAGGATCAGAACTAAAGTTGAAAGGAGTGTATAATAATTGAAAATATGTCGGAACATGCAATTGTAATATTTAATCCTTAAATTGGCAAAACAGGAATTTCTTCTGTTAGTTATTTGAATGTGGCGGACCGCAGTGAAAACGAAATCTTGTACAACTGTTATTATTGGGTATATTGTAAAATTAGACACACATTTAAGTGGTTTCGTTTTGTTTCGTTTTCTTCTGATTTATTTAAAATATTAAATTAACTGAACCAAATGGTGTATCCAAAAGGATACATTACGAATTTAAGGGTTCTCTTTTTCGAATGCGAAGTTATGAAAGAAATACCATTTAATTCTTAAATTGATAGAATGCTAATTTCTCGTGGCAATCGTTTAAAAGTGTCGGACCATAGTGAAAACAAAATCATGAACAACTCTAAGATATTAGTGTATATTGTGTGATTACATACACATTTAAGAAATGTATAGTAATTTGTTATTGTTTGTTTTATTATAATATTAAATAAATGATTAAACAAATTTATCTTGTAGGATATATTGCCAATTTAAGAGTTATGGGACTCTCTGTAACAACGGATAGGTATGAAAATACATAAATAAAACATATTTTTTTATATTTAATTATGGATCTCCATGTAGGCTCCTGCAAATTAAGACCCAATGCATTTGTTAGTTTTCAATCAGATACACTAAATGCAAAATTATATTAATTTGCTCTGATTTTATTTGTATTGTCTTAACTGGACTTATTACTGCAGAGATCCTAATTGATTCATTTTTTTAATTTCTAACCTGTAACTTCAATATTTTTTTCGAAGTGAACAGTTTTATAAGAATATACAATGTACTCGTACATTACGAAATCGCTATAGACTATCAGTAATCAATAAATATCTTCATTGGATACATTTGAATTTCCCTCAACGCCAATTTGCTTGTCATTTGAGGACTAATGAGAAATATATTTTAAATTTATATAACGAGCGAATAACTAGATTATTTTTGAAGTTTTTCTTTTCTTTTAAACAATTATTTCAGTGTGATTCGTTATAGTCAGTTGTTCAAGTTAGAAATAATTATCTTTGTAATATGAGTTGAGAGAAAAGCTCCGAAGATATATGGTAATTACAAATAGCTTTAGGATTTATTTTCTGCTAAGTTACTTTATCATTGTTAAACAGGATCCTGTTAAACATACTCAAACGAAAATCCCTACCTGAAAGGTATAAACCAGATAAAATGCAATTCATGAAAGTAAAAACTATTTTCACAACTTAAAATGTTGGTAATAGAGATAGGCTAATTTAAGTTATCTTTAAAATATGTACTCTTATTTTCATGCTGATAAAGGTTCTTAATTGTTTTAATACCGCTAGCTTTTAAGGAATAAAAACCAAGTCCACACAGATAGATCTAGATACGTTTCTTTCAGAGTTTGTCCATTTTATGTCTTTACTTGGTAGTTCGTGAAGGTTCATTGTCAGTGAATACCTAGAGTTTTTTTTTCTATGAAAACATAATATAATTTTTTGTAGGATGTACTTATCTCTCATATAGGCTATGCAAGTTATTCTATTCTGCTTTTAACAACTACAATATATATATATATATATATATAGCCTATATATATATATCCTTCCATAGTAATTCTCCCCGAAAACAGGTCCTTCAGTGCAATCATAGCATTTTCATGCTATGCTGCAGCTTTATTAGGGAATTGTAGGTGTGGTAGCTTCCCGTTGCTATCCACACCGGTGAAGGATGATGATGATGATGACGAAGATGATAATGATTAGGACGATGATGATGGCCATATGATTTCCGGGACCATTTGTGCCTTAAAGTTTTCCTGACATTTGTCTTACAGGTGAGGACAAACCCGATAAAAACCTCACCCAGAAAAACTGTCCCGACCGGGGATCGAACCCGGGCCCGCTGCGTGACAGGGCAGAACATACCTCGAGACCACAGCTGTGTCTCAAGGTAGCGTTCTGCCTTGTCACACAGCGGACCTGGGTTAGATTCCCGGTCGGGACAGGCTCCTGGGTGTGAGGTTTTTATCGGGATTTTTCCTCACCTGTAAAACAGGAAGCTTTTAGGGCCCAACGGTCCCCGAAAATCATCATCATCATCCTTCACCGGTGTGGAAAGCAACGGGAAGCTATCACACCTATAATTCCCTAGTAAAGCTAAAAGCATAGCATGAAAATGCTATGATTGCAGTTAAAGGCCTACCCTCGGGCAGAATGACTATTGAATAAAATGGTCGTTAAATAAACTACCAAAAACTGAAATTTAAAAATCTAAGGTGTAGTTATATTTTCTGTAATATTATTATGGGAATTAATTAATGTTCTTGGCACTAAAAACTGCAGTTTGATAATAATATTATTATAGTATGTCTACAGTATTGTAAATAAACTTATGCTTGTTTAATTAAGATTTCAAGAAAACTCATAATTAGTTAACGTACATTTCCATGTGGGGAAGTTTATTTCCCTACAAATGTCAGTTAGTGGCATGCGGTTACCCCATTGTCTCAAAGATACACCTTGTATGGAACTAAGATGTTACCTGCATGTGAGAGGCACGTAAATTTTCTTAGAGTCTATAATTTACGCCTGAATATCTCTTACGAGTCCGAAAATCTTCAGACTCGGGACGCACGGTTTAAAGTCTGAAGGACTTGCCCCTAGGATTTTTTTATCCTAAAAATTAATTGACCCCGGCCGAGTTAGAACCCGCTATCTTCGGAACCAGAGGCAACAAACTTAACCCCTAGACTACCCAAGCAGATTCACTGTGAATTAATTGAACAAAATAGTCTAATCGCCCATTATGCAGTAAGCCTTTAAGTTTAGATTTTTACAACATGATTTTCACATAAGGGCATATACGAATTTTAAGGCGCAGCCTATTGATATTTTGACGGTCAGATATTTCACTATTTAATTCAGATTATCTACTTGGATAAGATTATTTGCCTAGTCTTAAGGAATAATTAAAATAGTGTTAGATTCAAAATTCGCAAAGAAATAATTTTTGAATACGACATCCATATAACTAAATAATTAACCAACTCACTGGCACTAATGAACTCGTAGGTTAATGGCCTCGCGGACGTAAGCTCTCCATACGTATGTACTCAGAGCCAACATTTTTAATCATCCTCTATATAATTTACCTTCCTCAAATCATGGTTAATGTTATTCACCCACCTCATTCTTGGCTACCTACTGGGCTCTTTACTTCTGGTTTTCCTATAAGGTGTTTCCATGTCCCTCGTTCATTCCCAATTCGTGCCACATGTCCTGCCCATAGCAGTCTATGAGACAACTGTTCTTATTACATCTGGTTTTCCATAAAGACTTTGTAGCTCACTGTTACATAGTCTTCTCCATTCACACGTCTGTTTAGCTTTGGTCCAAAAATATTCCTAAGAACTATATTCTCAAATATCCATAATATTATTCCCTCCCTTAAGGGGGGTGATGAGTGAAATTTCTATTTTCTACATTTTTTACGCTACATACTTGATTTTATTGTACACACATTCATGCCATAATAGGTAATATTATACTGACGTTTTATCCTTCTAGGCTTTAACGTTTTTGAGTTATTGAAGAAATTTCATTTAAAAATTTGCATATTAAAATTTTTAATTTGTCTCATAATTTTTTAGTAATTTTTTTAAATTTTTTTCTTCACGACCACTGACGTATTTAGAACAACACTATGCATTAACTTTGCTATATAATTATAATAAAGGAAGAAAAGAATATATACATCCTCTGCATATGATTTTTTTAAATTACTGCACATATTTGTTTTATTTTTTATTTCAAAAACTATCAACGTTGTTTGAAAATCCATGCACAGAATTATTAGCTATAGTGTGTGGGACATGCAGTGAAAATTTCGTGCTTCTATCATTAAATTTGCTGATACTATTTTGATTTGAATGTATTGAAATGAAAAAAAAAAGTGTGAAAAAGCCAATTTGAAAGTTTGCATGCAGTTAAATTAGAATGTAGCATACATACCCTCCTACAGTCAATACTTACAAGCGCCATAGGACACTGAAACTTCATCAACTTATACTTTAAGGTACATATTATTTTTTGAATACAAAAAATGCTAAATTTAACCGAAAATGTCAAAAATTTCACCCATCACCTCCCTTAAAGTAAGAGTCCATGTTTCGCATCCATATAATATAACTGGGAGAATAACAGTTTTATGTATTTTAAGTTTATTGTTTTTTTAAAGGAGTTGGGACGACAAGAGTCTCTGCAATTCTTAATAGAATGCTTTTCCAGTATTGAAGCCATGTTTAATTTCCTCATTTCTATTTGTAATTTTTGTTTCTAGGTATTTGAATTCAGCCACTTCTTCAAAATTTCCCTCATTTTTCACCCTATTCCATGTTATAATTTAAATATGTTGCCATATTATTATATTTATACAAAGTGTGACTGATGTGTTAATTACCTAGTAAACCAGGTACAAAACACACACAGTTGGTAAGCATGGCTCCCTTGACAACGTCGAGGTCTGGTAGGATGACAAATACGAGGATTGCGAGGCCTATCGTGTGTAGAGTTTCGCTGAGGAAGACGGCGAAGAATTCCTTGGCTTTAGGTTTCGTGCAGGATTTGAAGAAGCATATTCTTAGGGAACGAATGAGCGTCCCTAACTCAGGAACCAAGTATGCAATCAGCAAGCACCATATCCAGGCTGTCCTCTCCACTTCCGGCAGTTGTGTGATGAACTGTTTCTCTCGGCCTAAATAATAAAATACATATTATTGCAGAGCAAAAATTTCAACAAAAACACTTTGAAAATGCATTAATAATAATTGTTTAAAGTTTGTATTTGTTACGAATACATAGAGTATTTTACATAGATATTTACTTATTTCATAGATTATTTTAATTATTCCAAACAAAAACAGTTGTTGAAATAAAGCACTTAGACATATTATATTTCAAGACAGAGTTTTGATTATGGCAGGACAAAGATTGCAAGGCTAACTGTAAAATGTCTGCATTTAGACTAATGGAATGTTTAGTACATTTAGTTATAGCTGGGAGGAGAGAAGCTTAGTATATACCCCTGGCAAATATGGGACTCGTGTCTGTTGAAGCGTGTTCTGATGGGTAAGTCTGCATACCATTTTTCTTAATATAATGTACCTAGGACATTTATAAAGGGAATCAAGTAGTTTAAATATTTTAATACTATATTTCAAGGTGTAAGAGTTATTAGATAATTATTAAAATGTAAATTAGGGTAGATTTATAAACCCCCGTCTCCCTCTCTCGAAACTCAAGAAAGTTCGAATGTAGGTTTTCTTAATATAAGCTTAGATTAGTTATTTAGGGTTATTGTAATCATTATAGTTACAGAAATAAAATAATTAAAATCAAGAATATATTTATTTATGTTTAAAAGCACGTATGTCTTTATAACTAATACATCCACATACTCACGCTCGGCTAGAACCTCATGCTACCAAAAATCCAAGTCCCGAAGGTCATTTAAGCCCTAAGAAAACTAACAGTTCGTAATAGTATTCAATTATAGTTCGCCTAAAATGTAGGCCTATTTCAATTAAACTTTTAAAATATTAATATTTATTAATTGGCAGTATTTACTCCTATTCCGAATGAAATGAAGAAAATCATCATTATCATATTCCCTTCATGTCATAGTTCTGAAAGAACTTACTGTTATTGTCTATAAAAAATGTCTAGCTATCTCTACCTATCCCTTTCAAACAATCTTCTACCATTTAGTTGGTACTTTGAAATTGGCTTAGAAATCCTAGATCTGGACATATATGGTTACATGTTGATGCTATTTCACTTAAGGGTATTGAATGGTGAAAAATTTTAAAGAAATGGATTTTTTTGTTTATTTGCTTTTAATAACTATGATTCTTTAGGACCATTTTCATGTTTTTTTTTTATTGTAGGAACAAAATTGAGTCCGTGACGTAAGAGTTTAATTTCCCCTGCACGTGTGTGGTCAGCATTACTGCTTAAAATTTAATATGTGTTTTTTTCAGTTTTCATTTTTTTGAAATTTTCCAAAACTAAAAATGCTCCTTACGATGCAATTTTTATGCTATCAAAATGAAATTTTGTAATACATGCTAATTAAAATTTGCTCTGCAGTCACCAGTCACATGTGTTCTTTTAAATTGAGATGAAAATGCATGAGGAGTGGATAAAAAATATTTAAAAAATGAAAAATAAGCATTATCCTCCCATTGATATTTTTGCATAGCAAATGTGTTTAGTAGAATCGTAAAGACTCTGAATCTCAAATGTCATGAAAGGATAATAGAAAATGCATCGTAAGGAGCATTTTTAAAAATGTTAAAAAATAGATTTAAAACATCATATTTCTGAAACTATTCTACTTATAAACACCAAACTTCACAGAAACACTTCTATAAGCACATAATGTATGTTATAAAATTTTCAAAACAATCAGATGAAAACAAAAATTTAAATAAATAAATTCACCAGTCGGTCGCCTTAAAGGTGATGGATGTAATCTATTATGGACACCAGATTCAATTACTCAAAGATGTCTAGATAAAGAAACTTTAATACTTACTTACTTACTCACAGGCACTATCGAACCCGTAGGTTCATGGCCGCGCGGACATAAGCTCTCCATACATCCCTATCCTGAGCTAATGCTTTCCAATCATTCCCTGTATAATCTACTTCCCTCAAATCATAGTTAATGTTGTTCTCCCACCTCATTCTTGGTCTACCAACTGGGCGTTTTCCTTCTGGCTTTCCTACAAGAAGTTTCCATGCACGTCTTTCATTCCCCATACGCGCAACATGCCCTGCCCATCGCAGTCTACGAGACTTAACTGTTCTTATTATATCTGGCTTTCTATAAAGACCATGTAGTTCATTGTTATGTAGTCTTCTCCATTCACCTGTCTGTTCATCTCTCTTTGTTCCAAAAATGTTCCTAAGAACTTTATTCTCAAATACTCTTAATCTCCTTTCCTCCCTTAAATTAAGAGTCCATGTTTCGCATCCATATAATATAATTGGTAGAATAGTAGTTTGATATATTTTCAGTTTAACGTTTTTTGAAAGGAGTTGGGACATCAAAAGTCTCTGCAATGCATAACAGCACGCATTTCCAGAATTGAGCTTATGTTTAATTTCTTTGTGCATCTCATTTCTTTAATAAACAGAATAATTGCTCTTTGAAATCGTTTATGAATTAAAATTGTATCAGTATTGTTATTTATCGTTAATTCAATGATTTTTAATCTGTTTTTTTTAATCAGCTTCATTATATGCAGTTAAGGCAATGCTTCGGTGAAATTTGGTGAAATGTGATGAAAAAATTGTTTTTTCTATTTTAAGTTTTTTTATTATGTTTGAACCCTGTACTTTTATTTTGCACTTTTGTTTTTTTTTTTAATTTCGGCCATATTTAAAGCCCCACGCAGCCATTTATGTCTCCCCGTGCGTCTACACACTGGCTCTTTAAGGGAATGAAAAAGAAATTGGAAATTGCTGTCACATCAGGGATTGCAGAATTCAATATGGGATGTGAAACAACACAAAAACTGAAAGCTACAGTCAGTGGTGTGCAATTAAATGCCTCAGGACAAAAATTTAGTGCAATGAGGGATAAACGTCGACTCACAAACAGTGAAGTTTCAGCAAAGCGAGTCTTCAAAACAGACCGGAGAAGACTCAAATTGACAAAAACTGCTGTTGAGGCCAAAAATAAAGCAGCAGAGGGTCACACATATGGTGCTCTGGAGTTTTAAGTCTACCTGAATGAGGTATTATGCTCATATCCATTGTTAAATTTTAAATTTCATTTTTCTCAACTATATTATTTCAGCATTTTTGAGTTTTCGAAATGCTCTGCGTACCACAATATTTTACTAATTTGCTTGAAATTTTCAGAAGAGCTTTAGATATTACATAGTAAAAAACTGATTGCAATCTTTTATATATATTGAATGGTTCATTTGTAATTAAACATAATTCATATGTCACCCTCATAAAATTGAGAAATTATGTAACAAACACAGAATTGTTTTCTACTAAACTAGTTCAAATTAAAAGAAACCTGCACATCAGTTTATTTATATTACTCTATTAAGTTTATAAAATAATAAGTCAGATATGGTAAACCGTTTGGTACAAGGAACATATTATTGACATATACAAAAACAGTAACATTGTTAATAAAAAATTAATTTCTCAAAATGTTAAACAAAATTTGGTATATAGTATCACTCCGATACTGTGGTGGTATGGTTAACATTTGAAGTTGATCTGATGAAATTTATAGATTTTTACAAATTTCACAGATGCATTGCCTTAACTAACTAACTCACTGGCACTTCGATAGTGCCAGTGAGTTAGTTAGTTAACCCTGAAGATCATGACAAGCGTCATGAGTTCTTCATACATCGCTATTCTGAACTACTAGAACAGGTCTAAGAAGGCTAAACTGTTGCGTATATCGACATTAATCAGGTAATCGCAAAGTTCTGAAAACGCTGTATGACTTACCAATGTCACGGTTGCAGTAAGGGACGATTCGATCCTTTCGTAACTGCGATGTCATGAACAGCGTTGTACCTTTGGCGATGACACCGGATGCGAGAACGATGATGAATGTGACAAGATATGCCACCACCTTGAGCATTTTGACAGTGATTTCCAGGCACTTCTGATTTGCCATGGAACCGCTGTCCGATTTCGGTGGTGGATCGTCGAACACGTCCCATCCTTTCGTCTCTTGTACCGTCCTTTGACTGAAAATTCAAATAAATACAACTTATTTGATTTTAAAGTGAATTTAATTACTAACAATACTCAGGATAAAAATATGAATTGAGATCCCGAGTTGAAATCTCGGTTCAGACCAATATGATTGCCTTTTCCATGATTTTTCTAAGTCAAGGCAAATTCTGCGTTGGATCCGTTTAATGATTGATCATCTTTTCTTTATTTCTTCTTTATTCCTGTCTTTCTTTATCTATCCCTTTGTAGACACTTTTCCATGCTCTACGGGAGAGAACGTTAAACTAGTTCACACACATACTTTTTTTACCACAAAACTTTTGATCAGCTCTTTGCTATTAAAACTAGGCGAATAAGATAGGATTACGTGATGGCCTAATGGTTGTTCGAGCATTATTTGGGCCTTATAGATTCCTAATATTTGTCTTACAATGAGCAAATAACCAAAAACTATTACCCAGGAAATTTGTTCTTACCGGGGATCAAACCCGGGCCATCTGCGTCTGATGCAGTAAAGTTACCGCTAGGTCACAGCGGCAAACCATTATCTTATAGTTCATTAAAATTTAATGTCAGTTGGATTTGTTACAATGCACTTTTATACAAAAAGTATATATATATATATATATATATATATATATATATATATATATATAATATATATATACATCTTAGATTAGATAAGATTAGATTAATAAAGACGGGTTCGGGTTTTAATACCATAAGAATGAAGTCTTGTTTTTGGTTCATTACCAGAGACCGGAAGTTTAGGCATTATAAATCATTAAAATAGGCAGGCAAAAAAAGGCATCATTGTATTGTAAGCCCATGTTTTCCCTTTACAGAGATTTAGGCGCACTCCCCTACAGGGAAGAATTTGAACCATACTAATTTAGTTACTCTTTTTTTCGTACAGATGTCATTTTGAGTGGTCCGTGGTCAGCATTCCGCCTCATACTGACATCTAGGAAACCAAGGTAGCACTAGGATGGGAAAATTCGGTACATTTTGCTTAGAGGCCTTTTCATTCAGGCTTAAGGATTTTTTACGAGCCTGAAAATCTTCAGACTCGGGACCCACGGCTTAAAGTCCCTCCCGGAGGACTTGCTCCTTGGATTTTTCCATCCTAAAAAAATCCATCCACCCCGGCCGGGTTTGAACCCGCGACCCTCGGGACCAGATGCAAGGATCATAATCACTAGTCCACCGCGGCATCAGAAATAGCTAAATAGGCAATTAGAAAAATCTTGCACTACACCCGTTTATTTACTAGATTACACTATTCAATAACTCGATCGTCATATTTTAAATAACTTTAATTTTTTTTAAAGTTAGACCCGTACTCATGTTGCCTTTTCAAATAAACACAAGAGATAATTAAATTGCTTACTGTTATTTATACATTTTTTGTTCGACAGCACTCATTGTTGCAAGGAGAATATGAACTGACAATAATATACATTCGGTGAAGTCACTTTCATAATAGCGGTTATAGAAATAAATTAAAATAGACCCTGTAGACAATTTTTAGTAATAAATAAATAAATAATAGATAGTAGCCGTTCCAACGTTAACGTACGGGTCTGAGACTTGGCCTTTAACGATCTCTGATAAAAATAAAATGGGACAATAGAAATGAGATTTCTCAGATCAGTTGCAGGTGTATCTCTAAGAGATCAAAAGAGAAGTCAAGATATCAGAGATGAATTACAAATATATAATATAAACGAGAGAATACACACAAATAAACGTAATTGGTTTTAACATATACAAAGAATGCCAAATAATCGTTTATCAAAACAGCTGCTTCATTATAGGCCTCTAGGCCGAAGAAATGTAGGAAGACCAAAACGTCGTTGGAAAGACGACCTGCACCTGCAGCATATAGCACCGGGGAGCGGAAGGGGCCAACAGGTCCATACCTTGAAGATGATGATGATGATGATGACAATAATAGATCAATTCAAATAAAGGCAAAAAAACATTTATTTCGTACATTAGGCAATTATATTTAAAAAAAACCAGCATAAAACTTCGGCGTTTTAATCACAAATGTATGAATCGTACAGATTCACTCTCAAATTGGAGATAGATTCAACACATTTAAAAAAGACATTCTGCCTAAGTTCCGGTCTCTGTTCATTGCATTACTCATCTTTACTTATCGGAATGAATGAGATTAAATCTACTCGGTGATACGTATTCCAGTATGATGTTCCTGATTCGACATATTAAGCATTCACACACATGACTCACACCGTCATTTATTTGGGCTGGGCTCAAGGCCTGAGGAGGGACGACAACCCTCCCTTTGGCCTTATTTTACCCTAAGTTGACACATAGGATCGGAATCATGAGAAAGCACATGCGTTTTCCCCATTAGATTACTACAACCACATATTTTAAACGCCTGTGATTTTGAAAAATCTGACTACCTTTCACCTAACATGATATGAGGTGAAAGGTGATGGTGGAGAGTATTGGTGGGATGAAATTCGGGAAACGGGAGAACCCTGAGAAAAACCCGAAAAATGCCTGTATGGTCCACCACAAATCTACTTTTCTGAATCACCAGGATTCCAACCTGGGATCCCAGCCCGGCAGTAACACGCTTTAGCCACTCGTCCAACAGGACGGCTATATACAGCTTATATTCTTTCCTATAGTGTTCTGCTCTAGGGCACGTCTTACACTTCTGCAATTTTACTAGGGGATTATAGGTGTGGTACCTTCCCGTTGCTTTTCACACCAGGGATGATAATGATGATGATGACCAGATGATGTTCGGGGACTTTTTGGGCCTCAAAGCTACCTGAAATTTGTCTTATAGGTGAGGAAAACCCCCAGAGAAAACCTCACCCTGGAAGCTTGTCCCGACTGGGAATCGAATTGGAACCCGTTGTGTGACAAGGCAGCACGCTACCTCTAGACCACAGCGGTGAACTACAGCTTACATAGTGCTCTCAAAAATCTTAGACCCGACGTTCAATGACCTCAGTACAAAATTATAAAATAAAATAAAAATGATTTCCAAGAACTGAAGTTACAATTGCTACTGTTTACTATAAGTTAAACTATAACATATATTAAAAAACGTATGACATTTAAGACAAAACAAAGAGAGAATCTATGTACCGGTACTTCATTTTTAATGAACTTGCTTCTAGACTCAATTACACGTGTATATATCTTGGTAATTAGGGTCTTTAAAAGTTTTCGTTTCTTCTCTTTGAAAATGTGACATTCCTTGGACAGCGGGAGGTATATTAAATTATATTCAATAAACTTGACAATATCATTTAAAAATGTTAAAGCTTTTGAGCCAGTCCTGGTGGGCTAATGACTAAAATGCTTGCTTGTGATTGTAAGATTCATGGGTTTAAACCTAGCCCGGGTCTATGGATTTTATCAAGGCATAAAAATCCAGAGTGTCGGTTCTTTCAGAAATGAAATTTAGCCGTGGGTCCCCCATAATATATTTAAGGCCCTACGGTACGTAAAATAACTATAAACCCGAAAAATGAAGCCTCTGGTAAATTATGTCGGCCTTTTATTCTCAAATTTGAATTGCGAGGCTAATGACCATATCTGTTAAAGAGCGTAATTAAATGAAATAATAACAATAACAGTACCATTAACACTTACACATAATGCTTTTTTTTATAGACGCTTTGACTTGATAATAAATTCGTCTAGAATATTTCGATTGTATCCAGTAAGTTGCATACATATCTATAGTGTGTAGTCGCGTGTTCTTGTGGGAATTCATAATTTAAATAGCAAATACCGAATAAATGTCCCGATTCAGTTAATACTTACACACATTAAAATATTTTGATTTTTCCTCTATATATTTATTGATATTACTTACTAGAAACCGAAAATGACATTATATATACACCGCTGTGGTCTCGAGGTAGCGTGTTGCCTTGTCACGCAGTGGGCCCGGCTTCGATCCTCGGTCGGGACAGTTTTTCTGGGCGAGGTTTTTATCGGGGTTTTTCCTCACCTGTAAGACAAATGTCGGAAAAACTTTAAGGCCCAAATGGTCCTCGAAATCATATGGCCGTCATCATCATCATCCTTCACCGGTGTGGAAAGCAACGGGAAGCTACCACACCTACAATTCCCTAATATATATATATATATATATATATATATCAATTGGCTAGCAAAATAGGTATATAAATTCGACTTGTTGAGGAATTCGTTTAATGTATAGGCCCTAATTCCTGAGTGACGGATTTATTTTTCGATTGGAAAATTATAAAATGTTGAATATGATAAAATGTGTCCTGGTAATGAAATCCAAATCCAGAACTTGGTTTAACGACTGAGGAAAATCAAGAAAAATCCTCCGCGAAGTTGATCGGGACCGGGGTCGAAACCGGTATCTTTGGAATAACACATTTCAAAAGGAAATCGCCAGAATCATTTCGCTCGTAACAGTGGGTCTTGTGCATAGTAAAAAATACACTGAGTTAACGTACAATATCGTGAGACGTTGAAGAAGACCGGACTCGATATCCTGACCTAGATTCCGTATCATTTGATATCGCGGAATACCTGAGAAGTGAAAGTTGTCAGCCTCAAATGTTGGACTACACAACTTAGCGTAGGGCTCATCAACGTTTCCTTATTCACGGACAACATAGGTTGTAATTTTCTTTTAAAAATGCAGCAGCAAATTTTGATTGCTAGTAAAATCCTTTTTTGCGCGATGGTGCGTTTTGTCGTACTTACAGCAATGGCGACCATGATTGAAAGTTCAACTACCTACATTTCGGGGTTGCCAACCTAAATAATTATACTGTAATATTACATATTACAAAACACGCGTGCCCTCTATATATACTATATGTGCTACATACAATGTACATACAAAAAATATCCAAAAGGTAGTGTTAATATACATTACACTATACGAAACAAATTCACTGCATTTTAAATGAAATTAACTTTATTTGAAACATTATAAAACAATACATACGTACTTGCCGCCATTTTTATCATTAATTGGTGTAACGGCCTCCTGTTATTTTATCACTAATTGGTCTCACGGCCTCCTGTTGTTTCAACTAATAAACATTGCCCACACTGTTAACGTTAGTCAATTGTTTACGATGAACGCAAATATTTCCAACAAAGATGTTATTATTTTACTATTATTTATCGAGCAAAAAAATGCACGTTTCTGTAAAAACCAC
Organism: Diploptera punctata; assembly: GCA_030220185.1. Lineage (NCBI taxonomy): Eukaryota > Metazoa > Arthropoda > Insecta > Blattodea > Blaberidae > Diploptera > Diploptera punctata. Next base: position 2,322,871 of record JASPKZ010009370.1, on the reverse strand, counting down.
TTCCAACCTGCATCGTAATATGTTATTATTTATATTATGTCACGTCATCATATACATAACTTTAAAACTGTACTTTCTGAACACGTTACACGATTAAATGCGTAAATTATTAATATAAATAAAAACAAAATTCGTCATGCAGGAACTGCGTAAACCAATCAACAAGTCGAATTTATGATCCGATTTTGCTGGTTTACGGAATATATATGTATTTTGTTAATTAAATCATATGTATAAAGTTTCGTTTGGAGACAACAAATATGACGGCTGCTGGATCGATTTTAAAATTTCGTTTTTCTGGTAAGCCCTCAATCCTAAATAGTCAAATTCCGCTTATTAAAACACGTTTATAGGTTTATGTCAGTTCCATATATCGAGTTTCGTTCCAAAAATGAAAATTGTAGCCGGCAGACTGATTTCTCAATTTTTGCTTATGGTGGGAACCACATTTATAACAGCCCTATTTTGCTGATTAAGAAGCTGAACTTTTTTTATTTCATTGCTATACGCCGAGTTTGGTTCCGAAAAAATTGCGATCACTAGAGCGTTAAAAAACACACACACATATGTTTGTCTTGGTCATTTTCGGTAATATCGATTAACATTTGTATTTTTTTTTTCTCAGTCGTCAAGACAAATACTAGATTGTAATTTCATTAAGAGAACTCATTTGTTCATAAACAATTATTATTTATTGGCCTATAATTAAAATAAAATAATTGAATTTCTTCAAAAAACATGGCAATCCCAACAATAGAAATGTACACAGACTATTTACTGGATATAAGAAAAAGGTTCTAGGTTGGATGCGATTTTAGATGTTAAAGCATTTATAAAAAATAAAATTAAAATAAAAATAATCTAGGTTTTAGGCCTTATGATCCAATTTGTCTCATTGTTCACCCTTAAATGTTAAAGCGTCTATAAATAAGAATTAAAAAACTACTCTAACTTCATGAAGTTTTACATATTTGCATTTTTTTAAACAATAATCTCTGCCTAGCTCTAATGACGATATTATATTCCAAAATTGATTACTCGCATCTACGACCGCAAATTAAGCCGGTACACTGGCCCCTGATCCTACAAAATACGATAATTGGGTTCCGGATTGAAAAATAGTAGTGGATAAATTGGGTACAAGGGAAAAAAATATGTATAGTATTATGTAAATTGGGTCCCAGCATTTTGAAATTTTCAAGAGACACCGCATAGAGGTTGGCTCACCGATTTTACAAATTCAAATATAACAATTTGTTCCGTTATCAAACAGTGTCATTTTCTCAGCAATTTTTTTTTTCCTGGTTTTCTAAACTCCTACATGAACTGTACTTCGGATTCAAAACGCTGTATCGTAATAGGGACTGTTTTGCAAATGATCCTACTGGAAACAACTTGACGTCAGTGAAACCTGCATCGTATTACACTGAAATGCAATTATTTTGAATTTTATACAGATCTGATTGCTCATTTATGGATAATTGCTAAATGTGGTATTCCCTTCCTTAATTTATATTTTCCCCTCAAATATTAACGTACTTCTATTTGTAACAAATTAATGGCACCGTACAAAGTTAATAACCAATACAGTTAAGGAAATTAGAAAATTCTATCTGGACTCAGGACCCAATTTACTGACCACATAAAGACAGGAAATTGAACGGGTCCCCAATATATCTAATCCCATTATGCCTACTATAAAGGTCCAAAGAATATAAAAAGTTGTAATATTTATTAAAATGTTTTTAAAGTGCTATAAATATCACCTTGACGTGGTGGGGGGGCTTAGTACCCAATGAACCAGACGACCCTACTGGGGAAGATTGACTTAGGTTAATCTTGCTGGTGGGTAAGAGGCGAGGGGAACTACGAGTAAGTATAGCTCACAACGAAGGAATGGCGTCTGTATCCATATTGGGCGGCCACATCTTCGTCAAGTCTTCAACGGTCAACAGGGCGACAAGGAATAGCACAGCTAAACTTGTAGGGCTTGAAGTGCGGAAGAAGCAGCCCTCTCTTGGGGGGGTGGATACCCAGAGGAGCATGTTTGGAGGCTCAGAGGAAGCAGCCCTTCCACCATCCTTGTCCTGCGAAGCGCTCGTAACGCTTCCAGGAGACATTTATCTTACTGAGAGGCTTCATGGAAATCAGCCGGATTGCCATAAAAGGAACCGACCCAAGCAAGATAAAAGGATATGATTTGGAATAAAGGACATTTTGAAATTAGGAAATTGGAACGTAAGGGGAATAAATACAAAAGAAGAAGAATTAGAAAGAGAATTAAAGAAAAAAGAAATACAGACAGAAATGGATTGATCACATGGATGGAATGAGTAAGGAGAGATATCCATTGTTAGCAAGAAATTATCAAGCAAGAGGAAGACGTGATGTTGGAAGACCTAGAAGACGTTGGGCTGATGCATTATGAAGTCGGAACGGGCAATTGCCTAATCCCTGGAGTGATGATGATGATGATGATGATTTTATTAAATATTTCTATAAAATTATCAATATTCAACATTAATGTTGACAACAGTTAAATGCAAGTTAACGCCTATAAAATTAATAAATACGACCAGAAAATCAAGTAACTGCGAACAAATTCAATGTCTACTTTTAGGAATCAAAGCTACATGGAATAGATTATGCAAAACGTGTTTTATATATTATAATGTATTAGTAATTTAAATGGCACTGGCGAGCTCTGAATTAAAAATTTTGACTTGAATTTGTAAAATTGTTGAATTTGCAATAAGAAAAATATTTTGAATCCATTTTAATTTATTATCTTTACTGTAAATTAATATAATTATACTTTTAGAAAATATTACATGACTACAAGTAGATGTGAAACAGCCATATTAGCATCAAAGAATTTTAAAGAATTACTGTAATCCTCAAGAATGCAGAAAGAAACTATCTCCTTGACAAATCGATTCTTTTGTTCTTTACTGAACAGAAAATGCCCTTTCTCTACCTTGGAAATAAGAAGACTACGTCAGAGCGAATTAAAAGAACAAGACATGAAATGGCGGTAGCGTTACTTCATCCCGTTCAACTGGGGAGGTACAAATTGTGCAAGACAAAGGATCCGCTCTTTTACAGTCATCGCACACTTGATCGCTCCGACTGTTTAGACACGACCGTAACCATAATTTCAGATTAGAAACACAAAAAACTGGTATAAATTAAATGAGATTTTCTACGATGTAGAAAATTATCATATGAATGTAGTAATATGTATTCATTTCTGTGTTTTATGCAATTTTATGTTATTCAATAAATTAATGGTATTTTTATGGTAAGAATGTAATTTGAAAATAATATTAGAGTATTATCTGTCGTAAGTACGGAAATTGAGAAGCGTCGTTAGCTATTTACAAAATGATGAATTAATTTATATCAAAAAGCTATATATATATATATATGTGTGTGTGTGTGTGTGTGTGTGTGTGTGTGTGTGTGTATGTATGATTGAATTAAAGTAAATTAAATTAAAAACAGAATAAACTGAACAACATGTTACCTGAATCATATTACCAAGATTTAATTTACGTATTTAATTATTTATCTCTGTTATTGTTAAAAAATATAATTGTAGTTTTGCTAGGACACTCTTCTGTGCTTTATATTGCATCCCATTCAATTCTTCGATAGAAGTAGAATGAATTGCACTTTTCTATTTGTCCACCATTTTTAAATAAATGAAAATTTGCATTCCAATTTTAGTGTCCTTATATAGATTGAACTTAGTAATTTCCAAACATCTGATAACAAAACTACTAGCAACAATTTTTTAAATCTTCCTGTTCCAATGTCAAGAAGAGAAGGAATTTATTCGATATATTATTATAAGAGAAAGTATATGGTTAAAAATGGTTATTCATAGTCAATTCTTTTCTGTAAATAATTGTAATTTTCATAATATAATAAAATTAAACTTGCTGATGAATGGCTGTAGAGCATGCCATAAAATATTTGGAGAATGAAGAAGGCCTAGAACTCAATGGTATTAATCCATTTGCCTCAAACAACGTGGCAGACTCGCCGCCAGTTAAATGGCCTTCAACTCAGAAGACGAAGTTCACTCGCTAAACTCTGTTGTTATATATTTTTACCTCCCTTGGCATGGTATTCTTTTGTTAACATTTATGAATAGTAGAGGAATGTGTACTGGCCTTCAACCTTATTGTAATCTCAAGTACCGTTATATTTTGTTTGTTTTGAATGTATGAAAATAGACAATATAATTTACGCTAACTTAAATCCGGTTTCTGGGGAAATGCATTGAGCATTTAAACCTTAAGCGAATGGGTTAATAGGCTATTCGTTTATGCTGATGATGTATTATTGAGCGATAACGAGAAGATACTAAGGGCCAACACACACACACACACACACATACTCTATTGAATAGCACTAAGAAATTTGGACTGGAAGTAAACATCAGTAAAACTAAATATATGTTCATATAGAAATTCGTTATATAATGGAAATGGACAACTAATGACAAATGAAGGAAATTTTCAAGAAGTGGCTGATTTCAAGTATCATCTAGGAACAATAATTACAAATAGGAATGAGATGCACAAAGAAATTAAACATAGGCTTCATTCTAGAAATGCATGCTATTATGCATTACAGGGACTCTTGACTTCCCAACTCGTTTCAAAAAAACGTTAAACTGAAAAATATATGAATATGTTATTCTACCAGTTATATTATATGGATACGAAATATGGACTCTTATTTTAAAGGAGGAAAGGAGAATACAAGTATTTGAGAATAAAGTTCTTAGGAGATGAACAGACAGGTGAATGGAGAAGACTACTTAACACTGAACTAGAACATGGTCTTTATAGGAAGCCACATATAATAAGATCAGTTAAGTATTGTAGACTGCGATGTGCAGGACATGTGGCACGAATGGGAGATGAAAGAGGTGGATGAAAGTTTCTGGTAGGAAAACCGGAGGGAAAACGCCCAGTTAGTAGACCAAGAATGAGGTGGGAGAATAAAATTATCCATGATTTGAGGGAAGTAGATTATACAGGGAATATTGGAAAAACATTAGTTCAGGATAGGGATGTAAGGAGAGCTTATGTCCGCGCGACCATGAACCTATGAGTTCGATATAGCCAGTGAGTTAGTTAGTTAGTTGAATGGCTGATTTGAAATTTCAACGCAGTGTTTTCATTGGCAAGTAACAAAAGCCCTATAAAAAAAGAGAGGTTTATCTGTCCAGAATTTTGAATTCGAGACTTCTATCAAATGGTTTTCTAACGCAAACGTATCTAATTTGTTTGATTGAATTAAATATTGTATTTTGTTTTAATCTCAGTTTCCTTTTCAGGCATACACACAGGAAAAAAATATACGTCTTCTGATGCTAACACCGAGTCAGCTTAAGTCTAAATCATTTGTGATACACGCTCCAACATCTTTGTCTACTTGTACATTACATTAACATCTATTTCCAAGCCTTGTCTTTAAGAAAGAAACATGTCCAGAGAAACGAGTCTGTCAAGAAATTTGTCGATACGAAGATAGATTGTGCTGTATGTCCATTCACACCTAAAATATAAACACAATTTACTTCAACCAACACTCCCCAGGGTCACATGATGACATTTTCAGAGTGTTACTGTAACTCCCGCTTTATAAATCCCATTGTTTACTCCACATATATGTGTCCTTCACATTTAAGCAGAGCATTGCTCTTGTAAGAGTAGATAGTTCAATGTAGAATCATTTAAGCGACTTAACGTTACCTAACAACTGTATTACTTCATTGCCCTATATTTGGAGACAAAGATATATTATAGAGTCACTAACTCACTGGCACTATCGAACCGTAGGTTCATGTCCGCGCGGACATAAGCTCTCCATACATCCCTACCCTGAGCTAATATTTTCCAATCATTCCCTGTATAATCTACTTCCCTCAAATCATAGTTAATGTTATTCTCCCACCTCATTTATGCTCTACCAACTGGGCGTTTTCCCTCTGGTTTTCCTACAAGAAGCTTCCATGCACGTCTTTCATTCCCCATTCGTGCCACATGTCCTGCCCATCGCAGTCTATGAGACTTAACTGTTCTTATTATATCTGGCTTCCTATAAAGACCATATAGTTCACTGTTATGTAGTCTTCTCCATTCACCTGTCTGTTCATCTCTCTTTGGTCCAAAAATTTTCCTAAGAACTTTATTCTCAAATACTCATAACTCCTTTCCTTCCTTAAAGTAAGAGTCCATGTTTCGCGTCCTTATAATATAACTGGTAGAATAATAGTTTTATATATTTTCAGTTTAACGTTTTTCGAAAAGAGTTGGGATTTAGAAAAATCAATATCAACTACAGTGCTCCTCTTTAAATTATTTCTTAGACAATTTTGTGTAAATATTTTTCTTCTTCTTCTTCTTCTTCGTCACGGTTAAGGCTTATTTACTAGCCTGTTCCGGCTCCAAATTGCTGCTCTTTCCATCTTTTCTTTGCTCTTCCCAAACTTCTTCTTCCTCGTGGTGAATAGTTGTATGCTGCTTTTGGTATTCTATTCTCAGTTATCCTTGCTAAGAGTTATTTCCGGTTTGTTCTGTATTTCACTATTGTTGTGTTTAATTCCTCTACTTTTAGCTGTTGTCTTATTTCTGTGTTGTGTTTTTTGTCTGTTCTTTGATATCATGCTATTGGTCTGAGGAATTTCAATTCAGCAGCTTGTTTTCTGGCAGATTGTTGTGTTGTCACTGTCCATGTTTTGGATCCATAAGTAATAATAGGACCGCCATTGTCCCTGTATAATTTCATTATAGAGTCTTTCCTGACTTTATTTTTCAAAGTTCTTTTTAGTGTTCCTGTTATATAATTAAACTTATTTAGTTTGTTATTTATATCTGTTTCCGCTGTGTATGATATTTCGCAACCTAGGAAGTTATATCTTACCACTTGTTCTATTGGTTTATATTCTAATATTATCTTTGTCCGAATGGATGAGCGGTCTTGAAAGCCATTGTTTTTTATTTTTCTGATGATATTTCCATGTTATTTTGTTTATATTTCATTTAGTTTATATAGTATTCTTTGTAATTCGTCTTCTGTTTCTGATATTAAAATCTGGTCATCTGCAAATGCTACAGTTTTTATTACTATATTTCCTAAGTTAATACCCCAGTTGTCATTTGTTTCCATGATTTTACCAGGTCGTCAAAATAAATGTTAAAAAAGAGTGGTTGATAGTGGGCTACCTTGTCTAACTCCTGTTATATGTATTGGTACCCTTTGATTTATTTTTATTTTTGTTTTCTCATACATTTTCTTAATTACTGCTATCAAGTGTAGTGGAATTCCTTTTTCACTTAATATGTTCCATAATTTTGGTCTAGACATTTTATCAAAGGCCTTCTTATAATATATAGACAAAAAGTAAGATATTTACAATATTATTTACAAATATGGGTCGCACTGGCAGTAAGCCGTACGTGCTGTTGACAGTCCGTTACAATAAAGTAATAATTGGTACTAGTGTAAAGAAAAATAAATAAAAAGAGCAATAACATTACAATTACATAAAGAAAACAATAATATTACAATTAAATAATAACACAATAGCATTATACACTAAAAAACATTAACATTACAATTACATAAAGAAAACACAATAATATTACAATTAAATAATACACAATAGCATTATACACTAACTAATTTATATATAATTGTTAAGAATTAATGGTATTGCATTTTGATAACATATATTTTTATAATCTATAAAGAGGATGTGTGTTTCTAAGTTGAATTCTCTTCGCTTCTCTATTATTTGTTTTAAAGTCAATACGTTGTCTGTGTAAATATTTTTCACATTTCATTAGTCATGTTTTCTAACTTTGTAAATATTGTTGTGCTAGTATTTTATAAATAAATGTCTTGTCCCCTATATAGAGGTCTATGAATGACAAGGGTGCCGGCCGATCACGTCTGACATACCATCACAGGGGCAGATAAACGAAATGAAGTGGATGAGATGGGTATAGAGAAATGGTGGAATGAAATTGTGGCAGGGGAAAATGGTAGAAAACTCCGAGAAAAAACTGCCCAAGCTCCGTTTCGTCCACCACGAAACCTATATGGAGTGACCGAGATTCGATCTCGGGATCTCAGCGGTGAGAGGCGAGCGTCTAACCACTTGCTCCAAGGAGCCGCCAATAGTATCTTATATTATTTAATTATAAACTATAACTATAACATACCTCAGTTGAAATAGGGTTAATTGTAAAATTGGAAGAATTAATAATAATGATAATAATAATAATAATAATAATAATAATAATAATAATAATAATAATAATAATAATAATAATAATAATAATAATAAATTAAAATATACCTTCTTAGATCAAATCCGTCGTCCTCAACTTATAAAATATGTAATATTTATGCCTGTAGGCCTTTCAGAACATCCGTTCCATCTTCAGCAGGTCCCTCTTCGCTACAACATGCAGTATGATGGTTGATGCTGCTGGTCCTAATGTGGTGTTGTCGTGACTAAAGCTTCTTCCTGACGATATCGTATAGTGGGTTGTTTAGTCTGGGAGTGCTTTCATTTATTAAAATCTTGTTGTCTATTTCCTTGATAATTTCCAGGTCTTCCAATATGTTGATTTTAGTTGGATTTCCCTCTTTGTGACTATTGTAAGGGTGTCTTCTATTGAGTTCATTCTATGACCGGCGTTTATTATGTGCTGAAGATGGAACGGATGTTCTGGAAGGCCTACAGGCATAAAGAATACATATTTTATAAGTTGAGGACGACGGATCTTACCTAAGAAGGTATATTTTAACTTATTTTATTTTATTTTATTATTGTAATAATAATAATAATAATAATAATAATAATAATAATACTTCATTACGTTTTAAAATGAAATAATATCAGCCATATATTTTATTCACATTTTAAATAATGTTTAAAACATGAAAAATCTGAGTGAAACTATACGAGATATAGTAAAGATTTGCCTACCATTGTGTATTTAATGTGAAACCTCTCGGTAGACAATTAACGGATGTCCTTCCTCCCGCGAGGATAACTTACCGCTGCTCCCAGTGAAAGTCCTACGTCACCTAACACTTCCTGCTCAATACTATATTTACATAATTACATATAGCTACAGCATATGTAGATAGCTAACTTCCTTCTTGAAGTTGCGTTTACAGTCATCCATGTAGATAGAGTAATGACTCTATGTTCTTTTTTTAACTCTCTGAATTCTTCTCTAGTTGTAACTGTTTCTATTGGAATTCCAGTCATTTCCTGATCCAAGAACGATACTGTTATTACAAGTCTGTTAATCAACGTTCCTAATCAACGTTTCTAGAAAATGTCTAAGTACATAACATGTGTAACCATTACAATCTCATAATGTTGAAGAACATATGATTAATAGATAATAATATGTTATTACAACAATGAAGATACATAACTTTTATTAGATAAAATCAATGCTTAAGAAAATCTCCCGTAAATTTAACATATCGGAATTACGAAATTGGAATTAAATAAAAAAAATTAATTATTTTAAATTCTTTGTCAAATTCTAAATATTTTTTTCTGCTTAGCCCTTAAATTAGCAAAACACCAATTTCCTCTGTTAGTTATTTGAATGTGGTGGACCGCAGTGAAAACGCAACCTTGTGTAACTTTTATTGATAGGAATATTCTATAATTAGACACATATTTAAGTGGTTTATTTTTGTTCGTTTTCTTCTGATTTATTTAAAATATTAAATTAATTGAACCAACTGATGTATCCAAAAAGATACATTATGAATTTTAGGGTTAAACTTGAATGAATATATTCCAGTGAGCAGTATATCTGTACAGCATGTTATGAAAAATATGCCAATATTTAGAGAGGGAATAAAAGTGAGTGAGTGAGCGTTTTATTCAACAACGCTCTTAACGCTCAAGTCAGTAGCACCCCAGTTCAAAACTTGTGTGAAACGGCTGAAAAGTTTTGCTCAGAAGCCTCTCATTTTAGTCTTAAGATTAATTTACATGTTGTAAATGTATGACACGGGATGCACTTCTTTACAAACTCCATGATGCAACAGGCCTAAAAAAATCTTGGCCAACACCCGACTTGTGGCCTGACATTCACATGTATTAATCACAGAAATAGAGGATCATCCAGCAGTATTAGAGGTGGTATGTGGTCAGTATATCGGATCCCTTGCCGCTACTTGTTGTAGCTACCCAAATTCTTCACGATACTGGTTGGGCACAGGTGCCAAACTGGCCGAAGTTCCATGATAAAATTTCTTCCCCCACGAAGACTCGAACCAGCGTAAGTCCCGTAGCTCTGCACCAAGGCATCTTGCCTTCACCACTCGTGTAGGGCGCGGGACATTCACGGCTTTAACTTTCTTACAAATGAAGCTATTCTCTGGATTTTCACGCTCTTAAAAATTTAATCAACTCTGTTCGGGTTTGAACCGACGAGCCTCGGAAACAGAGGCGAGCTTGGTAACCATTGGTCAATCAGGATTAAATAGGAGATAAAGAAAACAAGTCTTATAAATATGAGTCGTAAAATCAATGTCTTCATAAGCAACTGATTCGTGATTATCATTATAAGTACTATTTAATATCAATGTTCATTGTAAAGCCAGCCAATCTTCTTTGGTAATGAACAAATGAAAGTAGATTAAATCTATTAATCATTGAATGACTTACATACACTCTAGAGTGTTTTTTTATGGTTTTCAGCAGGCCCAACAAGAACCGGGGGTGTTTTAAGAATGTTTTACTCATTCAGACGGAAGATATTCATTAAATTGAACAGAGATAATCATAAGCTCTAGCTATAATGCATTTGATGTAATTATTTTATAAGTTAAATGTTGGATTTCACGTGGAACCTGTTTGATGGATATTTTTTTACTAAATATTGGAACCTTTTCATATAACATTCTTGATTATTTTACATTTTACAAAATAAATGTATTGTAACGACATTTACGCGTATATCCAATTTAAATCAAATTCTGTTCGAACTTTTTTATTTGACACTTTAGTAAATTTCTCAAACTCGCTAGTAAAAATTAGCTCCAAAACCTCCAAGCGCGACAGGCCTAGAGGGCCCTAGGCCTACCAGCCGGCTGCTGGCCTCACATTCACATATGTTAATCACAAAGGTAGACGATCGCCTAGTCAATGTAGGGGTGACATGTGGTCAGCATGTCGGGTCCCTCAGCCGTTATATAGTTGGTCCTCTCAACCTGGAGTCGCTACTTATTGTAACTACCCAAATGCCTCACGATGCTGGGTGGGCACTGGTCCCATGCTGGCCGACATTCCATGAGAAAATGTCTTCCCCATGGGGAGTCGAACCAGCGCAAGTCCCGTAGCTCTGCGCCAAGGCTTCTGTCCTTAACCACTCGGCTACGGCGCAGGAGTAAAAATTAGCATTTCTTCTTAAAATATGAAGTAGTCTACAACAGCAATGGAATGATGACCCGATTTTGTGGTTGAGATTTTATAGAGATTTACCTTAATCGAGTGGACAATGTCAGGAAATTCAACTAATTTGATCATTATCATACTACACTGATTTATCCCAGTACTGGCAGTGAATAATGGGGGTGGATTTAGTTATGGTAAGCCTACATTGTGTTTCTAATTTAATTCCTCGGATTTTCTCTAAATGAAGAAACTTTTGTTATGTAACTGCTACAATTTTAATGGATTATTTTTTCTCATAAAATGTAAGTATGGTATCTATTAAAACTTCCTCACAAAAATGTAGAGCAGTTGATCTAGTTGTCGAGTTTCACATGTGACGAAAACCTTGTTAAGAATATTGTGAACAGAATCATGTAATTCGTGGGAGACTGCGATGCACGCATAAGACACGAACCTTGCGTTCTCACTCTTAGTACGTGGTCACAGCATGCTCACCTCACATGTAATGAAATAATGTTATTAACTTGTCATTATATAAAAAGTTTGAAAAAAGAATTACCATATAATATTTTATGAGTTTTTTACGCCTCCCACTGAACGTAATTCTCGGAACTGACTTCAAAAATATCTAAATATAGTTGCCACATAGCTCGACTTGAAAACATAAAATGTTGTTTGCTATCAGTAACATGAACCCATAACACTGGTCAACATAATTTTTGTCTCATGAGTACCAATAGTTGTACTTAATCCAGTTTTTTAACCTGTTTTTCAAATATGTATTTGGCATTTCTCCATCGCCCACAGTTTTTTTATTTAAATTTCAATTAATGGATTTAAATAATTATTTTTAATAAACGTTTTTTCGTCCATTTGTCCATTGTAAAATAAAACCCAATGAGCTAACTAAGGAGATTTCAGCTGTGGAAAAGAGATATCAAGGCAAATTGAATCCTAATATGCTGACCGATTATTGTTGGACCATTAAGGGGGATGCTCCACAGGCGAAATATAGCAGAAAATCGCCATTTCTTACTTTCTAGGCGAGTCCGAATGTTCGAATATTGTGTAGAATGTAGAAAATATTAAAGTGTTTTAAATTATAAATTCCTGTCTCTCGGAAACCTTGCGCGATGGAGAAAAACCGGTATCATATTTGAATTCAAGAGAAAAATACTATCAGAATCACATATTTTCCTTTCTGAGACAAAAAAAAAGTTTATTTTTTGTTGCTCAGTGTAATTAAAATATTAAGTTTCGCTATCACATCCCTACATAATTTGTGCATAGCCAAATTTCAAGCCTCTTCTGCTGTGAAACAGATATAAAATCCCGTTCTTCAATTTAAAGTATTACAATTATAATGAAAATAAGGACGTACTGTTAATGAAATTAAGTTGTTGATTTATCTTCCACAGATATCGAAACCGATCAGTTATTATAGCACATCTCAGATTATACAGAATATATTTACACATAGATATTAAATGTAATGTGATTTAGTAAAGTATATAATTGAACGTCGCGGTGGACTAGTGGTTATGCTCCTTGCCTCTGGTCCCGAGGGTCGCGGGTTCAAACCCGGCCGGGATCGATGGATTTTTTAGGATGGAAAAATCCAAGGAGCAAGTCATCCGGGAGGGACTTTAAGCCGTGGGTCCCGAGTCTGAAGATTTTCAGGCTCATAAAAGATCCTTAAGCCTGAATGAAAAGGCCTCTAAGCAAAATTTACCGAATTTTCCCGTCCTAGTACTACCTTGATTTCCTAGATGTCAGTATGAGGCGGAACGGTGACCACGGACCACTCACATGACATCTATACGAAAACTAGTGTAACTAAATTACTATGGTTCAAATTCTTCCCTGTAGGGGGAGAGCGCCTAAATCTCTGTTAAGGGAAATATGGGCTTACACGATTACAAGAAGATAATCGAAAGTTTGATTTAAAATATGCATATGTCAAACAGAATTTGTTCTCGGACTTGAAATAAGATAATTCTACTAAATTGTTGTTCTTACATTTTTGCTTGAAAGTTCTCCGTGCTGGCTCAGGTGAATGTTTGTTTCCTCTCTAGTGTCCTCGGGTTCGATATCCAGCGGAGTTGACATTTTTAATTGTGCAATTTATTAAAATTAATTAATTTAATTTTAAAATGTTCAATTTCGGGACCGTGAGGGGTGGTGGTGTACAATTTTAATCACTAGATTGTGCATTTTAAATTCGAGTACGTGAGTTAATTTTTATCTAGATTATGTTTTTTTATATAATTTATTATTGAACCAGAACCATCCATGGTTAAACCGCAAAACGGTTAATTCGCTTACGGATAATCGGGAGTATACTGTAGTTTCATTTTATCCATCTTTGTTATGTTCTTGTTCCGTTCATCCCTTAATTTTCTAGCAATTCCCCCATCGCGTCGGCTGAATATTGAATTGCACTCTGGTAATCTTATGTGTAACAATTATCTGATATGTATTATGAATGGTAAATTATTTTACACTGTGTCTAATATTTGCTTGGTTATAAGTTATAAAAAATATGATAGTAAGACTAGGTTTAATAAAATAAATATGAAATTATTGTATTGTCACGGGTCCTTTACAGTATACAAAGTTTCGACTCTATCCAATGATTTTAAGTGGGTGAAAATCGCCTTGAAATATTCCATTACATAGATAGATAGATAGATAGATAGATAGATAGATAGATAGATAGATAGATAGATAGATAGATAGATAGATAGATAGATAGATAGATAGATAGATAGATAGATAGATAGATAGATAGATAGATAGATAGATAGATAGATAGATAGATAGATAGATAGATAGATAGATAGATAGATAGATAGATAGATAGATAGATAGATAGATAGATAGATAGATAGATAGATAGATAGATAGATAGATAGATAGATAGATAGATAGATAGATAGATAGATAGATAGATAGATAGATAGATAGATAGATAGATAGATAGATAGATAGATAGATAGAGGTCAAGCTAATATAAAGCATGTAATATTGAATGTTGCATTTAAAACAATTCACAGATACATACATATTTGTCAAATATAGAAAATAAATGTTATAATAATAATAATAATAATAATAATAATAATAATAATAATAATAACTTACTAACTCACTGGCACTATCGAACCCGGAGGTTCATGGCCGCGCGGACATAAGCTCTCCTATCCTGAGCTAATGTTTTCCAATCATTCCTTGTATAATCTACTTCCCTTAAATCAAAGCTAATGATATTCTCTCACCTCATTCTTAGTCTACCAACTGAGCGTTTTCCCTCTGGTTTTCCTACAAGAAGCTTCCAGCACCTCTTTCATTCCCCATTCGTGCCACATGTCCTGCCCATCGCAGTCTACGAGACTTAACTGTTCTTATTATATCTGACTTCCTATAAACACCATGTAGTTCATTGTTACGTAGTCTTCTCCATTCACCTGTCTGTTCATCTCTCTTTGGTCCAAAAACGTTTCTAAGAACTTTATTCTCAAATACTCGTAATCTCCTTTCCTCCCTTAAAGTAAGAGTCCATGTTTCGCATCCATATAATATAACTGGTAGAACAATAGTGTTATATATTTTCAGCTTAACATTTTTTTAAAGGAGTTGGGACATCTAGAGTCTATGTAATGCATAATAGCACGCATTTCCAGAATTGAGCCTATGTTTAATTTCTTTGTGCATCTCATTCCTATTTGTGATTATTGTTCCTAGGTATTTGAATTCTGCCACCTCCTCAAAATGATAATAATAATGTTTTATTTAGGAATTTTTTCCAGTTTATATGATTTTTCTCAAGCCAATTTGTTATCTTCTTACTTCAATTCTCGCAATTGATCCAGTTTCCATCATGCAAATTTCTTCTATTTATACTTAATTCTAAGTAGTTTTTCCACCCTATTTTAAATTTTCCTTTCTTACGTTCCCCTTTTGGCATTCAATCAGTGATATTCCTCAACTTCTATGTATTTGTTTAATGTCGTGTAGTGTTCTTTTGAACATTTACTTGTAATTTGTTATAATGATGATTATATAATAATATTATATATAAGAGAAGTCTACAAATTTGAAAACATTGATACATAGGCACAATAGGGGAAATTAATGGAGACAATAGGTGGAACTAGATATGAAGGTATGAATACAAGATATAAACACAGGACAGACGTGGGAGATTGTCAAGGTGTGGACAAACTGCTCTACATTACATTTTTACGGACACGCCCTGCCTTGCTGTGCTGGAAGTCCTCCAGCAGTAGTCGGCATTCACTTCAATGTTTTTACATCATTACACTAACTGCACTCAATTATTGTGAGACACTTCATATTAAATCAAGATTAGTTTGCATTACACTAACTGCATTCAATTCTTGTGAAACACTTCATATTAAATCAAGTTTATTTTACATTTAACAAAATTGTTATACATATAACTGACTTTTTCTGTCCGAACGTTGATTTAGTATTCAACATTACACTTTAGTCATCATCATCTTCATTCATGGACTAGGTCTGTTGACCCGTTCCGACTTCAGCCCATCTCTTTCTAGGTCTGCCCACATCTCGGGTGCCTTTAGGTTTGTATTTTGTTATTTGTTTTGGATATCTATCTTCATTCATTCTGTCTATGTGTTGCTTCCATTTTTGTCTATATGTATCCATTTTATCAGTTATTGCAAATATTTCAAGTTCCTGTCTTATTTCTGTGTTCTTGATTCTGTCTTCCTTAGTGCACCCTTTAACAGATCTCAAAAATTTCATTTCTGCCGCCGTTATCCTACTTAGGTCTTGTTTTTTATGTATCCAGGCTTCTGAACCATAGAGCAGTACTGGTACTGCCAACATTTTATAAAATTTCAGTTGGGTCTCTCTTCTTGTTTTGTTATTTAGTGTTCGTTTTATCGTACCACATATTTCCCTGGAATTTTGCTATTTTATTATTTATATCATTATCATAATTAAATGAAATGTCACATCCTAGATAATTGAGATGGTTCACCTGTTCTATGATTTTGTTTTCTATTACTATTTTCGATCTGATTTGATTTTTCCCTTGGAATGCCATTACCTTAGTTTTTTCTATGGATATTTTGAGATTATATTGTTCACATATATTATGTAGTTTAAAAATAGGGTAACAGAGTGGAACCCTTGATAGAGGTCCACTCCAGGGAGTAGGCGCCCCTGCCCTTTTGTGAGCTCCAGGTCCCACTCGCCCAGTGGGTAGTACCTGGGTAGGGCCCCGTCCACAGGGTTACGTGGGGAGAAGAGAAGTCCCCAAAGCCGTAGTGAAGGCAACTTCTCTAGGAGACGAACACTCCGAAATTCCAGTTCCCTGCCCTCCAGGAAGAGGGGTTTGGCTAGAGGCTGGTAACCTCTACTAGTAAAAAATAACTTACTCATAAACTTCAGCAGAAGAAAAGCCGGATTGATAAACCTTATGACGACCACAGCAAGAAAAAGTATAAAAAGAGTTTTGGAATTACACTTTAGTATCTCAAAATATTATTGTAAATTACTACTATTACTACCACTATATGTTCAGTGGTTTTTGCAGCAGAAGCCACTTTGTCGTTCATTATCTCCATTATTCTCGATCAAGAGATTTTATTTTGAAGTCCCTTTGAAGAAATAACTTCTTTAAGCTTCTGGTAACATGATCTGCTTAGTCCCCAGAATATTTCTCCCGGCTGGTGTCAATTGAAAACATAATTCATTATTATGTTAGATCCTCAATTCGTGTACAAACCATTTTAATTCCCTTTTTTTCAATTCTATCAGGTTCTCTTCTGCTTCCATTCGTCTCCTAATTTATTCATTCTGGGTTAGTTCCAGTATTGATACCCATTCGCTTCTTCACACATATTCCATTACAACCAAATAATTTATCTTTATTTTATTTTATTTATTCGCAATTCCATCTTCACTATTGTAGCATAATATACTTTCAACTTTTCCTTTATGAAATTTTGTGATCCTGGAAATATTATCCCACCATATTGAATTTAGGGATCCTAAAACACTTCTTCCTTATTTAATCCGTAAGCAAATACCTGCAGAGGGTACAATCATTCCCTCCTTTGTATTCATTGTGGCCAGATATTTAAATTGACCCATTTGTTTAAAAATTCTCCTTCATATCCATTATTTTATTTTGTTACCAAATATTATGTTTTATTGATATATTGCTATAGTTACTATTACTACAAAATTACTAACCCATTGGCATTCTCAAAACCGTAGGTTCATGGCCACGCGAACATAGGCTCTTCATAGGCTACATCCCTATCCCGAGGTAATGTCTTTTGATCATGGTCTCCAAAAATCATCTACCTCAAATCATGACTAATATTATTCTGCTACCTCATTCTTAACCTATCTATGAGTGCTTTCCTTTTGTTTTCCTACAAGACTTACCCTGCCCGTGTTTAATTTCTCATTCATGGCACTTGTCCTACTCATTACAGTCTACGAGGGGCAATGGTTCTCATTACATCTGGTTTCCCATAAAGATGGCGTTGCTTACTTATATGTAGTCTTCTCCATTTAACTACCTATTCGTCTCTCTTTGTTCCAAAAATTGTCCTAAGAACTTTATTCTGAAATACTCATATTTTTGCTCCCTTAAAGTAAGGACCATACTTCCAATCCATGTAATATGACTGGAAGGATAAATTTTATTTTTTTAGATTAATATTTTTAGAGAAGTTAGAATGACATGAGTCCCTATAATGCATAATAGCATGCGTTTCCAGAATTGAGCCTATTTTTAATTTATATTTGCACTTCATTATAATTATTATTCCTAGTATTCGAATTCATTAATTTCTTCAGAATTTATTATTATTATTATTATTATTATTATTATTATTATTATTATTATTATTGCGGATGAGCCCATATAGGACTACGCAATGTACTTAGAGGCGTTTCCTTTGAGCCCAAATTTCTTTCATTATTTTGCTATGAGCTTGTTTTCTATCATCTGTCCAAGTTGTTCCAGTTTTTTTTTTCTTCGGTTTGTCCTCTTGGTCAACTTGCCACTTTTTCACCTTAATTCTAAATATATCTCTGTTTGGGATATCTTTTTTAGTAATTCCTGCCAATTTTAAGTCCTTTTTGACTTCATAAATCCACTTCATAGTATCCACTGGAGCTTTACTTCTGTTTTCGTAGAATTCCATTATCTGTTTTGTAAGCCTATTTGAGTTTATTCGTTTAATATGGCCATAAAATTTTAACCTTCGTTTTCTAATGTCACTATGAATATCTGTATATTTTTTTATTTCCTTTTTACTTCTGAGTCTAAATGCTTCACCTATGACTTGTGGACCTAAAACTTTTCTTATAATTTTGCATTATTATTACTATTATTATTATTGTTTTTGTTGCCAATGTATATGTAAATTAGAGTTTAAATTTGATAAATGTTCACTTTCATTTTTTTTAAATACTTCTATATTAAGAAAATGAAATGGAGAAAAAAAAACATAAATGTTATCTATTATTTTGCATCATTATATGTTCTGCATTCCGAACAGCTATAACATTCCCTTAAATTTATAAATAAGTGCTGCCATGTCAGATGGTTTGAAAGTTTACGATTTTATGAACAAAAGACATGCTTAGTTTCCCATTGTAGTTCTGGCATAGATTGAAATTAAATTTTACTTTATTTGAAATCACTGAGAAACGATCTACATATTTCAAATACCCAAGTTGAGTCGCAGTTATTCTGGAATTTTAATAACAAACTACAGCCTGTTTTGTAGGCATTGTATCGCATTATTCGTTGAAAAAAAAATATATTTCTTAAATTTGTCCAGCTGTGAAACTTACTCTGAAATATTGTCACTATAAAACTAAGACAAGAATTTTGGCGGATTTTTGCTCATACAACAAAGCCGTCTAATTAGTTATCACAACATAAAAGTTGTCTTATTAAATCTACTATTTCTAGCTGCTTCTTTTTTTAACTGTGAACCAAAATTTAAAATATGCCATGACATAGCTTTCATTTCACTAGTATAAACTAGCTGAAAATAAGACTGAAACTGTTAAAATCACTGAACTCCAACGAGAAGAAAATAATATAAATCAACTAATTTTAAATTCCATCATCGTCTTCATGGATTAAACCTATTGGTCTGTTCCTATATCAGTAAGTTTTAAAGGCAATCACCTTGTAGGTCTTCCAATAGTTCTATTTCCTTCTGGCTTGTACTGTAATAATAACTTAAGCAGTCTATTAGTTTCCTTCATATTAGTATGATTCATTCATTTTCTTTTAACGTGTTCAATTTTCTTATGTTATAGGCCTAATCAAAATACTTAATTATTTCCTTAATGAGAGCATTTTTCACCTGGTCTGCAAGAATTTAACTCTTAAAAAGTTCATCTCCGTTTTTTCTATTTTATTCTCTCTGATCTGTTGAAGGTCCAATTATACTGGGCAACAAAATATAAACTTTTTTTTTGTCTCAGAAAGAAAAATATGTGATCCTGATAGTATTTCTTCTCCTGAATTCAAATATGATATCGGGTTTTCTCCATCACGCAAGGTTTCCGAGAGACAGGAATTTATAATTTCAAACATTTTAATATTTTCTACATTCGTAACTACACAACATTCGAACATTCGAACTCACCCAGAAAGTAAGAAATTACTATTTTCTGCTATATTTCGCCTGTGGAGCATCCCTCTTGATGGTCCAACAATAATCGGCCAGCATATTAGGATTCCCATTTGCTTGATATATCTTTTCCATAGCTGAAATCTCCTGAGTTAGCTCATTTGGTTTTATTTTACAATGGACGACTGGCCGAAAAAACGTTTATTAAAAACATAATTATTTAAATCCATTAATTGAAATTGAAATAGAAAAAACTGTGGGTGATGGAGAAATTCCGAATACATATTTGAAAACACGATAAAAAAACTGCATTAAGTACAACTATTGGTACTCATGAGACAAAAATCATGTTGACCAGTGTAATCACTGTCATATATCATAAAGTGGCACTGTCGCCACTTTATAAAATTTCATCTGGGCATCTCTTTTAGTTTGTTGTGTAAGAGTTATTCTAATGGTACAATACATGATTTTAATTTTTTTAAGTTTCCAATCTTTATAATATTCCTTTTGAACGCTTATCATACAACCTAGATAATTAAGCGTAATTCGATAATTTATATAATGACACATTTTTGTTAGTTTTAAAAGCATTTAACTTCTTGGTAATTTATTTTTTCTCATTCCCAAATAAAATTTCGCAAATTATTTGAATGTTTTATTCTATGCCCTGCACTGTTTCCTAATATAATTCGAATCGCATATCTAATAATAAAACAAATATTTATTAACAAATAGCTAACTGCGCTTATAATACAAAAATAAACATAGGCATAATAACTATAGGCTAAGTCCGTCATATGAAACTAAGTGATTTATTATCGCTGAACTCAAAGTCGCAAATGGAAACTAGATTATTTAATTATATTAGACTGAAAAATTCAAATATAATAATATGCTAATCAGGCTGTAATGATATGCATATTCTATTAAACATGCACTCTTTTACAGAGACAAAATTCAGCGACAAATGGCCTTTCTCTTTGGAAGATCTGTACCTAGGATCTCGAGATGATACTGAATGACATTCCGTAGGATTCAATTTATATTATTTAATTCCATGTCCTCTTTCCGTCAAGATGATTAGGGATCCTTCTCTCTGATTTCTTTAGGGCCTATATACACATGCATTGTATATATATATATTATATATATATGCCTATTGTTCGTGTTCCTACGAGGGAATGTTTTTCTCGTAGAATTTAGGTCAGAGTATGGGACACCTGCCCACACAGCCGCATGTAGAGAACTACGTTAAGTAGCGACTGCAGACCGAGACGACCCGCTATAAATGCCAGAGATCTCAACATGTTGACCACATTTATAATGACAGAGTAGTCCTCTATGATATTGAAACTTGTAGATGTGAGGCCACCATACGATTGGTAAGCCAAAGGCCTTATATCCAGCCACAGTAATCCTGCCCAAGGGCAGGTCTTTCACTGCAATTATAGCATTTTCATGCTAGGGAATTATAGGTGTGGTAGCTTCCCGTTGCTTTCCACACCGATGAAGGAAGATGATGATAATGATAAGGATGATGGTGATGGGCGGACGATTTTTCGGGGACCGTTGGGCTCTAAGATTCCTGACATTTGTCTTACAGGTGAGGAAAACCCCCCCAAAAGAACCTCACCCAGGAGCCTGTCCCGACCGGGAATCCAACCCGGGGCCCTGCGTGACATGGCAGCACGCTACTTCGAGACCACAGCGGTGGACAGGCCTTATATATGTAATTGAATCGTCCATGTAAGGAAATAGATAAGATTAAAAATGTCCAAAATTAACTAGGTAATATATTCCAATTGGTAGAAGAGATCATGACAGAACAATAAAGGGAATGGTGGATGAATTATGAGGCCCGAACTGTCCAGCCGGAAGGTCGGATGTTCAAGTTCCGGTGGGTCAGAATTTTGAAACTGGCCTAAACCTCCTTGCGCCACCATGACTCTGGGATGGACTCAATCACTAACGGAAATGAGTGCCAGACTGCCGTCACGCTGGGCTGACATCTCATGCCAACTGTTTCTAAGGACCTTTTAAGGCTTGTAGTGGGATTACTTTATATATTACTTATTTAGTTATGAATATTTTTTTTTATTGTACTGAACCGAGTATGAGCATCAGAAAAAAAAATAACGAAACATTTTGTCAGCAATGTAAATATTTAAAATAATGAAATGAGACCCAAAGACTTAAATAACTAGTGAAGGTATGAGTGACAATGAGAATGTGAGTACAGTATGCTAGAAGGACATTACACAAGGAACTGGAGCGACACAGCTGTCAAGGTCTGCAGACAACTCGTGTTTCCGTTAAATTGCGTGTCCGGACTTTTGTTACCGAATTCATTGTCGTCTTCCGCACATACACATATCAAAAACTCCTAATTACATACTATGTAAATTATGCTTTGGCAAATTCGTTAATTTATAGAGTAAACTTCAAGGATAAAAATTATTTTCGCGGTCATAACTTGAAATTATATTTACTACAAACTAAAAACTAGTTTTAACTTTGTTAACTGATCACACTGAGCAACAAAAATAATTTTTTGTTTGTCTCAGAAAGAAAAATATGTTATTCTGATAGTATTTTACTCCTGAATTTAAATATGATATCGGTTTTTCTCCACCACTTAAGGTTTCCGAGAGACAGGCATATATAATTTC
The DNA here is from genome assembly GCA_030220185.1 of Diploptera punctata. NCBI lineage: Eukaryota > Metazoa > Arthropoda > Insecta > Blattodea > Blaberidae > Diploptera > Diploptera punctata. The sequence continues at coordinate 2,300,075 of JASPKZ010009370.1, read as the reverse complement.
AAACACTTTAATATTTTCTACATTTGTAACTACACAATATTCGAACATTCGGAATCACCTAGAAAGTAAGAAATGATTTTCTGCTATATTTCACCTGTGGATCTCCCTCTTGATGGTCCAACAATAATCGGCCAGCATATTAGGATTCCATTTGCCTTGATATCTCTTTTAATTGCTGGAATCTCCTGATGAAAGTGTTCCCCGTTTTATTTTGCAATGGACAAATGGACGAAAAACCGTTTATTAAAAAATAATTATTTAAATTGAAATAGAAAAAAAACTATGGGTGATGGAGAAATTCCGAATACATATTTGAAAACACGATAAGAAACTGCATTAAGTACAACTATTGGTACTCATGAGGCAAAAGTCATGTTGACCAGTGTTATTTTGTATTTTTTTACAATATGACCAATAGTAAATTCCATTCAATCAATGTTAGGTCTCTGTATTTTAAATACAGCAGAAAAAAGTATTATTTAAATTATGTTCACACCATAAAAAATCAGGGACACAACTCCGAAGAGACAAGACTGGCTGAAGTAATGGATACCATTGGCTAGCAACTGATACAGAAATAACGCAGTTAATGTGATGCAGTTTTTCAACATCAATATCAGTTTTCTTAACAAAATTTCAATATTTCTCATGTTAAATAGTTCCTCGTATGTCACGAGGCTTTCTTTGTACTTCGTTCCAGACACTATACTCAATGAAAATTTTCTGTGATATAGCGAAACTTTAGGATCCCACCAGTTGTTCTAACGTTTAGCAGCATAGAGTCCGTAATTTTCATAACATTACTCGCCGCCATACAGTAATCGTAAGTATTTTAAATTTTAAAAGTAAAATAAAAACATAGCGTAGTTGAAGAAGATAAGTTTAATTCTATATAAACAATAACAATAATAAAATAATGCATACAAAACCAGTAGAAAAGACATTAAAACTAAAATTTTGTCAGGTGAGATACAACTATTATTATTATTATTATTATTATTATTATTATTATTATTATATTGTTAAGAGTTAATTATATGGGACGATGTAATATATTGTAAAATTCTAGCTAATTTTGACGAAACTGAAGACTGAACTTGGATCGCATTGCACATGGTTAGACGTTTCGCCAGCTGAGTTATTTGTACCATTGTATCAGAAATTGGAGATATTAGACCAACTAAATGAAATCATAATGTAATAATAATAATAATAATAATAATAATAATAATAATAATAATAATTCCGATCCGATTGAGGGTCTTTCCACTTTTCAGCGGTTGCCCTTTTACCAGCCGGCTGCTGGCCCTTCACATCCACATGTGTCAATCACAGAGGTAGATGATCAACAGCCAGTGTAGGGGTGACATGTGGTTAGCATGCCGACTCCCCCAGCCGTTATAGCTACTTATTGTAGCTACCCAATTGTCTCACGATGCTGGGTGGGCACCGGTCCCATACTGGCCGAAATACCATGAGAAAATTTCTTCTCCAATGGAGACTCGAACCAGCGCAAGTCCCGTAGCTCTGCGCCAAGGCTTCCTACCTTAACCGCTCGGCTACGGCGCGGGACTACAATAATAATAATAATAATAATAATAATAATAATAATAATCATGGACTCTTACTTTAAGGTAGGAAAGGAGATTACGAATATTTGAGAATAAAGTTCTTAGGCAATTTTTTGAACCGAAGAGAGATGAACAGACAAGTGAATGGAGAATACTACATAACAATCAACTTCATGGTCTTTATAGGAAGCCAGATATAATGAGAACAGTTAAGTCTCGTAGACTGCGATGGGCAGAACATGTGGCACGTATGGGGAATGAAAGACATGCATGGAAGCTTCTTGTAGGAAAACCAGAAGGAAAACTCCCAGTAGGTAGACCATGAATGAGGGATAACATTAACTATGATTTGAGGAAAGTAGATTATACAGGGGATGATTGGAAAACATTAGCTCAGGATATAGATGTATGGAGAGCTTATGTCCGCGCGGCCACGAACTGATGGGTTCGATAGTGCCAGTGAGTGAGTGATGAGTAAGTTAGTTAGTTAGCAGCATACTCTATAAATTCCTTCCCTTAGAGTTAACAGTTTTCTGACATATATATATATATATATATATATATATAATTTGGGGGTACGCCGTAGCGTAGTGGTTAAGGCACTGCGCTACAAGTCGGAAGGTCGAGGGTTCAAGTCCCGGTGGGGTCAGGATTTTTAAACTGACCCAATCCTTCTGGCGGCACTATGGCCCTGGGGTCGACTCAGCCTCTAACGGAAATGAGTACCAGACGCTTGTTCTGGGGTAAAGGCGGCCGTCACGCAGGGCTGACAACCCGGCTGACATCAAGTGCCGATTGTCTAGAAATGGTAGGAGCCTTAACCTCCCACTACCCCAAGGGCCTCCTGAGGCCTGTAGTGGGAATACTTTACTTTTATGTATATAATTTAAGAATCCTAATTAAATAGATTTGATTCAAACCTTCTTTAACATTTTATCCAAGAAGTCCACACTATGGGCAATTGCCTGCAATAGTAAGAGGTAAACTGAGAAAATAAACTTGGATTTTATTTTGTGTTGCTTAAAAATAAAAATATAATGAGCTATTATGGGAAATAGCTGGACATTCGTGTCCCATGAATTGAAAATGTATAGTAAGAAATAATTTGTTTGTCCGCTGTTATATCGTGTCTAAGAAAGATTGGCTACGCACTACACATTTTGTGGCCAGTACAAGTAATTTAAAATTATAAAAAAAAACCTACACTTTGTGCGTGAGATGACCTCACAGGTCGCAGTCTCATGATGGAGAAAAAATGTTGACACGACGAAAGTTGCTATAAAAAGAAATCTGATTACATTTCTATCCCTCTTCTTGATTGCAACATTGTGAACATTGTTCTGAAGAATACGTTTGTTGGAACCTGTCAACACTTCACATTCTTGTGTCTTCAACATGTTACTGACAAATTCTGTTCTCAGAAAAAATACATGTCTATGGCGCCATTTTATTATTAATGCTTCAACACTTCAGTACATCGTAACTTCAACAATTATTAATCAGCTTTACTAAAAAAAATATCTTCTAAGAAATGCACTTATTTCATCATCATCAACAACAAGGATTAAGCCCAATGGCCTGTTTCGATCTCATTATAGGTCGAATTGGTCCTTCCATCTCTTCAATAGTCTTCCCAACAATCTTTTCCCTTTTGGTTTTTAATTATACATTCTTCTTGGTATGCGCTGTTCATTCATTCGTAATACGTGTTGAAGGTAAGCATTTTGATAGTATTTTATTCTTTCACAGAGATTAAATATATTAAGTTCTCTTCTTATCTTCGTTTTTCTTTTTATCGGTCCTTTGGTATCCTGCTATTGTTCTCAACATCTTCATTTCTGCAGCTTCTATTTGTTTACTATCTGCCTTTGTTAATGTCCAGGTTTCACATCCATAGATAAGAGATGGAATTGCCAATACTTTGTATAATTTTAAAATAGTTTCTTTTCTAATTTTATTCAATAAAGTACGTTTAATTGTGCCACATAGATAATTGAATCGTTATATTTTAGTGTGTTTATCTAAATCTCTGTCATTACCTAAATGACATCCCAAATAATTAAAATTCTGAACTTGGTCTATAATTACATTGTTTATCACTATTTTTGTTCTTATTGCACATTTTCCTTTCGGAGCAAATATTTTTGTTTTAGATGCAGATATTCTTTAATTGTATTTCAGAGAGATATTATTTAAAGTATAAATGAATTGTTGTAAAGCACTTCCTGATGCTGTCATTATTACTTGATCGTCTGCAAAAAGCAGAGTTGTCAATACACTATTTATATTAATTTGTTCTTGCCATTCATTAATGACATGGTCCAAGTATAAATTAAATAATACCGGTGACAACGACACCCTTGTCTTAGTCCCTGATTTATTTATATTTTTTTGCTTGCTAATTTTATATCCGCAGTCTATTTTAAAATTTGTTTCAGAGCAAAGGCCACTTATTTTAAGTCTAGAAATATTTCAAGTAACTTGGTAGGGATAGAATTTCCAACGAGCCACTGTCCCAAATATCAGCAACAAACAACACACAAAGATCCATCATAAAAATGTGGAAATACATGAGTATTAACGTTATGAGGACGTAGGTAGGCAGGTGGACATACAAGACCACCATTTGGGACTCGTTAAAGGAAAAACTCATACAGGTAGACCAAGACGACTTCCTGAAAATAAGCTGGACTAACATAGAAGGAAACAAACATGGAAAAGATAGAAATCCAACTTCAAATTGTGTGATGAATCCGAGGGAGAAGCTGTATAGTATCCTCCTGTACTTCGGAAATCCTAAAACGTTAGTTAGAATTATTCGATTGTGTCTAAATGACACTAGCTATGATTTGAGGGAAGTAGATTATACAGGGAATGATTGGAAAACATTAGCTCAGAATATGGATGTATGGAGAGCTTATGTCCGCGCGGCCACGAACCTGTGGGTTCGATAGTGCCAGTGAGTTAGTTTTTAGTTAGTTTATTGGTTATTGATTGTTGACCTCCTCTGTCCTATAATAAGGACAGCTCCCAAGAGCTCGGGTTCAATCCCCGGTTGCGCCATAGATTTGTTTAGTACGAAGTCACTTCCTTGAAAAAATCAGTAGCTAATTTAGATAAGAACTAGCGGAATTCGGTTAAGAAAATCGAAATTAAGGTAAAGACACTATATGTGACTTCATGTACTATCTTCTCTAGCCAGTGACAGTAATCACTTCAGTAGGGCTTGGCACATCAGATGTCATATCACTTATTAATTAATTATTACTAATATAAATAAATAAATATATATATATACATTACTTAAAGATTGAAGCTAGAGAATATTGCATTTTAGTGAAACAAACCCATTGCTATTGTTATTAACTCCGGGCGGAAACACATTTTTCAGATAAAATAAATGAATGCGCGAAACAGCTGCCGTTTTTTCGACGTTCTCTTGTTTCGTTATTGTTCTGTCTATATAATTGGAATTGAAATGAAAGAACCTGCAAACAAAGAATTGATTAAAGAGAAATTCAATATTTACGTGAATATTCAGTTTCATCTGCACGGAATAATATTGCAGCTTGTTTTGTAACACAACCACGCTTCATTTCACAAGTGTGCCTTGAAAAATTCATAAATACCAAAGCATGTCACATCCGTGTGAATTCTTACTCTTTCTATATAAGTTATAATTTAGGGTTTTAACACATAGTTCATTGAACATAGCCTATTACTAGAAACTATATAATCCAAGCATAACATTAAGTGCGGACTCTACAAATACAATCGGTCTTAATCGTCTAGGGTTAAGTTCCTTACCTCTGGTCATAAGGGTCGCAGGTTCAAATCCGGTGAGTTTGATGGATTTTTTTAGGATGAAAAAATTCAAGGGATAAGTCAACCGAGAGGGACTTTAAGCCGTGGGAGAATGAAGATTTTTCGGTCTCGTAAAATAATCTTAAATAGTATATTACGATGCAAGGTTGGGAAGTGGTATTTACAGAATCGAGAAAAATGTTTAAAAACGAGCGATAGCGAGGTTTTTAATTTCCGAGACTCTGTAAAACACTTCACAAACGTGCGTTGTACATGATTTTTTGCACGATGGTGTTTTCAAAATAGTAAATAGTAGTAAAATAATAACATCTTTGTTGGAAATATGTGTGTTCATTATAAACAATTGAGTAACATTAGCAGTGTGTAGCAATGTTTATTAGTTGAAAGTACATTATTATTGATAAAATTGCGCAAGTACGTATTTATTGTTTTATATTGTTTCAAATAAAGTTCAGTTTATTTAAAATGCAGTGATTTGTTTCGTATAATGTATATTAACACTACCTTTTGGATGTTTTGTATATACATTGTACGTAGTATACATAGAATAGAGGGCAGTAGTTTTATTTCCCGCACGTGGGTGTAAATGTAATATTACAGTATAGTTATTTAGGTTGGCAATCCCGAAATGCTGGAAGTTGAACTTTCAGTCATGGTCGCCATTACTGTAAATATGACAAAACGCACTATCGCGCAAAAACTAAATATTATCATCGTATAAAACGTTGTTTGTACATGAAATTTCAAAATTTAATATATTTTTAATTCTTTATAATTAATATAGTGTATATATAATCTGTATTGTCAAATATGTACTTGTAATTAGTGCTGGTTGAGTGAAAGAGAAGGCCTTATGGTCATAACTCTGCCAGAATAAATAATAATCATCATCATCGCCATTATTATTATTATTATTATTATTAATGATAAAGCTAAAAGGTAAAGTGATCCCACTACAGGCCAATATTATTCATCATCATCCTCATCAACAACAAGGATTAAGCTCAATGGCCTGTTCCGATCTCATTATAGGTCGAATTGGTCCTTCCATCTCTTCAATGGTCTTCCCAACATTCTTCTCCCTTTTTGTTTATAATTATACATTCTTCTTGGTATGCGCTGTTCATCCATTCCTAATATGTGCTGAAGATAAGCATGTTGATAATATTTTATTCTTTCACAGAGATTAAATATATTAAGTTCTGTTCTTACATCTTCGTTTTTCTTTATATCGGTCCTTTGGTATCCTGCCATTATTATTATTATTATTATTATTATTATTATTATTATTATTATTATTATTATCATCATTATTTTTTTTATTGCGGATGAGCCCATGTAGGGCTACGCAAAGTACTTAGAGGCGTTTCCTTTGAGCCCAAATTTCTTTCATTATTTTGCTATGAGCTTGTTTTCTCTCATCTGTCCAAGTTGTACCAGTTTTTTTTTCTTCGGTTTGTCCTCTTGGTCAACTTGCCATTTATTCACCTTAATTCTAAATATATCTCTGTTTGGGATATCTTCTTTAGTAATTCCTGCCAGTTTTAAGTCCTTTTTGACTTCATCAATCCACTTCATAGTATCCACTGGAGCTTTACTTCTGTTTTCGTAGAACTCCATTATCTGTTTTGTAAGCCTATTTGAGTTCATTCGTTCATTATTATTATTTTTATTATTTTTATTATTATTATTATTATTATTATTATTATTATTATTATTATTACTATTATTATATTGTTGATAGACTCATTTACTTGTATAACCGATAATTGTATGCATTTTCATTTTCAACTTGTACTAAATTGTGCTTATTATATTTACAATACGTGAACTATTCACAAGAGAAAAGATCATTATGTCCTTGGATAATGATGTGTACATAATTTTTAAGCACTCCGAAAATAACATGACACAGCTATGACTCAGTTCATCTTCTTATTGCGACAGAACTTTCACTCTTAACGCAAAAACTTACGTTACCAGAGGGTATATCACCTACTGCCCTACTTTATAAAACTGCATGATGAATTTTACATATTTCATGTATACATCATCTAGAAGGTAATTGTAGATCTGAAACTAATTTTAATCAATCCTCTATCTGATGTATGATGAATTAAGTTCCAATTTTTTAAATCCAATAAGTGAAATTTCACTTTCCCTTTATGTTAATTGTATAAAGCGAAGCACGCACACCTGCAAATAAAAGTTTAGATTGGCAAATGAATTTCTCCATTTAAAAAATGAAAATTTATAAAAATAATAAAAATGTGTGTATTCTAATTTTGGTTTAAATTAGTATTTACAAACTATTAGGCATTATTTGTACATCCTTTATTTCGAATATGATTTCCGCTTCCTCCTCGGTTATTTTAATTTTTTAAGATCTACTTTTCAAATAATTTATAATTATCGTGTTATTTGAACATTTTTTTCGTATATTTAAAAAATGCTTCTTGTAATTATATACATTTTCATTCATGTGCTTTAAAATAAATTTTTGGTACGCCGATATTTTGGGAAGATTATATTATTGATTTTATGTCTATTGGAGCTTTTCTGTACAATGTGCATGTGTACATTGATGGATCCTCTACTATTACGTCCTTCTTCTTCATCCTATTATTATTATTATTATTATTATTATTATTATTATTATTATTATTATTATTATTATTATTATTATTATTTTTATTATTATTATTTATTATTATTACTTACTTACTTGCTTACTTACTTACTTACTTACTTACTTACTTACTTACTCACTGGCACTATCGAACCCGTAGGTTCATGGCCGCACGGACATAAGCTCTCCATACATCCCTATCCCGAGCTAATGCTTTCCAATCATTCCCTTCATAGATAATGTTATTCTCCCACCTCATTCTTGGTCTACCAACTGGGCGTATTCCCTCTGACTTTCCTACAAGAAGCTTCCATGCAAGTCTTATTATTAATATTAGTAGTAGTAGTAGTAGTAGTAGTAGTAGTAGTATAATGGAAATGAACAGCTAATGAGGGATAATTTGAAGCTCAATTCTGGAAATGCGTGCTATTATGCATTAAAGAGATTCTCCACGTCCCAACTCCTTTCAAAAAACTTTAAACTGAAAATATATAAAACTATTATTCTACTAGTTATATTGTATGGATGCAGAACATGGACTCTTACTTTAAGGGAGAAAAGGAGATTACGAGTATTTGGGAATAAAGTTCTTAGGAAAAATTTTGGACCAAAGAAAGATGAACAGACAGGTGAATGGAGAAAACTACATAACAGTGAACTACATGTCTTTATAGGAAGCCAGATATAATGAGAACAGTTAAGTCTAGTAGACGGTGATGAGCAGGGCATGTGGCACGAATGGGGGAATGAAAGCTTCTTGTAGAAAAACGCCCAGTTGGTAGACCAAAAATGAGATGGGAGAATAACATTAACTATGATTTAAGGAAAGTAGATTATACAGAGAATGATTGGAAAACATTAGCTCAGGATAGGGATGTATGGAGAGTTTATGTCCGCGCGGCCATGAACCTACGGGTTCGATAGTGCCAGTGAGTTAATTAGTTAATTAGTTAGTAGTAGTAGTAGTAGTAGTAGTAGTAGTAGTAGTAGTAGTAGTAGTAGAAGGTAAATTCCATGGTAACTTACGTACCTATTTCAACATAATAAAATAATATTTTAATTTTCTTCAGCCTTCAGATAGTAGGACTTTTTCTTTTCAAAACATTTATATACAGGTTTAAATCTCTACAATAAATTATGGATTTCCTGTATTAAATAATTGTGTCCACCGCTGTGGTCTCGAGGTAGCGTGCTGCCTTGTCACGCAGCAGACCCGGGTTCGGGACAGTTTTCTGGGTGAAGTTTTTATCGGGATTTTATCCTCACCTGTAAGACAAATGTCAGGAAAACTTTAAGGCCCAAACGGACCCCGAAATCATATGGCCATCGCAATCATCATTCATATTCATCTTAGATTAAACTTAGGATTAGGGACTCTCCTGACGCACCACTATCATCATCATCATCACCCGTCATATAATCGGTGCAACGTAACCCCGCCTTCCAGACGCCCCAACCTCAGAAGTGTTACAAGTACGCCGTGCCAGGAGAGAACACCAGGAATGTCGCAAGACAACCTGGGGCATTTGCAAAAAAAAATTACTTAAAATGTACGCTTTTATATCGGTAACTGACGTAAATGTAAAATAACATCATGTTTTACAGAGTGAGAGTAAAATAATAATCTCTGTGAAGTTTTTAATTTTATTTCAACAAGAAATTGTGAATGTAGTATAAATAAGAGGAGTTACAAAATATATGTTTTGAATTTTCATCACTAATTATACAAAATAAAGGTAACTCGCGTAACAACTAACGGTTCTGCGTCGTGGAGTAGTTTTAATTAAAATAAATAATACTTATTTGTTATATATGAGTTTCTTCATATTTTGGGATGTAGATGGCCTAATTGAAAATATTTAATGATCGATTTATCACTTTGGAAAGCAGGCAAGAAACTCATTTTCGTGTGCTATGTTAAATTTTACATGGAACTCACTAGCAGCAATAAGCTTTAGTCCATAAAGAGAAGGGCTAGATATACATGTTTATATCTTCTTTTTTTTTTTGTATTTTAATTTAACTTGTATTTATGTATTGTTTTAATCTGTATTTTATATATTTGTACTTGTTAAATATATGATTATTATTATTATTATTATTATTATTATTATTATTATTATTATTATTATTATATTTATAAATAAACTCTTCATATATCCCTATCCTGAGCTAATATTTTCCAATCATCCCCTGTATATTTTATTTCTCTCAAATCATGTTATTCTCCCACTTCATTCTTTGCTTACCTACGGGGCGCTTTCCCTCCGGTTTTCCTAAAAGGAGTTTCCATGCTCCATTTTCATTCCCAAATCGTGACACATGTCCTGCCAATCGCAGTCTACAAGAGTCTGCTTTCTCATAACGATTATATCGATCACTGTTAAATAGGCTTCTCCATTCGCCAGTCTGTTCATCTCTCTTTCGTCCAAAACATTTCCTAATAACTTTATTCTCAAATACTTGTAATATTTTTTCCTCCCTTATAATATACAAGCATTATTTTAAACACTTATAATCACTTCTAGCTGAAATTGGTACCAGACGCTTGTTTTCTAGGCAAAGACAGCCGTCACGCAGGGTGACAACCCGACTGACATCTCGTGTCTTTTTTTAGGAATAGTGGAAACCTTAACCTCCTATAACTCCAAAGGTTTCTTTGTATGTAGTGGAATAATTTTTCCTTTATATAATAAGGTAAATTTGTATGAGGAAAAAAAAAAAGGATTGTTAAATAATATAAAACTTATTTGAAATACATTTAATTTTAAAACTGTGATTTTATAAATATTTTTATTCACAATTAGTTTAAAGCTGATGGTAACTAGATGTGATAAAATAAATGTGACTTGGATTGGGGAGAGGTACAAATAGATCGAAGAAACCTAACAGCGCAGCGGAGACTTAAATGCTTGTATAAGAACCTAACCGCTTAGATATGCTATGTTATATAATGTAAGTTACTGGTTATCGAGTTAGTAACCATGCTCCAAAGTTGACGTGATCCGGCCACTCCTATACATTGTTCTTATTTTATGTTAATACAATTCCAATTTAATCTGCATTTAGATATGTGATAGAGCAACATATTTACTTTCTTCTGACTTGAGTTTCAATTGTATAAATACTCAGATAGTGGACTGTGAACATTGTCAACACGAAGATAAGATCTAACATATAATCTAGTGACAAAAAATATATATTTGTTTCCATTGCAAGTTTTCTGTTTATACTCGTATATTATATGGTTAAGGGGGATATTATATAAACAAACAAAAATAAACCACCATAGTAACGACTCTGTATATTTCAACAACATGTGGAACCATCACTATCTCTCTCTATCTCTATATATATCTATCTCTTTACCTTGGTTTAATCTCTCCCATTGCAGGAAAATTTACATGCCACCCTGGCCATGCAGGAATAAGACTGTCGGAAGACGATTTTAAACTCTATATCATACACACACTTTTTTGACCACACTAGGACTTCGTGGGTCTTCCATGGATGAGTGCTCAGCTCAATCCCAGGGCCACTCCCGAGACATCATGATCATTTAATATAAGGACATTATTCTATTATACATTCATAAATGTGATATGGATAAGTCAAGACACACCTTTCACTCATATTCATAGAAAATAAATCTTTCAAAATGTATTCCCATATTCTAGGTGTGATGTCAAAATCCAAATTCTATTATTTACAAGAAAGATAGGTATTTAGAAAGTGAAATGTAAAAATGAATGTGAATAAATAAGTTCCTAATCAATTTTTCAATTGACAACTATTACATATAATAAATTAATATAATTGTAGGTATTTTATTTGATTATTTATTTAGATTCCTAGTAATTTTTACACAATTCACTGGAAATTTTCAATGTATTCTTTATAAAAAACTGAAATTAAAACTAATTTAAAATGATACCGGTGATAATATTTTGCAAAAAAAAAAAGGCAAAAATTAATTTTCATACCAATTCAACTTATTACAGGAATTTTCCTAGCAAGACATTATTGCCCCAATATTGAATCAGCATTTAATAGAGTAAATAACATCTGCTGAGATGTAAATTGTGGAGAATTCTATGAATTGATGGGAAGATAAGAATAACTTTCTTTTTAGAACATTAATTTATGATTAATTGATCCAATTATTCTGATTAAAAGACTAGATTACCTTAGGGATAAAAGCATAGGCGAAATAAAATTTAAAAAATCAGAACAAGAGCGGCTCTACGTGTAAGGCTAACTAACCTAGTGATTTGTGAAATATAGAAAATATTGTCGGTTGCAACACCTCACGTTGAAATGTTGTCTTTTAATGAAGAAAGTGGCAGAAAACTGGGTATTAGTGTCACGTAGATTTGCCTAAGTTCTGCACGGATCGAGTTTTATTTTTTTCTCAGAAAGAGCTCAGTACACTCGGCTAAGAGGTCATTCATCTCTAAGCCTCCTCCTTGGTCCATGACATGCGAGTCTATTTTCAGTGAATCTGCATTTGTACAAGCCAGTGAAATTAAACTGCCACTGGTATGAACATCTTGTAAAACTGGAATGAGTTCATAACAACTATGTTAATTAGACTAGATTCATGATAAATTTCTTTTCAATTTCTCCAATTAATAAATTGATCGACAACCATTAATTATTTATATTAATTCACAAAATTGCTTGTTTCATCTGTTAGCATTTATCTAACAAATTGAATGTAAATAAATCATGAGGTTCACTATCTTTAAATTCAAGCTTGCAATTTAATTAACATAAAGATAAGCTTGCTTTATTTTTCTCATCTTTTCCTCGTGTTGCAGTAATTATTCCTCCTACACAACTTCTTTGCAAGAAAATGACAGAAGCTAGTTCATTAGTCTAAAAACATAATAACTAACTGATGTTATCGAACCCGGATGTCCAAGGCCTCATGGACATAACATCTCCATAATTCTTATACTGAGCTACGTTTTCTAATCATTCCTTGCATAATTCACCTCCTTCAAATCATGGTTAATGTTATTCTTCCACCTCATTCTCGGCTTACTTACTGGGCACTTTCCTTCTTGATTTCTTTCAATAAGTTTTCATGTCCCTGTTTGTTTTTAATGTGATACATATATTTCCCATTGCAGTCTAAGAAACTTAACAGTTCTTGTTACATCTGGTTTCTCAAAAATGTAATGCAGTTCATTGTAATGTAGTTGTATCTATTCGTCTGTCTGTCTGTCTCGCTTTGATCCAAAAAAATTCCTAAGCATTTTTTTTTCCTCAAATACTCGTAAAGTGTTCTCCTCTCTTAACGTAAGAGACCGTGTTTCGCATCCATGTAGTATAACTGGAAGAATCCCGTTTTATATATTTTGTTTTTTTATAGAAGCTGGAATAACAAAAATATAATACAAAATAGCATGCGTTTCCAATGTTGAATTGACTAATTTCTTTCTCCACTTCATTCATGTTTGTAATTATTATTCCTAGATATTTGAATTTCAAGAATGATTTGAGAGAAGTAGATTATATAGGGGATGATTGGAAAACATTAGCTCAGGATAGGGATGTATGGAGAGCTTATGTCCACGCGACAATGAACAGGTTTGACAGTGCCAGTGAGTTACTTTAGATATTTGAATTTCGTCACTTCTTCGAAAACATATTGACCAACATGTTTTTATCTAAGGCGACTTTGTCTCAAGTTACTTGGCCCGATTTCTTTTTTGTTTCTATGTCATTTAGCCAAGACACATTTCCTCAAATATTTTTTTAATTATTTCACCGAAGCCTAAAGAATCCCAATTTTACATGTGGATGTAAAGTCTGGGATTGGGCTTATTATCTGTAGACAGGGAGCAAGAATTCTGAACTACATATTAGACAGGTACACAGTGGCTTGATTCCCCATCTCTGGTTAGCAATTTGCGAGAATCGCCACTGAAAACTGCACAAGATAACATAAGATACGGGACACATTCCCAGAGACACAAGTGGAGATTAAAATTCCCTCTTAGCCAAAAATAGTACCCGAGCAGTCGAAATGTGAGATATGGGCTCTACTGACCACGCCACAGGGAAGATTAAAATTTATTTAATATCTGTCGATGAAATTGGATGTTGCATCGTGTTTCCTTAGGAATTGCTTAATACAGATAATAGAGGGGGGAGGTCCTGCCAGGTGGGCCCAAATTAGTAAGTTACAAAAGTCGTGTTTTCCTGCGGAAATAAAACTAAAACATGATTCAGTGAAGTGTAAACGGATCACGTTGTGATTGGCCACAAACCCCTCAGGTGTGTTGTCTTTGTTCTCTTAAACCAACTTTCCCTTTTCAAAGTCACACTGATTCATTATCTCCCGTTGCAACACACTGGTTGCATAGCAACGGAAATCGTGCTTCTTTTGTTGCTAATGAACACCAATAATTTAATCTCCTTCGGTTTATTTCTTTATAAAATACACCATAGGTGGAGAAGTGAGTTCGATTTAAAATGATGACTACGGAATTTGTGAGATGTTGAGAAATTAATGAAACTCCGTCACGCAGAAACTAAGCTAATTCCAATTTATGGTCCGATTTTACTGGCTTACTGATTATATATTTATTTTGTTAGTACAATTGTCATCATCATCATCACTCCAAGGATTAGGCAATTGCCCGTTCCGACTTCATAATGCATCAGCCCAACGTCTTCTAGGTCTTCCAACATCACGTCTTCCTCTTGCTTGATAATTTATTGCTAACAATGGATATCTCTCCTTGCTCATTCCATCCATGTGATCAATCCATTTCTGTCTGTAATTCGTGACTTTATCCAATAGAGGCTGTACTTTCAATTCTTTTCTTATATCCTCATTTCTTATTCTATCAAGTCTTTTACATCCTTTTACTTGTCTTAGGAACCTCATCTCTGCCGTCTGTATTCTATGCTTCTGTTTTTTCGCTGGAGCCCATACAATATTGTGGGAACCGCCTTAACATTATACATTTTTATCTTGGTTTCTTTTCTAATTTTATTTTTGAATGTTCTCTGTATTGTTCCACATACCGTCTGAAATTTAATTATTTTAGAGTCAATATCCCTTTCCACATTGTAGCCAACATCACAGCCCAAATATTTGAAACTAGACACCTGTTCTATACTTTGTATGGTATATAAGTTAATTCTTTTGAAATTGTATTTTTTTTAAGTTTTATTTTTCGGTAACAGTTTCTAGGATACAAAAGTGATCCGTTGGCCTAATTCATACATATAAAATATAATGTATCTATTATATTATTTATAGATTCTATACCTAGAGATCTTAATTTAGAAATTAACCAATAAGATGTTCTATTTTTATTTTGGAAATAAAAATTACAGAATATCTTATGCATTTTTAATGTATTTTCAAAATAATTTGAAAATTTTGAAAATGAGATTTACTCTCAATATATTTATGCTATTTTTTACTAAAATTGGTTTAAAAGGAATTCCAAAAGCTTTAATACACCCAATAGAAGCTGGAACTCCAGAATCTGTCTAATCCTTTTTTTTTTCTACATTAGTTTTTTCCATCAAAAGATTTTCTATAGCCTGTATAGCTTTTCCTACTGTTATTTTTTTCTGCTTTTTAATCAGAAATACTAATATTAAATTATTTCTCAAACTCCATAATGAGTTCTATATCTAGGTAATCTGCAGTAATATTGCTATAAAGCGAACATAGTGACTGGTAGAGCATTTTTTTAAATTTCGGATGTCAGGTAAACGTTCACTTCTAACAGTCGAATTATGCTCATTATTGGAGAATAATACCTTTCTCGTTTTATTGCAATAAAAATGCTTTGAGTTTAGTTTTGAAAAATCGAAAATTGGGACCACTACAATGATTTTTTTTTTATTTAGGGTTTCAGGTGAACTGCTCCTACTCCTAAAGATCCGATTCTGCTGGTTAACAAACTCAGCATTACTTTTTTTTTAAGTCGATTGCTAACATGGAGGATCTTGTAACCTCTATCGGGCGCGTTCCCCAGGTGGCGGATGGGGAATTCCACCAGATATGGTGGGGTGGTCCGAATAGCTACGGTAATAAGGATCCGTGGACCAACAAGGAGTCCAGTTCCTGGGGGCTTAAATAATGGGACACCCTCTCTCCAGGGGTCATAAATATGGAGAGCTCGACCCGGGGTTAAGGGTGAAGAGGAGTAGACGTGACTCCATAGCAAGGGTGACGGCAACACGTATAGGGATGGTAACCAAATACCCTGCACGTTTAGAGGCAGTAAGGTGGCAGCCCCACCACCAAACTACTCTGCGTGGCGCTCGTAACGCAACCAGGGGACATATTCATTACTACTTATAATCTTCAAGAGAGCCAGACTGATAAAAATTGACAAAGACAAAATTGGTACGAAGATCTACTTAAAATGTCAGATGATAGACCTCCTAATCCATCCATCCATAGTAATTCTGTCCGAGGGCAGGTCTTTCACTGCAGTCATAGCATTTTCATGCTATGCTTTGCAGCTTTACTAGGGAATTATAGGTGTGGTAGCTTCCCGTTGCTTTCCACACCGGTGAAGGATGATGATGATGGCCGGATGATTTTCGGGGACCGTTGGGTCCTAAGCTTCCTAACATTTGTCTTACAGGTTGAACCGAAAGTGCCTTTTGCGGTTCAGTTATCATCTTCGTGCTCCTTCCCGCTTACGAACATTTGTGAAGCCTGCCAATGTTTCCTGTGTTCCGTGTGGTTACCCCTTCCTTCTTTACCCTTTCCATTGCGCATCTTGGTAGCGCACATCCCTTCTCCTGGCGAAGCTGATATATGCTCGGCAATCTCAGTGGACTTGAACAGTCAGTCGATCGGCCTAACAAGTGGCGTTTGGGTTCTTTACGAGTGGATTCAGTGTTGGAATCCTACTCTGGTGTACCATGCAAAGGGCGAAGTTAGCATGGTAATGCAGAAGATAAGCATGTGGATTGTAAACCGAAGAATGGTTGGATTTAATTTAATCTAAGTCAGCATGGAAGAAGGATTTCCGATTCTGCTTAGAGACGTATGAGTGTGATTGTTAGAATGGTATGTCGTTATCTTATTATGTTTTGTTTACCATTGGGGTTTGATTGATTGTTCCAAGATATAGTTCTGTTATTTATATTACTTTATTTTTTTTATAATAATCCACACTTATTTTGTATTAAAAACCAATATTTTATGTTACGCCCCTTGTTCTTATTTAAAGAATAGCCATTGTTCTCTATCCCATAACGAAATTAGTTCAGTCCATGCAAATTATAATCAGTGTTATATTCATATGCATGTTCAAGTGGAAAAAGAAAGATGAATGGTTAGCCGCCTTCTATGGGCCCGAGGCAGGCTGTTTTGTTGTAAATAACTTCGTTGAATGTTTGGAACCCTTTACTAAGTACAGCAGCATCATAACCCAGCGATCCCGGAAGGTAGCAGTAACGTATTCGTATTCGTACTCTTTCTCTCTCTCTACGTACAAAATGATTAAGCAGCACTTGGTTGGTTCTACCAAGTCGCTACAAGGTGAGGAAAAAACCCGAGAAAACCCTCACCCAGGAGCCTGTCCCGACCGGGAATCGAACCCGGGCCTGCTGCGTGACAAGGCAGCACGCTACTTCGAGACCAGAGAAAAGACCTCCTAAAATATTTTAAACTACAGACCTACAGAATACAGAAGTCAAGGAAGACCAAATCTCTTTAAGTCGGAACAGGCCAGATGGCCTAAGCCTTGATGTTGATGCTAACATGGCGGAACACATGATTGCTCTATGTCGAGTTTGGTTCCAAAAAAAATTGCGCATCAGTGTATCAGACCTATGTTCACCCTTTATTATGATGAATTGGTGGGAGCCTTAATCTCCTACTATTCCAAGAGTCTCCTAAGGCCTGTAGTACATCACTTTACCTTCTTATAGCTACTATAAGTAGCTAGTGGCTCCACATATTCCAAAACCAGTTACAATGACAGGAGAGATCCTAGTACTTACTTCATATCGCCCCTATACTGAGTTGGATGATCATCTCTGTGAATCTGAAGCGAGTAAATTGCTGGTAGGCCAAAGATCTTCCAGATTCATCAGCACCATGCATAAAATGTACCGGTAGCCATTTTATTTAAGGATACCATCTGATCAATCAATGTAACAGTCTTACTTTTATCAACCTACGAAAAGTGATTTGGGTTGATGAAGTAAAAATTAACATACAATCTTCTTCTTCACTTCACGGGCTAGGCAAAATGCCTGTTCCGCCTGACAGTTGTTCTGTCCATCTTTTCACTGGCCTTCCTACATTCCTTGAACCTCTTGGCTTGTAGTTAAATGCTGCTTTTGATAATCTTGTTACATTCATTCTTTCTACATGTCTAAATCATGTTTCTCTATATCCCTTGATTTTATCATTTAATGAATCCATCCATCCATCCATCCATCCATCCATAGTAATTCTGCCCGAAGGCAGGTCTCTCACTGCAATCATAGCATTTTCATGCTATTCTTTGCAGCTTTACTAGGGAATTGTAGGTGTGGTAGCTTCCCGTTGCTTTCCACACCGGTGAAGGATGATGATAAGATGAATATGAATGATGATGATTGCGATGGCCATATGATTTCGGGGACCGTTTGGGCCTTAAAGTTTTCCTGGCATTTGTCTTACAGGTGAGGAGAAACCGCGATAAAAACCTCACCCAGAAAAACTGTCCCGAGCGAGGATCGAACCCGGGCCCGCTGCATGACAAGGCAGCACGCTACCTCGAGACCACAGCGGTGGACTATTTAATGGATATTAAGATACAACATTAATAAAATTGAAATCAGTCGTACATCATTTTAACTCATATACTCCGTGTTCTTTTCCAGCACAGGACCGCGGTTTCAGGAACAATCGTTCCTATATTCAGCCATATTTTCCACTGTGGCTGAAGATAGGAATGACTGTTCTTGAAGCCGCATTCCTGTGTTGTGAAGAACACGGAATGTATGAGGTGAGATGATGTACAAATCCTTTTAATTTAATTAATTTGAAAGCCTCATAATGTTAATTCCCATCATAACTTTTATGAAATAAGGTACAGCAGCTGCAATGGCCTTTTCTAGTTCCAATAGTTATTTTATTTCGGGGTACCCGATTGACAACAGGTTTTCATACACTAACCTATTTCCAGAATTGAGCCTATGTTTCATTGCTTTGTGCATATTACAAATAGGAATGAGATACACAAAGAAATGAAACATGTGTTCAATTCTGGAAATGCGTACTAGTATGCACATCAGGGACTCTTGACGTCCCAACTCCTTTGAAAAAACGTTAAACTGAAAGCATGTAAAACTATTATTATACCAGTTATATTATCCATCCATAGTAATTCTGCCCGGGAGCAGGTCCTTCACTGCAATCGTAGCATTTTCATGCTATCCTTGCAGCTTTACTAGGGAATTGTAGGTGTGGTAGCTTCCCATTGCTTTCCACACCGGTGAAGGATGATGATGATCATATGATTTCGGGGACCGTTTGGGCCTTAAAGTTTTCTTGGCATTTGTCTTATAGGTGAGGAAAAACCCCGATAAAAGCCTCACCCAGAAATACTGCCCCGACCGGGATCGAACCCGGGCCCGCTGCGTGACAAGGCAGCACGCTACCTCGAGACCACAGCGGCGGACCAGTTATATTATATGGATGCGAAAATGGACTCTTACTTTAAGGGAGGAAAGGAGATTAAGAGTATTTGAGAATAAAGTTCTTAGAAAAAATTTTGGACCAAAGACAGATGAACAGACAGGTGAATGGAGAAGACTACTAACAGTGAACTACATGGTCTTTATAGGAAGCCAATAAGAACAGTTAGGTATCGTAGACTGCGATGGGCAGGATATGTGGCACGAATAGGAAATGAAATAAGTGCATGGAAGACCAGTTGGTAGACCGAGAATGAAGTGGGAGAATAACATTTACTATGATTTGAGGAAAGTACATTATACAGGGAATGATTGGAAAACATTAGCTCGGGACAATGCTTATGAAGAGCTTATATCCGCGCGGCCATGAACTTACGGGTTCGACAGTGCCAGTGAGTTAGTTGGTTAACCTATGGTTCTTATATTTTTATGGGAGTAAAACTTTTGAGAATGACTATCTTCTTTAAGGCACTTAAAATTATCTGAAGCATGTAATATAAAATTCTCAGTAAAACTGTTGACCCTTTCATGTCAGTTATGAAATGCAACGCCGATGACCTGAATTGTTGAAGAAGTTGTTATTTTTCTTCTCCATCGTAGTTTAACCTCTCATCTTGTAGGTATAGTTACATGTTCCACGTCACCTGGGGTTAAGGAGCGTCATTAAATAAAAATGTTAACTTTCATTTGGGATCGATTAACTCTTAACTCTTTAAGAAGAAAAGGAAGAACGAGTAAAAAATGGGAAGAAACGAAATAAAAGTAAAAAAGTAACTGTTTATAAGCTAAGAAAGAAAATGCTTAAAAAGAGCGGATGCACTTATGAATATTTAAACAATGGAAGATAATTAATTTCCTGCTAAATGAACATTCTTGAACATTCTTTAACTTTCCAGTGAAAGTGAATGTTTTTCTCGCCTGAAGCTTACAAGTATTTCTTCCCTTGTTTTACATAAGACTTGTATCCTGGGGCGCTACGAGATCTAATAATCAACTGCTGGATATTATAACGGGACGGAAGAATTCAACCTTGATGTCGAGGTGTTGTCCGCGGCGCGTCAAGGTCGTCGAGTTCGAGTCCACTGACTGCCAAGTTCTGCTCTCAATATGTTGTTCTGAAACCAAGGTTAAAACCGACCCTAACGAACGCCATGTTGGTAACATCCTGTGCCTTAACATCTAACTTACCGTACGATTCATTAACTTGTAGACATATGCTGCATAAATTACAATATACTGTAGTCAATCAGGAATTTACATATCTGATGCATTCATACTGCAACTACTTGTCAATTATAAAATAATTGGTAAACTAATGAATTTAAGACCAAATCTTAATTATTTAGTATTTATAAAACATTTAATCCTACCGTAAGTGAGACGCTACGGTCCATAGCCTCCGGTCGAACATGCACTCTTACTTTAAGAGAGGGAAGGAGATTACGTCTTTTTGAGGATAAAGTTCGTAGGAAAACTTTTGGACCAAAGAGAGATGAACAGATATGTGAATGGAGAAGATACATAACAGTGAACTACATGATCTTTATAGGAAACCAGAAATAATAAGAACAGTTAAGTCTCGTAGACTGCGATGGGTAGGACATGTGGCAAGAATGGGGAATTAAAGAGGTGCATGGTAGCTTAATGCAGGAAAACCAGAGGGAAAAGCCCAGGTGGTAGACCAAGAATGATGTAGGAGAATAACATTAACCATGATTTGAGGAAGTATATTATACAGGACATGATTGAAAACATAGCTAAGGATATGGATGTGTTCTCGTGTGGACAAAAAAGTGATTAAAAGTTTAAATTCCTATCCCGATAGGTTGTGCCACTGTTAGCCCCTGTGGCGTGGGACACAAAAAAGTATCTATAATGGAATGAGAGGTTAAATTACGATGGGAAAGAAGAAGATTATTTATAAATATAAATATTCAATGTATAAAAATTGAGATGTGAGATGTTACCCGATATGCGCCAGAATTTTCTCAGAATAAGTTTGAAAATTGAATTTACTTTACATTTTCTAACAATAAATGTATTATACTTTATTATCATTTTATCTTTCGTACGTTTCAAAATACCTATGTAATTATCATCATCATCATCATCATCATCATCATCATCATCATAGTACATTCACGAATTTAGGCCATTTGTTGACCTGTTTCGGCCTCAAGAGAAACACCATTCAGAAGTCTTTTGAGTGGACGTCCTGGTCTTCTTCTTCCTGCAGGTTGATATCTTAACATTTGTTTGGGTATCCTGTGATCTTCCATTCGATGAACATGTTGCATCCATCATGACTTATAATCAGAAATTTTGTTTTCTAAAGGTTCCATGTGCAATTCTTCTAAGATGTCTTCATTTTTTTGATGATCTAGTAGTGTGTATCCAGCAGTCCTCCGATGGTATCTAATTTCAGCAGATCTAAGTCTCTGTATACCCTTCTGTTTCAACGTCCATACTTCGCTACCATACAAAAGAGTTGGAAGAGCCAGTGTTTTGTACACTTTTAGTATTGAATGTTTTTGGACTAACTGTGGCTTGAAGATAGAATTTATTAACCCTAACATTCTTAAAAATTTAGATATTTTTACATTTACATCCTTTACTTCTTTATATGAGATATTGCAACCTAGATATGTAAAATTATTCACCTGCTCCAAAATTGTATTGTCAAGTACAATTTTACTTCTGACATGATCTACACCTTGAAATGCCTATATAATTAATCTCCTTATATTGCTTAGTTTTATATACAATGCCCTTCCTTTTTGAATTTCAGTAAAATATATATTAATTTTTTTACCAGTCCCCCCCCACCCTCTCTCTCTCTCTCTCTCTCCCCCCCCCTCTCCTCTCTCTCTCTCTCTCTCTCTCTCTCTCTCTCTCTCCCTCTCTTTCTGTCTATCAGCCAAGAAGTTATAATATGAACAACTTGGGTGGTTTCCAGGTGACAAATAAAATCCTGAAAGTTGACAATAGAGTGTTTAAAATATGCAGTAAAAATGTTTTTGCTTTCAAAATACGTGATAATATGTCTGACAGATCGAGACAATTTATAAGGCTGTAAATACGATTGGATTGGGATCCTTTGTTCAGAGAGTGTTGAACCTGCGTGTGTGCAAATAAAATGGACAGACATAATTTTGCTCTATGTCCAGCTTCTAAAGTAAAACCTGCTCTGCATTAACATAAAAGACTGTTGCTATGCCATCCACTTCTTGAACAATGTAACTAAGTCATAAACAAGAAATAGCTTTCTCATATTCTTCCAAAGGTTCAGGATCTTTCTAAATTATTTAAATCATTAGTATCTGGATATTGATAAAGTAGTTCTTTGGAAGCGAAGGACCCCATATAAAGTAAAATCTGTCTCCAGAATAAAATTTTAGAGAGATCTAATCAATTTAAATATCTTGGATATTATCTCTCTATCTGGGATGAAAAGGATATCCCTGAAAAAATTACTAGTTATAATAAAAGTTGGGAGTTATTAATCAAGTTATGAAACCATCCCTTGTACAAAAAAAAACCAGATTACGTTTATATAACACTTTGACTAGACCAGTGTTGACCTATGGTAGTGAAACATGGACACTAAAAAGACAACATGAAAGCAGAATAACGGCTTGTGAAATGAGATTCATGCGCAGAACTGCGGGTTACACCAGATGGGATCAGAAAAAGAACACCGATATCTTAAAAAGAATTGAAGACTACATCAATTTTGGAATATATTAAACAGTACCAACTAAATTGGAAACACCATCTTGAAAGAATGAGTTCAAATCGGTCCCCAAAACTGTTTATAATTATATACCAAGAGGACGAAGATCAGTGGGCCGTCCTATGAAGCGCTGGAGGGAAAATTTTTTCTAGGATCGTAACAGGCCTTGGCCTAATACTTGGAAAAAAGAAGAAGAAGAAGGAAGCGAAAATCCAATAAAACTGTTAATACTGGAAGATATAGTCAATGTATTTAGCTGATGTATGGACACATGGAATGTAGCCTATATGTTACTGACAAAGAGATGAAAGAAACAATTACACATAGGAAGAAACATAAACCATTATAAGACGGACAAGACAAGAAATAGTGAAATTAGAAAGAAGACTCAGTAACTAATTACATGGCGCGACAGCGCTAGAAGGTCTTTGACCTACAGCCGGCTACTGGCTTTATATTCACATGGAGTAATCGCAGAGATACACGATCAACTAGCCAGTATAGGGGTGACACGAGGTCTGCATGACGGGTTCCTCAGCAGTTAGAGCTGGTGTTCTCAACCTGGAGCTGCTATGTATTGAGCTAGCCAAATGTTTCACGAAGCTGGGACGGCCTGGGTCCCATATTGGTCAACATTCCATTGAGACTCGAACCAGCGCAAGTTCCATAATTCTGAACAAAGCGATGATGCCTTAAACAGCTCGCTTATGGGGTGAAATACAAAAACTGTAACTTTATTGTAAATAGAATAATTGTATACAATAATGATAGGCTTATTTCAAGAGTAATAGAGAATACAACACTGAAGATTAATAAGACACAACTTATTTTTCTTCTTCTTCTCCTTTTTTAGGTGTTGTAGGTCACTGATTAAACTTTGATCTTCTTAATTGTGATTTTCCACCTTTTCCTACGATTAACGCAATCCAATTTTTTAATTTAGTTGTTTTTAAATCTTGTATGACGTCGTCCTTCCATCTAATTTTAGGTCTACATTGAGCTCTAGTTGTCAAAACAAGAAACAATTTACGACGGTGAAGAAGAGATTTAAAAAAATCGACTAAATATCTTAATAAATTAGGATTCATCAATAGGATTAACATGATTAGATGAATTAGCTCCATTAAAATATTTAAAAAATAAAATAAACTATCAAACCTCGATTATTTGTAACAGTCTGAGATTTCTTCATGGGATTATGACTTACCTTCCTCCATACAGGGGTGTGCTCTCATCGTCTGAGAAGTTGTTATCACTGTCTTCATTGCTACGCACCCCTGTCATGGTATCCTTTATCTGAAAATTAAAGAAAAAATAGTTACATCGATATTGTATTTGAAATGTAATTAGTATGTATGGCTGTGAAGTGGGATAAAAAGTAACTCGCAATCAAAAAATTTAATCTCTAATTCTAATTACCTGATACTATTACTTTTTTGTGTTACGAGTATCAGGGGCAAATTCAGTTTTAAGAAAAAATGTGTGTGTTTAGGTAAGTTGTCAAGATGGATACAACATGTTCATCGAATGGAAGATCACAGAATACCCAAACTAATGTTAAGATATCAACCTGCAGGAAGAAGAAGACCAGGACGTCCACTCAAAAGACTTCTGGATGGTGTTTCTCTTGAGGCCGAAACAGGTCAACAAATGGCCTAAATTCGTGAATGTACTATGATGATGATGATCTTAAAACTATATAGTCTGTATTATTTTTATAATATTTCCTGAAAAAAAAACCATATTGGTATACTATTGTCAGGAACAGTCTAAGTTGGGCTATAAAATTTTCGGGACACTTTACTGACTACATGATGAAGCTTCCCAAACACATTGAAATAGATTTTTATTCATTAATTTGAGAATTTTCTTCATCATTGAGGGTTTTCTCCAACCAATCTTAGCAACTAACATGAATTAAAAATAAATAAATATAAATGACTACGGACTTATAGACTATCAGTTTGCAACAAACATTCACATGTTTCCCTTAATTAAAGTTCTCCATTATTCTCTGCCCCCAGTATCTTCATTTGTTACACCAAATTTCCTCATTGAATTCTGAATGTTATTCTTCCAGGTTGTTCTTGGTCTTCATTTTCTGTTCCTTCTTTCAATGTTCCATGCATAGATGGCTATGCATAGATTTTTAAAAATCATATATTAAACAACAGTTTTATTTTAAAAAATGTTTTTTTTTTTGAAGTTGAAATTCAGCCATACTCTACCTTCAAAATAATACAGGTACAACAATAAAACTACTAAAGCTTATATATATATATATATATATATATATATATATATATATATATATATATATGTTAATACCACAAATGGGCATACAATGGGAAATGAAGTAAAATTTTACTGTTATGCTGATGATGGTATCTTCATGGCAGTTAATGAGAATTACATGCAAAGATTACTATATCAATTCCATCTCAGCTGTCAAAGATGTAATGTGAAAATATCATCTCACGAAACTAATTCTATGACAATCAATAAGTAAATTTTCTTTGAAATGTAAGTTGGAACTCGAGGGAAGGATGATTGAGCAAGTCATTGTTTTTAAGTAGTCCCATCTGCGAATTCGGATTAGTTGGAGATCACTGCAAAATGAAGTTATATTTCAAGCTAATAAGGTAGCCAGAATAGCATGTTGCTTTAATGTTAAATTTGGAAGAATAAAATATTGAAATAAGGAAATGGAAATTAGAATTTATAAAGCAGTGATAAAGCCTCAGAGAAAAGGGCTGATGTTGTAAGGACAAAACGGATCTTAAAACACATGAAGTGAATACATTAAGGAAAATCCTCTATAAAACAAGGAGGGATAAATTATAAATGAGGAAATAAAGAGACAGATGGACTTCAATCAAAAAATTAATGGTAAATAAGTGAATATATGAATGGAATTTGCACGTATCTAGAACGGCACCAGACAAGATGGTTCGTATATCAAGAAATAATCTAACGACAGATGGAAGGAAGTCACCTGGAAGACCAAAGAAACGTTGGAAACATTCTTGGTTTCTTGGCTGAACAGCTGTAAGCCTAGTATAATTATGCAAATAATAAGAAGAAGGACAAAAAGAGTGAGAAAAGAAGATTTATTATAGAAAATGAGAAAATTGTACCTATATATATATATATGTATATATATCCTAGCATCCATAGTAATTCTGCCCGAAGGCAGGTCCTTCACTGCAATCATAGCATTTTCATGCTATGCTTGCAGCTTTACTAGGGAATTGTGTAGGTGTGGTAGCTTCCCGTTGCTTTCCACACCGGTGAAGGATGATGATGATAATGATAAGGATGATGATGATAAAGATGGCCATATGATTTCGGGGACCGTTTGGGCCTTAAAGTTTTCCTGACATTTGTCTTACAGGTGAGGAAAAACCCCGATAAAAACCTCACCCAGAAAAACTGCCCCGATCGGGGATCGAACCCGGGCCCTCTGCGTGACAAGGCAGCAAGCTACCTCGAGACCACAGCGGTGGACATATATATTATATATATATATAGGCATGCTATTGGCAAACTTTAATTAGTTGAAAATTAATATATATATATATATATATATATATATATATATATATATATATAGTAAAGTAAAGTAATCCCACTACAGGCCTCAGGAGGCCCTTGGGGCAGTAGGAGGTTAAGGCTCCCACTATTTCTGGACAATCGGCACTTGATGTCAGCCGGGTTGTCAGCCCTGCGTGACGGCCGCCTTTACCCCCAGAACAAGCGTCTGGTACTCATTTCCGTTAGAGGCTGAGTCGACCCCAGGGCCATAGTGCCGCCAGAAGGTTTGGGTCAGTTTAAAAATCCTGACCCCACCGGGACTTGAACACTCGACCTTCCGGCTTGTAGCTCAGTGCCTTAACCACTACGCTACGGCGTGCATACTCGTGTATATATATACTGTAGATACATATTATGAAGCTAAGTGTATCCTCAATTATCACACACAAATTAATAAAGTCAGATAATTTTAATCATATATGATTTTTTTTATTACAAGTCACTTTTTTACTCCTCTACTCAGTGACTCCCCTTAAAGTCCAAAAAAATGTAATATTGGTAACCATTTCCATATATACCACTTTTTATTAATCTAGTGGTCGGAGCTTGTTAGAAGCTGAACTCTAGACGCCCACCACATCCATCCAAGTTTATTAAACTTATCCCATAAACTCAGAGTCCGTTATCCAGAAGTCATAAAAAGAATCGTCAGAATTTTTTCTTTAAATACCTAATGTAAAACAGATGCATCATGTATTATTGGAGTTTAATTTACGGAAAATAGCTATAGTAGCGTGGACAGTATTGACAAATATTTCACGCGTAGCATTATTCGACAGTTCCTCTAAAAAAAAATACAATTGAAAATTATAGATTCAAATTTTAGAGCGGAAATTAAAACATGCTACTAATATTTTGAGTATGAATTAAGGGCAAGTACAGGTATTAATCATGTGTCGTTAATATATTCTAGTCTTCTGAAAATAGCAAGTGGCTCTTTAAAAATCCCTCTAGGATTCAGACATCATTGTTTAAAGAAGTATATGATTGGAAATACAATAACGTAAGTTTTGATGATGATATTCGAAAAATCAGTTGAAGAAATAGAAAAAATCAAAATTAACCTGAACATTAACCCATTAGCCCTTAAATTGGCTAAACACTAATTTTTTGTGCCAATTATTTAATTATGTCGGACCGCGAAGAAAACAAAATCATATGTTATTACTAGGAGTAGGTCCTCATGTAATACAAATATAGGGCCTACAATACAGGTATTACTCAACTGGTTGTATGTGGATCCACGACAAAGGATAATAATCAGCAGTATTATTTTTTCATACTATGTTGCAATCTTAACTTTTAACACATAAAAATCCTATCCCTATTATTAATTTTTATAATAATAAATATAACACTATTTATTATAATTCTGCCCAGAATTTTAATAATACTTACTTAAATCATTGTACATTGTGTAATTCAGCACAAACTTAAGTGATTATACTCATTCGTTATTTTACTGTTTTATTTAAAATATTAAATAATGAAAGCGAGAGATGTACAGATTTTCTTAGGTCTCGAAGGACCATAGAGCTATTCAGGATTCTTAAGCCATGAAACCCATCGACTTCAGCCGAGTTTAAATCCGCGAACTTCGGAACCAGAGAGTGCATGATAATTAGAATCCGGATGTTAGGCACGTAAAACATTCAAAATAGGCAGGTCAAAAAGGTACTAAAAATCATTAATATAGGTACTAAAAATTCAAAATAGGCTCGTTCAAAAAATGGACTACAACATAACTTTTTACAGTCTTACGTTAAGAATGTAAACATATGTTATCAATATCATTCGAAGATGCTTTTGGAATTTGTTTTGCTTTTTTACAAAGAGCAGAACCCTCTTCGCCACTCAGCAATGTTTGTATTGAAAAAAAAAGCAAAGAACTTTTTTTTCAAGCCTCAGAACAGGAGCATAATACAATGGGACATAGCATAGGGCTATTTCGCTTAACGGGAATGCATAAGGTGGAAAAATACAATATTTACCTAACGGGAGTGCATTTAGGGGGAACCATCTACCTGCTAGGTTATTGGGTTATTGCCACCCTTATCCTAAAATATTCTAAGGGAATTTATAAAAAGGACACTTGAAAACTTCTATGAAATTATTTGTGCTATGAAGTTAGTCCATTTCAATTGAATTCATTGAAATACTGAGTAATTTCGAGAAAAAATTGCAAATTAGAACTTATAGGCATTATAAGTTGAAATAGGCATTTTTAGGCAAAATGAACTACATGGAAAACAACTCTAGGGTCGTTAGTATGAACTTATATGAAGTCACTTTTACAATATCTATAATAAATAACTATAGGCATTTTCCCTAACATCCGGTCTCTAATGATAATCATTACTCCACCTAGCGCGACTATGAGCAATATATCTCTTTAAATAAATATTTTTTCAAGATTTACAGCATATAAAAGAGCATCAAGCCTAAAAATGAGGCCTCTGAACAAAATGTGTTGGCCTTTCACGCCCAGATTTCAATTAAGACATAAATTACCCTAGCTGTCAAAGATCGTCGTTAAATGAAGATTAACAACTTTTAAAATTGATTGACTGTTTACTGAAGATAAACTTATCGCTCCAGTTTTGTATGTTTTGAAAGAGCAATTTGAAACTGTAGCAATTTTCTTCTCACGCAGTAGGTGGACAAGAAGCCACACCCAGCAGTTTCTCCCGGGGTCACCTAGCGGGACCTCCTACTCTCAATCACCTTTGTTTTTTGTTACGGATCATGTGTTAATTTCTCCGTCTTTCAAATATTACTAAATCGTGATCGACTAAGCATGATATCAATTTTCATATATTTTTTTTTATTTAGGAATATTCCACAATACAGTGTTTCTCCTTCAACACAAAGTGATTTGTCGCCAGAGGCTCCTGTCTAAAGCATCTTCTTCCCTCATATATTCAGATATAAATAATATATATTTTAAACTCTTCTATCTTTGATTGTTCCTGATTATTTATCAGATATCATTAAGAGCTCCAGTAAATTTAATTTAATTGTCTTCTTCTTTTTCATCTTCATGGTGAATCAAATCATATTTCCATCTTCTCCCCGGACGGCCAATATCACAGTGTCCTGTAGGTCTAGTCATTTGTCTGTTTAGCTGCTCTGTGGATCCATCCGTTGTAAATGTATATAACAATCCTTTCTATCTGCAATCCTTTGTCCAATATTAGAGATTCCTGGTTATTTTCTGAATGGTTCATTCCTTTTTTCATCCCTTAATATGTATCCTGCTGATTTTCTTAAGAATCTCATCTCAGCTGTTTCTCTATCTCGTTTATCACTTCCATTTAGTGTCCAGTTTTCACCACCGTAGATAAGCATTAGTAGGCCTATAGCCATTACTTTATAAAACTTCATCTTCGTATCCTTTCTATCTTTATATTTTAATGTTCTTTGTATGATTCCACACACTTGTTGAAATTTGTCCAATTTATTTTGTAAATATTCATTATATTGTAATAGTAGGATACCTCATTAACTAAGTAACTCACTGGCACTATTGAACCCGTCGGTTAATTGTCGCGCGGACATAAGCTCTCCATACATCCTTATCCTGAGCCAATGCTTTTCGATCATTCCCCGTATAATCTACTTTCTTCAAATCATAGTTAATGTTATTCTCCCACCTCATTCTTGGTCTACCAACTGGGCGTTTTCCCTCTGGTTTTCCTACAAGAAGCTTCCATGCACGTCTTTCATTCCACATTCGTGTCACATGTTCTCCCCATCGCAGTCTACGAGACTTAACTGTTCTTATTATATCTGGCTTCCTATAAAGACCATGTAGTTCATAGTTGTGTAGTCTTCTCCATTCACCTCTCTATTCATCTCTCTTTGGTCCAAACATTTTCCTAAGAACTTTATTCTCAAATACTCGTATCTCCTAGGATACCTCACAGCCTAAGTATTTAAAACTTTTAACTTGTTTGACTATTTACTCATTTACTATAATCTTTGACCGTACAGCTGAATCTTAATAAACGTTCCATGGCATTTCCGGAAATTGAATTTCTCAAATCAGCACATGTCCCATAGCTCTGAGCTAAGAAATGATGACACACTGGTCGAAAAGTAATGAAAAAATACATTCCCCTCTTAAGGAGTCGAACCAGCGCACATCTCACAGCTCGCGTCCGCCAGGATGCCTTATACTCACGGTGCGAGACACATTACAGTCATTTGTTTGATTTAGATAATTATGTTTTATTTAACCTTGTAGAGGTAGATTACAATAGCAGATTTGAATCCGGGCGTTGTACAAACAGATACGATTAAGTAGGCCTATATCTTATTTATTCAATAATCTTTGAATGTATCGATAGATTATTTGGAAGGATGGAGTACAATAAAGTTAAATTACTTTACGGGGATCAACTATTCTATGTATTCGTTTATTTTTGGACACCGGTGTACAGTGTCCTTCAGCTGTTTATTACTGTACATTCCATGAATTTCATGTATATAGAAACACCCACTTATGTCTTGTCTGTGTGGAACTATAAAATTTTACAGTAAAACTTTACTTTGAAGGGCTTAGGGCAATAATGTGATAAGCCACATATTGTTCTTTCTAAGATATAAGGATTTTAATTGTTGTTAATATATTGTGTGTCAATATGTTTTAACTCATCACTGGCGCATTTACAAATGGTTTTATGGATATTTCAACACATGTATTTGCTATCATTGTAATAAATGATATTTCTTAACAGAATGTGGCTTATCATGTTATTGCCCTAAACCCTTCATTTATACTTTTAAATACTATTATGAACCACCTTTGAAGTTACTATACAGGGTGTAACAGGACCTCACCGACAAAATGATAGAGATAATAGCTATGCAGAGAGGATCATTTTTTGTGAAGAAATATATAGTCGCAAACACGTCGTTTGTGAGTTAAGCGCAGATGAAGGTGTTCACCTGTAAGGGTCAGAATTAAATATAAACAATTGTACAAGTATTATTTCATTGAAAAAATACTTTTTTTTTACAATAAGTGTTGAAACAATGTGTTTTGACCACGTCAAAAAGAATCCTGCTATGATCGGCCGTGCTGGTCGATCGTTGCTGCGACGATATCAAACATGCAGTGAGGCACAGGGTCGACTGAACACTTATTGTAAAAAATTAATTTTTCAATAAAATGATACGTGTACAATTGTTTGTATTCAATTCCGACCCTTACGGGTGAACACCTTCATCTGCGCTTAACTCATAAACGACGTGTTTGCGACTATATGTTCCTTCACAAAAAATGACCCTCTCTGCATGGCCTATCATCCAAATAATTTTGTCGGTGAGGTCCTGCTGCACCTTGTATAAAAGGTTAAAATAAATAGTTAAATATTTGTACCTGAGAACTCATTCGTCCTCAACAATGTAAATTTAAGTTAGAAAACTCGTAAGCCTTTCCTAATAATATTAGGATAATTAATGTCCATCCGTAGTAATTCTGCCCGAAGGCAGGTACTTCACCTTTCATGCTATGCTTGCAGTTTTACTAGGGAATTGTAGGTGTGGTAACTTCCCGTTGCTTTCCACACCGGTGAAGGATGATGATGATGATGATGGCCATATGATTTCGGGGACCATTTGGGCCTTAAAGTTTTCCTGACATTTGTCTTACAGGTGTGGAAAAACCCCGATAAAACACTCACCCAGAAAAACTGCCCCGACCGGGGGATCGAACCCGGGTCCGCTGTGTGACAAGGCAGCACGCTACCTCGAGACCACAGCGGTGGACTATAATTAATATAATTTCATATTCAGCCGTTAGAAATTTACTGCTGAAGATGGAACATGAAAGGCCTACGAAGTTTTCTAATTAAAATTTTACCTACACTAGAACGGTCAACCATTGCATGCCGAAACCTACCATTAAATTTCTCCTAGAGAAGCGTTTTATGTACCAAGACCGTGTCCAAAAAAAGTATCTGCCGTTTTAAAGTGTAAGGCACAGAAATCGAAGCCAGAATCCAGCAATGACAGCCCACTTTACGGAGCAGATATCCCTGTATGAGTTAAGCACAGAATTAATTGAGGCGGGACGCGGCGCGGACGGCGGGTAGTGAGGGTTTCCCAGTCTGCTAATATAGTAGTTATATACTAATTCCCTATAGTTTAAAAGAGAGATTTGGCGCTTTATTTTAGAGTCTTGCAGTTAAAAACGGCAGATACGCTTCTCTGGAACAAATTTCAAGGTAGGTTTCGTCATGTAATGGTTGACAGTTTCCTTGTGAGTTGAGGACGACTGAGTCCTAAGGTACATATTTTATTATTTTAACCCTTTAATAAATATTAACTTTATAATATAGTATGCAGTAAATAATATTTTGTTCAAATACACTCTTTTATTAGGTGATAGCGAGGATATACTAGGAGCCAAAATGCACACTCTTTTGAGTGCCTCTAAGAAATTGGGACTGGAGGTAAACGTCAATAAAACTAAATATATGGTCATACCGCTGTGGTATCGAGGTAGGGTGCTGCCGCAGCGGGCCCGGATTCGATTCCCAGTCGGGGCAGTTTTTCTAGTTGAGGTTTTTATCGGGGTTTCCTCACCTGTAAGACAAATATCAGGAAAACTTTAAGACCCAAACGGTCCCCGAAATCATATGGCCATCATCATCATCATCATCCTTATCATTATCGTCATCACCATCATCCTTCACCGGTGTGGAAAGAAACGGGAAGCTACCACACCTACACAATTTCCTAGTAAAGCTGCAAGCATAGTATGAAAATGCTATGATTGCAGTGAAGTACCTGCCTTCGGACAGAATTACTATGGATGGGCATAGAAATACACACACACACACACATATATATATATATATATATATATATATTGGAAATGGACAGTTAATGACAAATTAGAGAAATTTTGAAGAAGTGGTTGAATTCAAATGCCTAGGAACAACAATATCAAACTAGAATGAGGCGCAGAAAGAAATTAAACATAGGCTCAATTCCGGAAAAGCATAGGTATTTGAATTGAGCCACTTCTTCAAAAATTTGCTTATTTGTCATTAACTGTCCATTTCCATTATATAAAGCTTTAATGTATTTCTATGTGTGACCATATATTTAGTTTTATCAGCCTTTGCCATGGATTCTCTGAAGTAATCCCCACCCCGAGAACCGAATGAGGGACTATTCTACCTCCCGAAAAAATTACCCCAGTGGAACCCATGTCTTCGTTTCTTGACGGTTGTATTTTTTACTGTGAAAAATCGTCACTCGTTCGACCAAGGTACATTTTGCGTCTGGTTTATCGCCTTCGATCTGTCTGCCATGGGTAAACCTTTCGACAACAATGCTACCGCCGGCTTAGCAATCGGGCCATTTAAACACGTAAGCTATTCCACCACGACAAAGTAAAGATACATGAGGACTTTATGTAGTATTATTTAATTAAATTAATTGTGTACAGTGCTTTAGAAGAACGGCCCAATGTGTTTTACAGTTTACAAATCAGAATTCATTGAGAGTCAGATTCGACAATTTCTGAACAATTGATCATAAGTAGGCCTATAACTGCAGGCTTTCACGGCCGGCATCTTGATCCTTATTTGGTTCGTCTTCCGGGCTAAATGGCCGATGAAACTCGGCGTTTCTTCTATTACTGCGGTGGACCTCATCAGGTGATTCTGCGTGCTCTCTGTGGAACTCTGAACAACCAATTGTTGAGTTCACAGAGAGCACGCAGAATCTCCTGATGAGGTCTACCGCAACAGTAGACGAAATGTCAAGTTTCAAGAAAGCCGTACGACGGCCATTTAGTTCGAAAGACGAACCAAAGGGGGATAAATTGAGCATAAGTTCTGACAATTTCATTTCGACACTATTTCAGCGATAGTCGACAGTGATTGGTTTAATCTGACACAGGCTATACATTGGATTGGTTAATATTAAATTACTAACGTATGAATAAAGTAGTTTATGTAGGTTCAAACGTATGATGGGTTCTCGTGAAGTTGCAAAAATATATTATAAACATTTGAATGATAACGTCACCGCTGCTACAAACCTAGAAACGGCCTTCGCGATTAAGAGACCTTGCTCTTTACGAGAGATGTGAAGGCCGGAGTATTTCCGGGCCTCTGGCTCACTTATTCTGGATTATAAATTTTCTCCTCATCTTGTTGGACCACTCTCATTTTTAACACTTTCACCATAAGAAAGAGACTGGAACATATTACTTCAAAAATAGTTTATTTATTTATTTATTTTATGCAGAGATGTTTGACTGACGTTCATTAATCCTTTCAATGACTATAAGTGCAAAGACATAAACATTAATTCTAAAACATTATCAGCTCTGGTAGTAATTATTTTATAATGTAATCAATAATCAATAATAATGAATTGAATATTATTAAACAATTGGCTGTTAATAATGGCTACAACCCTGAAATTATAGAATGTTTAATTAAGAAGGTTCATTACAAAAAAGCAATTAACAAAGTTTTTCCTTTACCCAAAGAAAACATAAAGAAATATGTCGTAATGTCATACATAGGCCCACTTTCAAATAAAATATCTAAACACTTTAAAAAGTTGAACATTAATGTGGTATTTACAACTAATAAAACTCTACAAAATATAATAAAAAACAATAAACCAAAACAAAAAAAGAAAAATTATCAGGTGTATATAAATTGAAGTGTGGCACATGTGACAATGTCTGTATAGGACAAACTGGTAGACCTTTTATCTCTCGGATAAAGGAACACATGAGAGCATGTAACAGAAATTTAGAAAATTCAAAATATGCTAACCACCTATTCCAATTTAATCATTGTTTCGATCCAAATTTTGAAATTTTACATATTTGTGATAAGGGTAAGAAGTTAGATCTTTTGGAGGCTGTAGAAATTAATAAATTTAAAAGTAGTAAAAAACTGTTAAATTCTCAACTTGATTTGAATGAATCCCCTTTGTTAAATTTAAAAATTTAAATAAATATTGTTGTATTGTTGCTTAGATCAGTTGGAACACAATTCATAATTTGTTAACATGTCTGAAGAAGGTACATTGTACCGAAACAGCTGTCACTGAATTATATAATAAATACGAAAATCAAATAAAACTACGTTTTATTTTTATTTAATTAGTATTTTATAATGTTCCAATAATCATTAACGTTAGTGAAAGAATCAATTCCTTCTTGGCTAGACTTATCTGCAGTGTTTGTATGAATGCTCCGGCGCTCTCAGAATATGCAACCACCACCGCTGTATTTAATGGAATTCACTTTCACTGTAGTAGGTCTAGTGGTGAGGAAATACCAGTGTAGGAGAGCTTGCACAAACTATATCAAAATACGCCCATCAGAACATTACTGAATAGGGTTAGTCATAGGCAAAATAAGACTACACAAGACCAACTCAAGAGACGGACTAGATGGGTCGTGGCTCCGTGCACCGTGAGAAGTAGCTAGTATAATACTATATTAAACCTGCCAGGATACAAGCTGCTGAAATGAGATCCCTCAGACCAATAGCAGGATATCAAAGAACAGACAAAAAACATAACACAGAAATAAGACAACAACTAAAAATAGAAGAACTAAACACAACAATAGAGAAATACAGAACAAACTGGAAAGAACACTTGGCAAGGATGACTGAGAATAAAATACCAAAAGCAGCATACAACTATTCACCACGAGGAAGAAGAAGCTTGGAAAGACCAAGGAAAAGATCGAAAGAGCAGCAATTTGGAGCCGGAATAGGCTAGCAAATACGCCTAAACCGTGAAGAAGAAGAAGAAGAAGAAGAAACCTCGTTTTCGTATTGTTCCTCGTAATTCTTACTTGTATTAAGACGAAGGTCGGTTATGGTATGTTGCCAACGCTTTAAGGTTTTCGAAAATATTTCTTGCCTATAGGGAGGAAATTCGGAATTACGCCTATTGGCGACATTTCGTTGATATATGAGATTAATAGTTTTGTCTGCAAGATTGTAAACAATCTATAATTAATTCAAATATTTCAGCTTGTAATGTATGATCCATTCTATTTATCCCGCTGTATGACGTAGGCTTATTTCATTTCTGACGCTTTTAATCTTGAGACGAATTGTCCTAGCTTACACCAATACAGGTCCAGCTAATGTTTTACAGATTCTGATCTGGGCATGTTTTTGTACACGTTAGGCATAAATACCTAAATCCATCCATCCACAGTAATTCTGCCCGAGGACAGGTCTTTCACTGCAATCATAGCATTTTCATGCTATGCCTGCAGCTTTACTAGGGAATTGTAGGTGTGGTAGCTTCCCGTTGCTTTCCATACCGGTGAAGGATGATGGTGATGATGATGGTAAGGATGCCGATGATGGCCATATGATTTCGGGGACCGTTTGGGCCTTAATTTCTGATTATAAGTCAAGATGGATGCAACATGTTCATCGAATGGAAGATCACAGAATACCCAAACAAATGTTAAGATATCAACCTGCAGGAAGAAGAAGACCAGGACGTCCACTCAAAAGACTTTTGGATGGTGTTTCTCTTGAGGCCGAAACAGGTCAAGAAATGGCCTAAATTCGTGAATGTACTATGATGATGATGATGAGGTTTCCTGACATTTGTCTTACAAGTTAGGAAAAATCCCGATAAAAACCTCACCCAGAAAAACTGCCCCAACCGGGGATCGAACGGGCCCGCTGCGTGATAAGGCAGCACGCTACCTGGAGACCACAGCGGTGGACAAATGCCTAAATAATGGCCCTAATTAACCAACTACATTATTGGCACTTCCGAACCCGGGAATTCACGAACACGCGAATATTGCTCTCCATGTCATCCCCTACCCTGAGCTGTTTTTCCAATAATTTACCTCTCTCACATCAATGTTAATATTATTCCCCACCTCATTCTTGTCCTACCAACATGGCGCTTTCGCTATATATATGGTATGATAAGAAAAAAAAAATATATATATAGAGAGAGAGAGAGAATCTTCTTCTCCTGAATATTTGTGTGTATTATTACTTATCCTCTTTATTAGTAAAAAAATATGTATAACATTTTTATTAGAATTATGAATAATAATATAAATATGTTGGAAGTTAAAAATTAACATAATAAATTACCAAACTAGTTGATTCAGACAGTAGCATTTGAGACTTTTATTAAGGAGGGTACCAAGTTCAAATCCCAGTACAGATCAACCTATTTTTTCGAGGTTTTCCTCACAATCAGATAGCAAGGTAAATATTGAGTTGGAATTTCATTACCTCGATCCATTTCACCATTAATCATCATTGCATGGTGTATTTGTTTAATTTAGTATCAGTTGCACTTGTACTGGACACATGATACAGACAATAGACATACACAGTCTAATGGAATACAAACGTCGTAAACTCGATATTACTAAAGGGGTTCAGCATCTCAAAATTAAATTATAATAAAAAATAATGTTACATAATTTATACACACATTTAATCGAAAATGTACATAGTATGATACGCACACACAAACACACACGTATATATATATATATATATATATATATATATATATATAAACGTACAGTATGTAAAACTTCAAGTAGTTATTTACATGTTCATTTATGATAGATTTTTCTCCGGCCTCTGCATAGGTAAGAGTAAACTGCAAGTGTATGCAATTGCATCTGTGAACCGAATGGTTTCATTGGCATTTGTTTCATTTCTAAAAAAAAAAATGTAGTCACTCAATCTTCAGTATCATGTAAACAAAATATCAACGGAAAAATTCGAATTCTTGTTACAGGCTACTCATCATCATCATCATCCGGAATCATGTCAGCTGCCGCCGTCTTCCGGAAACCAAACGCCATTCCTATCTATCCATTGATCTTCCTCCAATCCTCCGATATTCATAGCTGCTTGTACCCTTCTATCCAAGTTTTCTTCGGTCTTCCTCTCTTCCTCCTTTCCATTGGGATCCATTCCATAACAATTTAAATATATAAGAAAATCCCTACATAATAACAAAATCCAGATAAGCTTACAGAATGTGGTTTATATCTGCATTGAATACAACTAAAATACTAAATGATGCTACATATTGAATTTGCTTAGGCCTTTTTTTACCAATTATTATTTTTAAATCTTCTGTTCTCATCACATTTTTGAAAGAGTTACTTATGAACAAAATTATATGACAGAATATTTTGACAAATTGTATTGTCCTCTATTATAGTTAAAGTCTTCGAAATATGATGCATTTTTCATGTACTTGTTGGCAACAAGTTGTTGCAATATATTGATATTGATGGAATTTGTTCTGCGGTTTGAATTTTTACCTAAAAAAGCCATTACTTTTTATTTGTCAGTTGACGCTGTTATTTAACTAAATATCCATATTTATAATAAACTTATTTACTAGTAGTTGAGACTTTGTACTAAGTTCATCAAAGTCACATTCTTTAAACTATTACAGCCTAGTCTCGTGGCAGCGCTTCTTAGGTATTCACAAATTTGGACATCCTTTTGGAATATGCAAGGATTTTATTCGGTCATTATTTCAGAAGACATCCTATCTACGTATTCCTTCAACTGAAGCCTATATTGTTTGATGTAGTTATTCCAAAAAATTAAACGCTTAATTAATAAACCTTGTTATAGCAGTTTTTTATTTTCACCTTTTAAAGACCAAAATGCTGAAGGGAGGCGATTATTATAAGTAACGTAAAGTAAAGTGATCCCACTAGAGGCCATAGGAGACACTTGGGGTAGTAGGAGGTTAAAGCTTCCACTTTTTCTAGACAATCGACATTTGATGTCAGCCGGGTTATCAGCCCTGCCTCCTTTACTCCCAGAACAAGCGTCTGGTACTCATTTCCGTTAGAGGCTTAGTCGACTTCAGGTCTATGGTGCCACCAGAAGGTTTGGGTCAGTTTAAAAATCCTGACCCCACCGGGACACGAACCCTCAACCTTCCGGGATTATTATAATAGGTTCTGAAAATGAAATTCGTTTGACCTGAGCCTGACTATACAGAAGTAATTAAATTCCGTTAACAGTGACTTCCTATTGCTAATTTAATTGATAATTCTGGTAAAGTGATTCATTTTGATAAAGCTTCTAAATTAGGACACACTTTGCATTCCAAACTGAAGTATCTCTTGTGAGCTGATTAGAATACTCGTTTACAGATAGTTTTCTTTTCCAAAGGTACAAGAACTTCCAGCTTCACCACATTTAGGTAAATTGGTCACATTTGTTTCTTGATACGTTTTTTTGACCTGGAATGTTAGAATAACCGGTTCTTCAAAATGCCTGCTCGGTATTTCCAAATCTTGATATTATTATATTAAGCCATGAAAAATGCATCTTATTTTGAGACTTTAACCATAACAGAGGATTACACTTTTATAAGAGACAGCCCCATTTTGTCAAAATATTCAGTCATATAATTTTGTTGGTTGGTTGGTATCTAATGTCGAGTACTTGATAATGATATCATTCGCTCTCTTTCACTCCAATATTTAGCAGAAAGGCTGGTATCTTCTACAAAAGCTGGACAACGAAGGAGATGGTTTCTTTCCATATCTTCATTTAAATTGCAAAAAGGGCATTTAGGTGAATCTGTTATGCCAAGTCTGTGTAGGTGTTTATTCAGGCAGTCATGTCCCGTTAGCAGTCTGAATATTGCTACTGCAGATTTTCTTTGTAATTTAGTAATGTCATAAGCTTGTAGATTTTACCTTTCCTTTCCAGATGTTTTGGTGGTGTATTCTTCTCTAAGTTTATTGATATATTTATTTGAGATAATTCTTTTGATAGAGTGAAAGGAAACTGGAGTAGAAGTTGCGTTTGAAACAATTTTGCTATCCTTCTTGGCCAGAAAATCGGCTATTTCATTGCCTGTCACTCCACAATGGGCCGGAATCCATCGAAGTACAACTTTTTTATGTAGACGGGATAAATGTTTTATCATTTTGTGACATTCGGTCAGTTTGATGCTTTTGTTCATAGGTACAAACTATTTCAACCTAGGAAGTTACTACAGACCTCATGGGCTATGTCAGTGTCACCCTACATACAGAGGGTAGATGTTGCCAATCATAATAACGGTATTTGTTTGTTTAGGGAGGGGTGGAGGGGCAAGGATAGCAGTACTTTCTCCAACTCTGCGTACTATACATTAAAAAATATATAGTTTTTTTTTTATTTTACGGCATGCAAACTAGTTTTATAGTAAATATGAGAGACGACACTTTCACACAGGATAGTACTTTTTGATTCGTGTGAATCAACTCTTGATAATTTGTTACATTAATTTCTACTAATCTTTTTTTTAATAGGGTAAGTAATAGTAGACAAATTTTCAGGAGAAAGAAGATACATACTTCTCTCATAAATCTCTTCAAAAGCATAGATGTAATTTGTTCTCTATATATAAGATTGCTTTGGATATGCCGCTACTAAGCATGTATCTATTTCCAAGAATCTAATAAAGCAAACAGTGTTTTCCATTTTTGTGAACTTTCAACATTTAGTAATAGGTGACTTAATTAATCTGAACTTTGTTACTATTAGACGTACTTATATTTTTATTTTCTTTTCAAGCTTGGGGTCTTACATCCTTTGCTGCATTCCGAATTTCGATCACCACGTTGCTCTGTCGAGCATAGGCTTGGCTAGGGGAGAAAATCTTGATCTCTCAAGTCTGAGGTTTGGTTTATCGTACCATCTCCATGTTAAAAAAAAGTTAAATGTTTTTTTTATAAAGTCTGTCTTACTTATAATAAATATTCGTATATGTTTGATTCTTATGCGCAACAGAATATTAATATAGTGGTTAATAAATAATTCTTTAAGGCAAACAAGAAGAACCGTTATTTGAATAAACCGTAAAACGTATCCAGTTGGCAGTGACTAGGAACATAATAATGTATTAAGAGAGAATGTCATATTGAAGGCCAGCAACATTTTGTTAAGAGAGAGACTGGCAGTGGGAGTGGTGGAACAGAAATTGCAACTAGCTTTTACGTGCAGGAACTGATACTATGTAATATCGATTGCGAAAACAACCTTCACGCCCAGTCTAAATTGCCTTAACCAAATTCAATCAAGAGAATGTTCAATTAACAGTACTTGGAACAATTTCTAATTTAAAATAAGTATAAATGTTCAAATATTAGTTTTATTCTGTATATATATAGTAATTCTGCCCGACGGCAGGTCTTTCACTGCAATCATAGCATTTTCATGCTATGCTTTGCAGCTATACTATGGAATTATAGGTGTGGTAGCTTTCCGTTGCTCTCCACACCATGAAGGATGATGATGAAAATGATATGGATGATTATGATGGCCGGATGATTTTCGGGGGCCATTGGCCCCTAAGCTTCCTGACATTTGTCATATAGGTGAGGAAAAAACCTCATCCAGGAGTCTGTCCCTACCGGGAATCGAACCCGGGCCCGCTGAGTGATAAGGCAGCACGCTACCTCGAGATCACAGCGGTGTACTTATATATTACATGTAATGAATCCAGCGACAGAGGATATTAGCCTAAATGTTTTTCTACAAGAAGTTTTTGTTTGTTTGGCAGTAGTATTATATAAATCTATAAAATCGCCTTTTTCCAATTAACTAACTCACTGGCACTATCGAACTCGTAGGTTCATAGCCGCGCGGACATAAGCTATCCATACATCCCTTTCCAGTGCTAATGTTTTCCAATCATCTCCTGTAAAATTTACCTCCTCAAATCCTAGTTAATGTTATTCGGCCACTTCATTCTTGGCCTAACTACTGGACGCTTTTCATCTGGTTTTCTTATATGTGTACCTTATCGGGATTTATCTACAGACAGGGACCTAGAAAGAATAAACCTCTTATTAAAGTTACTATACACAGGAAAATCACTTGAGATTAGGAAAAAAATCATAAAAAATAGTAATATATTAAACAAGATAAAGAGAGAGAAAGAGAGGCTTTTTACTGTGTATCTAATAAACGGTAACACCTAAGGTAACTCAGTAACTGTAGTTTATTTAATGCACGAAACATTGAAAAGAGGAGAAAGTGAATACTGTATAATGAGGTTATGTAAGAAAATTAGGGATGACTTTTAAATGTCAGTTCACTATATTTAAAGTTTGCATTTTCAATTTTATTGTTGTTAAGCAATGCATGATAGCGATTAAAATTTAACTTCCTCTTAAAATTTCCTGACCATTTATATTAAAATATTCATTATAGAATACATTTCTATTCATTTCATCATAAGTAATGCCACGAGTCATTTCCAAGTGAGTCGTGAATTTATCTAGAGAATTTGGAAATCAAGAGCGGCATTTGTTAGAACTATTTAACTAATAAAATTAAGCTGTTTACTCACAAATCATTATTGAAATATAGTTATTTTAAAATATTGATATATTTAATGTAAACGGCGATGTATGAAAACAAATGAGAGACGTTATGTTTCACTTGTTCATCACTGCAACCAGATCATATTATTTATTGCCAAAGGATCGCAATATTGTAAGAATGCACCCTAGTGGAGAAAAAATGAAACACATCAAACTGTATATTAATTAACTTCTGATATCCTATGATGTAAATATGTCAATTATATTTTTTTGGAATGTTATTACTTGGGGAAAAAATACGTTTAAGAAAGTGCAAACTGTGGTTTTTTTTGTGTGCTATAATCAATTGCTACAAATGTTTTTATATTATCTCCCGCAACCACTATATTTTAACATTCGTGCACTATATATACAATCTGGTAGCCACATGCAGTCACTGCAAAATAATGCTATGACCTATTCAGATGTTAAAAAGGAGGAGCTTGATTTTACAGTGATAAAATTAAATAGATAAGATCGAGGTGAAAAACGACTGTGATTGGTTGTAAATAAAAAATTATTGAAATGTGATTGGTCATTGACTCCCATTTGGA
The DNA here is from genome assembly GCA_030220185.1 of Diploptera punctata. Lineage (NCBI taxonomy): Eukaryota > Metazoa > Arthropoda > Insecta > Blattodea > Blaberidae > Diploptera > Diploptera punctata. The sequence continues at coordinate 2,256,097 of JASPKZ010009370.1, read as the reverse complement.
GCTTGAGTTAAATAGTCGAATTAAAACTTTTGAGGAATTCAAAATTCGTGTTCCGAAGTAAACGTAGGATTAGTAGAGCATAACTCAATTAAATGCGAATATATTCTATCGAGAGGGTTGATTCAGTCAATAGTGTTTGTAAATCATGCCCTGGAGGTCTTGATTATAAATCCCAGCCCGGTTAACTGACAAGGAAATTGTCAACCATTGCATGTCGAAACCTACCTTGAAATTTCTCTCAGAGAAACATTATCGAGTATTAAAGCCGCGTCCAAAAATGTATTCGCCGATTTTAACTGCAAGGCACATAAATTCAAGCCAGAATCCAGTAATGGCGACCCAATATGCGAAACAAATGGACTCCCTGCGTAAGTAAAGCGGAATGTAGTCGTAGTGAGATGGGAAGCTGCGCGGCGTTCTGGCAGGTTGTCAGGGTTGGAGTGTGGCGGGACGCGGCATGCGAATAGGTTGTCAGAATTTTTTCATTTTACCAATTTAGGAGTTGTATTACTTCCCTGTAGTATAAGTGAGGGATTTGGAGCTGGATTTTAATGTATTGCAGTTAAAAACGGTAGATAATCTTTTGGACACGGCGTTGGTTATCAAAACGCTTCTCTGGGAGAAATTTGAAGGTGGTTGTCAGTTCCCTTGTGAGTTTTATACTTTCTTTTTTTTTTTTCTTGGATTTTCGTTAGCATAAGTAATGCCACGAGTGATTTCCAAATTTATCTAGAGATTTTGGAAATCAGTAGTGGCATTTGTTAGGACTATTTAACGAATAAATTTAAGCTGTTTATACAAAAGTCATTATGTAAATATAGTTACCGGTATTTTAAAATATGTATATATTTAATGTAAACGGCGATGTTTGAAAACATATCAGAAAGGTGAGGTTATGTATAATCACTGCAACTTGATCATAGTATTTATTTATTGCCAAATAGGATCGCAATATTGTAAGAATGCACCCTAGTGGAGAACTAATGAAACACATCGAACAGTATCTTATAATACACATTATAGGCTATTAATTTTTTTTAGTAAACAACTCAGTAAAATCAAGGAATCTGTTCATTATTTGTTAGGGCTATATTAATTGTATTTATTGGAGCTGTTCAGAATATTAAAAAGGAGGAGCTTTCTTTATCACAAAAGCAGGAGCTGATAAAGAGAAATCGACGAAGAGCGAGACGAAACACTGCTGTCATTGGTTGTAAAATAAAATTCATTGAAACATGATTGGTCATTGACTACCGTTTGGGGCATGAGTTAAATAGTCATGGATAATTTTAATCATGTCATTAAAAATGTTAGTCTATGAATATTAACCTAGGTTAAGAAGAAGAAATGACCTTATGATCCTAACTTCATTACGTAAAATGAATAATGAATTAATTTTTCTTTCTCCAAAGACAAATACTTTGGAACATTCCATTCTACCCCATCCTTCGCAGTTTCGAACTATTTCATTGGAAGATTTGATGGCCGCGCAGCTTTTGAGATGTCTGTCAATTTCTTCTCCTGAATTGCATGGTGTGTAATATGGATGAGGTGATGTTCCTTTCTATGCAGGACTGTATTATGTCTCAAACAGTTCTGGCCTGTTGCAAGTTGGAAAGTGGTGACTGCTGTTTTTCTTGGTTGTTCAGGAGCACACCTTTATTTTCAATTTATTATTTTATAACTTAAAAAAATATATCATCATCATCCGGTATCATGGCAGTTGCCGCCGTCTTCCGGAAACCAAATGTCATTCCTCTCTGTCCATCCATTGATCTCCCTCCAATCCTCTGATATTCATAGCTGCTTCTACTCCTTCTATCCAAGTTTTCTTCGGTCTTCCTCTCTTCCTCCTTTCTATTGGGATCCATTCCATAACAATTTTAGGCAATATTTGCTCAGGCATTCTTTTTGACATGGCCATACTACTGTAATCTTTTCTTTTCTATAATGCCTATGATGTCCAGCTCCTCTTGTACACCCATAATTTCCCTTATTTCTTTATTTCGTATTCTATCCATTCTAGATTTTCTAGCTTAAAAATATATATTTTAAGATAAATTGAATTATAATAATTAATAAAGTGTAAATTATTAATATAATCATAAAAACCAGTCTGTTGATATAAAATTAAAATATAGTCGTCAAATGACTTTAAGATGCTCAAGTGTCCAAAAATTTTAAAAAGAGAATGTTTTCGAAAAGCAAACAGTATTATGATTGCAGAAGTGAAGACTAGTGTCTGAAGATACCGTGCAAACTACTTTAAACACTGTGTGCCCTGGGGTCGACTCAGCCTCTAACGAAAATGAGTACCAGACGCTTGTTCTGGGGTAAAGGCGGCCGTCACGCAGGGCTGACAACCCGGCTGACATAAAGTGCCGATTGTCTAGAAAAAGTGGGAGCCTTAACCTCCTACTATCCCAAGGGCCTCCTGAGGCCTGTTGTGGGATCACTTTACTTACTTTACTTTACTTTACTTTACTTTCATTGTTTCCATATATTTATATGTCCTTAGATGGAATTTTATTCGGTTCAGCTGAAATAAGTAATATAACATTATTGCGTCATATTGAAATTATCTCATTATGACATTAAAATCATGTGAAAGGCAATTACAAGAGCGTGTACAAAGCGTGTTTCCACTTTCTAAACTTAACTGCATGTTATAGCGTTTCTTATCATTCTATTCACGAATATAAATAAATAACTTTAAAGTTGTAAATTTTTCTTTTATCATATTTCTTTTATCACTCATAATGACAATTATCATATCACTCTCCTCCTTTTTCTTCTTCTACTTCTTAACTTCTTGTAACAACTTTTTTTTAAACATTGTACTTTCTTGCAAAAATAGCATTGTTTAATTTTATACTTTTTTAACTTGCTCTATGGTCATTGAATCCAAAGTTCCAATGCTGCATTCACTAAAACCGTTTATTAGTACCTATTCCCAGCAAACTATACAATTTCGTAACCCTTAAATTGAGAAAACAGGCAAGAATCATCTCAGTTTCCAACAAGAAGGCTCGAAATGAATTCTTTACAATGTAACAAGTTCACTTTCATAAGTAATGCCATGAGTGATTTCCAAATTATCGATAAATTCACGACTCACGAAGTGAGGAGTCAAATTATCGATAAATTCACGACTCACGAAGTGAGGAGTGAATTTATCTAGAGAATTTGGAAATCAAGAGTGGCATTTGTTAGGACTATTTAACGAATAAAATTAAGCTGTTTACTCACAAATCATTATTTAACTATAGTTATTTTAAAATATTTATATATTTAATGTAAACGGCGATGTTTGAAAACAAATGAGAAACGATAGGTACGCTTCTACTGCTTCTTTTGTTTATCACTGCAACCAGATCATACTATTTATTACCAAAGGAACGCAATATTGTAAGGAGGAGCTTTCTTTAATATGGTAATTATAACACTGATAAATATTTCGTGAAACACGACTCTGATTGGTTGTAAAACAGAAATCATTGAAATGTGATTGGTCATTGACTCCCATTTGGAGCATGAGTTAAATAGTCGCTAAGAGTTAATAATAATCCGCAATTTTTTTCAAGGTTGGTGTACGCATTTTGACGTTCGTGGCGTTAACAAATGAATTTAAAAAATCATGATTTATGTTTACCTTCATACACAATTATAATACACTTTCACATTACTGGATTTTATTGCGGTTTCTATCGTTTTCGTGTCATAACTTTCGTTTATGAACATTGAAAATGAGCCTTACTGTAGTCACATGTGTATAAAAATAAAATTAGACCTTTCTCCTAATAGCTTAGAAAGTAGATTACAGAGTGAAACTAGTGTATTGATGTCTGCGTTCCAGTAAAAAATATATTATAGTATTGTGCACGCAGGTGTAATTATAAAGCATGCTTTATGATATAAGCTACTCTTGTATTTTATACAAAGATGCATAGAGCCTGTATAAATTCGCTATATTATGTTCATGGTTGGCTTATCTAATACGTCATTTATATCGACTTCGTAGTGAGATCCAATTATCCTCGTTAGGATATTGAGACCCAAATAGGAATGAGATGCACAAAGAAATTTAACACAGGCTCAATTCTGGAAATGCGTGCTACTATACATTACAGGGGCTCTTGACATCCCAACTCCTTTCAAAAAACGTTAAACTGAAAATATATAAAACTATTATTCTACCAGTTATATGGATGCAAAACATGGACTCTTACTCTAAGAGAGGAAAGAAGATTACGAGTATTTGAGAATAAAGTTCTTTGGAAAATTTTGGACCAAAGAGAGATGAACAGACAGGCGAATGGAGAAGACTACATAACAGTGAACTGCATGGTCTTTATAGGAAGCCAGATATAATAAGAACAGTTAAGTGTCGTAGACTGCGATGGGCAGGACATATAGCGCGAATGGGGAATGAAAGACGTGCATGGAAGCTTTTTGTAGGAAACCCAGAGGAAAAACGCCTAGATGGTAGACCAATAATGAGGGTATTGAGAAGGTACAAGATTTGAGAGAACTTAGTAGGTTAAGGTAATACGCTACAAGCCACATGGTCGGTGCTTCCAGTCCAGATGAGGTCAGGATTCTTATACTGGACTAAATCTTCTAGCGACATCACATTGGTTCGATTCAGCCTCTAACAGAAATGAGTTCCAGATGCTTTAACTGGGGGTAAAAGCTACCGTCACGCAGGGCCGACATCCCGGCTAACGTGTGCCAATTGTCTAAAAAAGTGAGAGCCTTAACCTCCTACTACTCTAAGGTCTCTTGAGACCTGTAGTTGGATCGCTTTAACTTTAATTGAATTATAAAAACCAAATATTTTATTTAAAAATTGAAACCAAGTTAGAGAGATGGTCTTACACTGACCATGTGTCTTTTGTACTGCCATCTGCTCTTCACTGACAACAACTATTTCAAACGATCTTGGTTCTTCAGAATTGTCATGGTTTTATGCCAATTTGAAATGATGAACCGATTATGGGGATATCAGATTTAAATTTGTTACGTAGGCCTATTTCTATAAATCTGTAATTTTTATATTTTTGTATAGGGAATATGTTTATTATAATATTTTTGTGAGTCCAATTTATATTTTTAATAAGTTAAAAATGAATTTTAAAAATAGTAAGAAAAAAAGAATATGAAGATTAAAAATGTAAGATTCTATATAGCGTATCGTTTTTTTAAATTTTGACTTAGGCCTATAGAATGTAATAAATATGGAATATCGGACATGGATTCCGCGCATTTATGAAAATGTTCTGGAAAATAAAATTTAATATTATATATATATATATATATATATAGCCTATATATTTTGCATTGCTCAATGTTAAATATTTAATTATAACATCGATAAAGCGTCACTGCTATAAAGTAAATATATATATATATATATATATATATATATATATATTCTCTTTAATTTGCTTACTTGTTATAGTCAGCTACTAGATGACAGTGAAGACCGAGTTCTCGCGACATCTAGTAATAATGGAGAATATAATACATATAGGACTATAAGAAAAATAAGTGTTTGGATTGGATTCGCCTGGTAGTGTAATGGATATCACGCTGAGGTACAGACTCAGAGATCCGGGTTCGAATCCCGTCCAGGCATATTTATTTTTCTTATCATATCATATATATATATATAACTTATATATATGAATCCATTTCCAAAATTAAAATTTTAGAATAATATCGTTCTACAATTTTTTTCACAATATTAAATATGTATTAGTGATCTTCTTATTACAGTATCTGCAAATTCTAAAGTAGGAGGACATATGGAGTAGAAATTAATTTCCTTTGGTAAATTAATATGGATCCGGTAATAACTGATCCCTGATATATCGGGCTTTCTCATACACATGATTTACCAGTAAGTTTGTTTGTTATTGTTTAAAATCTCTACCGTCATTCTGGAACCTTTTTTTTATGTATTTATAATTAGAAAATAACTAATTACAGATATTTTATGCAGATACAAATTACTTTAATAAATTATATCACAAGTGTGATTCCTAATTGAAAATTATGAGACTCCACTCTTAAATAAGTACATCATACTTGCCTACTACTATTATTGATAGCCTGTATGTGTGTCACACCCTCGTGAAGGGAAGGTGCTCCCTGTAGGAATTTCTTAATCAAACTAATTTAGTTACACTTATTACCTTACAAGTGTCAACGAGCAACAAGTGGTTAACTCATCTCCTCAAAGACGCATCTAGTATTCAACTACGGTATTATTAGAATGTGAAAGATAAATTAAAATTTTCTCAAAGATTCTAATTTAGGCTTGAGATTCTTTTACGACCTCGAAAATATTCAGACTCGGGACGCACGGCTTAAATTCCTTCCCGGAAACATGGTCCGTTGGATTTTTCATGCTGAAACATCCATCGACCACTGACGAATGTGAATCCGCGATCGTTGGGACCAGAGACAAATAACTTAATCCCTAGACCTATGAGGTGACAGTAGTTCTACGAACTCAAATGAACATAAATAAATCTCAACTTCAAATAAAAATATAGGCCTATTGAATCTAAATCACACCCAACAAAAAAAAATAATTATCTTATAAAATGGATTCTTGCATATTCAGTCAAAAAAATTAATGCATACCCCCCTCTTCTATATTAAATACTAAAACCAGTGGGCTAGTGGTCAGCATTCCTGAGGTCCGATTCCCGATCAAACCATAAGAATTTTTCCTGTGTTTGCCCATGGTCTGGAATTTAGGTTAAGTTTAGGTTGAGGATTCTCCTGGCCCTACATTATCATTTATCACCCATCATATCATCGGGGTAATGTAACTCCGCCTTCCAGGTGCCCCAACCTAAGAAATTGATTACAATTCTGCCAATACTAGGGGAGAAAGCCAGAAATGTCATAAAAGACAACCTGGTGGCATTAGACAAAATAAATTAAAACCATATACCAATTCCGATTCACCTTCAGCAAAATCAAAAGGAGTTGGATTAGTTTTGGTTAAACAAGAGCTGAAGGAATTGTTAAAAAGAGTATTTCTTAGCAATAACTACTATTTGGAAGTTGACATAAAATTTGATACTGCTCACTTGAAAAATCACTACGACCTTCTTATATTATGATGGAATTAATTTTATAATCGGTCTTTTGTTATAAATTTGATAAATTTATGTCATAGCCTTGTGTAAAATTGTTAAATGACTATATCTGTCTCTATTAAGAACGGTAGAAAACGTTTGTGACGTCATCAGACCTCATATGGCCTTCAGGTAGAGGATTCTTCAGGTATGAACGTAAAAATATTTTGACAACCATTACGTCGTCTATGATATCATACGACGAATTAAGCCCATAAATTAGTGTTAAGTTAATATAAAATTCTTTGCACAATTGAATTCTTCTTTTAGTGCTGCTTTTGATAACACCAACCATTCATTTTAAAAAAATCATTCGTCATTCATTGTTATAGGTAAGGCCCACTTCCATCATATACAGATAGTAGGTAATTTTTTATTTAAAGACACTCTTTAGGAGACCAGGTCATTAATGTTGCAATCCAAAAATGTGGATGAAATTTTTTTTTTACTCAAAAGGCCCTTTTTATAGTTTTGAGGTTTTTACGTGACATAAATCTACAACACGGGATTCATGACTACTTTCCTTCCAAAACAAGTCATAATCAGGAGATGATATTTATATTTATTAATATTTTATGTATCCCATGGAAAGAAATCTAGTGGAAGACTTCACAAGAGATGGATTGAGACCGTAACAGTTCACTAGGCCTATTACTTGACAGGACGATGGAGTTGATGTTTTTTTATTTATAGATGTTTCAGTATTTAAGGTCATATTTTATTCTATAATTTTACTTTTTAACGATGCTATTAAATGATGAATATGATTAAATAAGTCCTCTAATTAAATTTCAACCCAGCATTTGTCTTGGCGAGTGAGTAAAACCAGGAAGAAGCCTCACTCAAGTTCATTGGCACCAGGGTTTGAATCTGGGAACTCCCGAATACGAGTCTCAAGCTATAAAGTTACTTACAATAGCTACACAAATTCCTCATGATATTCGGCGAGCATCAGTATAATACACTGACCGAAATTCCATGATTAAAATATCTTCCCCAGGGAGATTCGAAACAGTGCGTGTCCCATAGCTCTGCACTAAGGCATGATATCTCAGACAACCTCTCGGATCTTATGATTAATTAAATTTCTCGGTTAATATCAGTACATGAGTTACTAGTGAGTACTTAAGGAAACATTCTTACACGAGGTCCCCTGATATTAATTTTGTAAAGGCAAAGTTATTTATGTGAATTATAAATGGCTTCTCTCGGATTTATAACCTCTGATTTCATTATAGTTTCTCTGTGTAGAAGGCCGTTAATTCCACCATATGACATTTCATATTTTCGAGATTAGAAAGGAGATTCGTGGCATATTTCTACAAGGTAAATGCAAAACCAATGTTAGGTATCGAAGTAAACACCTTTAAGATAGTAAATTAATTTAATGTTACTATTTCATTGTAACATATAGCCTACAATCATGAGAGGTTGTCAATAGTGTTATTTGAATAGTGTTATTGCAGTGATGTTAAATATAAAATAAGTAATTAACGATTTTTAGGGAATATCTTAATTTTGGGAAGTTTTGTGTGTGTGTGTGTGTTTTGTGTGTGTGTGTGTGTGTTTGTGTGTGTGTGTGTGTGTGTGTGTGTGTGTGTGTGTGTGTGTGTGTGTGTGTGTGTGTGTGTGTGTGTGTGTGCGCGCGCGCGCGCCACCCACTGCACTTTTCGTAGTTCGGGTTCCATGCTTAGTGGATATATAACATAATGTGGTTTATTTTCAATTTACGCACCACTTCGACAGACCACTTTACGTAAATGATATAAGTATTTAAGTAACATATCTATTTTCTGCTATTATATATTACAGGGACTCTTGTCGTCCCAACTTCTCTATAAAGAAGTGCAACTAAAAATATATAAAACGGTTATTCTTCCTGTTATTTTATGTGGATGCGAAACAAGGTCTCTTACTTTAAGGGATAAATACTTGAGAATAAAGTTCTTGGATTGTTTGCCACAGAGAGACGAACATATTGGTGAATGGAGAAGATTAAATAACAGTGAGCATTTTCTTTGTGGGAATCTAGATATAATAAGAGCTGTGATTGGTAGGACATGTAGCAGGAATGAGAAATTAAAAGAGGACCATGGAATGTTTTGTAGGAAAACCAGAGAGAAAGCGCCCAGTTGATAGACAAAGAAAGAGATTGGATAATAGTGTTAACCATGATTTAAGTAAACCAGAGAGAATATGCCCATTAGATAGGCTAAAAAAGAGATTGGATGATATCGTTAACCATGATTTGATGGAGGTGAATTAATATATATGGAATTATTGGAAAACATTAGCTCATGATATAAGTGTATGGACAGCTAATGTCAGAGCGGTGATGAACCTCCTAGTTCGATGGTGCCAGTGAGTTAGTTAGTACATTATTTCATCGTAACAGGACAATAACCACTAATTTATGTTCAAAGTGTATCTCAGCACGCCGTATGAAAGATGTGTAGTAAATGATTATAGGCCTATATATTAATATGACAAGGTACCGTACTATTTCTACTAAAACAATGAGTAACCCATCTGGAGTATAGGAAGAAGAAAAAAAATGAAGCAAAGTCAAACTCGTAAAACAAATGTACTGCTACAAAACATTTCCCTTCTAATCAAATCTGTAATAACTGTCATTCTGGGCGTTTCGTTTTACAAGTTGTCACCTTGCAATAGACAGTGAAAGAGAATGATAGTCACCTGATGGAATGTTACTCTTCCATGTCACATAAGTCTCTTCCATAAAACAGTAGGCCTAGTAGTCTAACTTGTGTTTTATAGATGCGTTTATTTTACAGTAATATAATGTACGGTTAAAAACTATAATATAGTTACCTTGTAAGTCCGTCACCTCAACTTAAGTTCTTTTAAAACTCTGTAGGCCTTTCGGGACTAGTCCCATCATCAGCAGAATGCATTAGGTCCGTTCTTCAACAAGGGTCAACAAGAACGGACCTAATGCATTCTGCTGATGATGGGACTAGTCCCGAAAGGCCTACAGAGTTTTAAAAGAACTTAAGTTGAGGAGACGGACCTACAAGGAAACTATATTATAGTTTTTAACCGTACATTATATTACTGTGAACTAATACCTCAACGGAAAATCACCATGAATTTTACTAGTAGCGTTTATTTTATCTTACCCTTCAATACAAGATGAGATAATGAAGTTACTTAAGTGTTGCTATTGAGTATTGAAAGATGTCGCAGATATAATTAAAATGAATAAATATAACAACCTCTTAATTGAATACATTTTGCTTTGTGTTGTTGCTAGAGATTCGAACCAGAGAATGTGCGGATGTAACGGAGGTGGTTGGAGCACAAGGCCACGAAACAATGAAAGTGTTGACCTTGCCACGCCCGTCTTCCGTGCGCCAACTTCTTTCTTGACACCCTTTTCCCAAGTTGCAAAACTAACGTAATCAGATTGCGGTAGTTGCTAGTCTTGCGGTCCACGAACTAACAACCTTCACGACTAACAAAAGCTACAGATTTAATCTTACATTTTAAATTCGCTATATCAGCATTTCTTCTAGATTGACCATAGGCGACGATTGCGCTAAAATACCGTAAGGAAAACGACCTGGTAAGACTGCATTGAACTCCAATAATGGCGACATTTATTTTTATTCTTTATTTTTTTGTTCTTTCCATCCTCCCTTCTTTTGAAGGACTTATGTCCCATGGGAATTACAAATAAGTTAGGAATCGAAACAGTACTACCTTGGTTTCCTAGATGTCAGTATGAGGCGGAACGCTGACCACGGACCACTCAAATGACATCTATACGAAAACAAGTGTAACTAAATTAGTATGGTTCAAATTCTTTCCTGTAGGGGGAGAGCGCCTAAATCTCTGCTAAGGAAAACATGAGCTTATAAGAAAGAAGAAGGAATCGAAACCAGGGCCTCTTTCTATGAGACTAGGATGACGTAATCTCAAAAATAACTCTTGACAATACGAGGAAAAAAGAGAATGAATACTAAATCACATTTTCTCACATAGGCCTATATTGACTTTGTAGTAGTCATAATTAATTAAACTAGTCTCTGATAATAGCATATATATATATATATATATATATATTATATATATATATATATAATTTTGTTTACTGTTTACGGCTTATGTCCTGGATATTCTATTTATCATCATCATCATCATAGTACATTCACGAATTTAAGGTCATTTGTTGACCTGTTTCGGCCTCAAGAGAAACACCATCCAAAAGTCTTTTGAGTGGACGCCGTGGTCTTCTTCTTTCTGCAGGTTGATATCTTAACATTTGTTTGGGTATTCTGTGATCTTCCATTCGATGAACATATTTAAATTTTTTTAATTATGAATATTATGTATATTTAATTGAATTTGTAGAGAGGACAGACCTTTTTTATTACCTACTTAACTGAGGATAACGACAGTGTATTCCAAAGTTTAGAGGGCATAAGATGTCAAATATTAATTGCGAATTTGATTTTTTTTTGGGTGGGTCCTACTTACGGGCCTACATTTGTATTCGTGAGTTGTTATATTTGGAATTTTATCTGAAAAAGATGAAATTGTAGAATTTTTTATATATTCCGGTACAACTGATTATTATGAACTTCATATTTGATATACACAATTTTTAATTTAAAAAAATAATTTATTTTTCTATGGCAGATAAGCTCTCATATCTTTAAATTCAGAGTTTCTTATAATCTCTGCTCGATTTTTTATAATTTTGTAACTCATATACTACCTAACTAACTAACTAACTGGCATGATCGAAACCATTGCTTCATGGCCGACAAAAGCTCTTATACACCCCTATCCTCGGCTGATGTTTTCCAATCATCCCCTGTACAATATACTTCCCTCAAATCATGGTTAATATTATTCTCCCACCTTATTCTTCGCCTGCCTACTGGGCGCTTTCGCTCTGGTTTTCTTAAAAGTAATTTTCATGCCCCTCTTTCATTCCCCATTCGTGTTACATGTCCTGCCCATATCAGTCTATGAGACTTAAACTCTTTTTATTATATCTGGTTGTCCATAAAGATCATACAGCTGATTGTTATGTAGTCTTCTCCATTCGCCTGTTTGTTCATCTCTCTTTAGTCTAAAACATTTCCTATGAACTTTATTCTCTGATACTTGTAATATTTTCTCCTCCTTTAAAGTAAGAGCCATGTTTGGCATCCATATAATATAATGGAGAATAACAGTTTTATATATTATCCGTTTAATGTTTTTTGAGAGAAATTGGGATGCAAGAGTCCCTGTAATGCATAATAACATGCATTTCCAAAATTGAGCCCACGTTTAATTTCTTTCTGCACCTCTTTCTTGTTTGTAATTATAGTTTCTAGGTATTTGAATTCAGCCACTTCTTCAAAATTTCCTTCATTTGTCATCAATTGTCCATTTCCACACATTTTTTCATAACTCATAATGAATATAACTTCAGTCAAATATCAATACCGGTATGATATTCGTTACAAAATTTCAGCAGTTTTTATAATGCACAGCAGAGAAGATAATACATTTTGGATTTCAGGATATGTGAATCTAAGATTAATAGTATTTTTTAAGTTTGAGACTAACATCTCACTGTTATGTAGTACTGTAAATAAATAAATTTACTTAAAAGTATGGCATTCATTAGGTTGAAATGATCCGAATCTATGTGTTTTGTTGGTATCAAGTTTATCAAATGCTACCCATTTGGAAATGTTGATTGCCCCACTGTCCGGAGAAGACGGGGTGTTTGCTAACTCTTTGGACACGGAATTGGTTTTGATTTAATACTCTGCAGTGATCTCTGCAGAATTAACCTTTCCCAGCGGAGTAAATGTCAACATAAAATCTTCCTGCCAAGTTCATGATTCATGGCGTCATTAAAGGAGGAGCGTACTCCTTATTTGGCAGGCGTGGGCCGCGACCCAACCTCCAGAGGGCAATGTCCAGCCTAATATATAGTTCCTAGATACATCTTCAAGTTGTATTAGGGTCATAGGTCTCGAAACTGATATATTTATAATAGTGTGTAAACAACTATGTCCGACGAAGAATTTAAGAGTTTATTGCAGCTTTCCTATCTGGGAAGTGAAATTAACTCTTTACGATTGTAACATTTTTGGATATGCATTTTACTTTATTGCCCTGATTTAACATTTTCGTAATGTTATATTTGTCCATTAATTTTGTTTGGCCATTTATAATAATTCGACTTTCGCCCTCTTGGAATATTAATTTTATATAATTTAGGAGCTTATCTGTGATGAGCTTTTGGACTTAAAATTTAAAATACATCATTCTTAACCTGATGTTTATCTGCGGCCTCCTATTTCTTCTTAAACAATTACACTCGTCAACATGATTGTTGTCTCTTGAGTACCAATAGTTGTACTTAACGCAGTTTTTTATCGTGTTCTCAAATATGTATTCGGAATTTCTCCATCGCCCACAGCTTTTTTATTTCAATTTAAATTAATGGATTTAAATAATTATTTGTTTGATAAACGTTCGTCCATTTGTCCATAGTAAAATAAAACCAAATGAGCTAACTCAAATTGTTTCAGCTATGGAAAAGAGATATCAAGACAAATGGAATCATAATATGCCATCAAAAGGGATGCTCCACAGGCGAAATATAGCAGAAAATCGTCATTTCTTACTTTCTAGTTGAGTCCGAATGTTCGAATATTGTGTATTTAAGAATGTAAAAAATATTAAAGTGCTTGAAATTATAAATTCCTGTCTCTCGGAAAGCTTGCGTCATGGAGAAAAAACCGATATCATATTTGAATTCAGGAGAAAAAATACTGTCAGAATCACATATTTTTCTTTCTGAGACAAAAAAAAAAAGTTTATTTGTTGTTCAGTGTTATCAGAGATGCAACTAGACAACCAAAACCAAATGAATCTATGAGGATTTATAGTAAATACCGGTAACATAAAATATTCTCTAAGTCTAGATCTATACAAATTAGTCATACTGTTTTCATGGTGTCGAATGTGCTAACTGAAAAAGCGAGGGAGGAGTGATATTTCTATATAAGTTAGTAGAAAATAAGAAATATTAGAAACAAATTGTTCCAAGTTCTAAACATCCTCAAAGATAATGAAGTTCTAAAAATAATATTGAAATATTCAAAATACTGTATATGGAAAATAGGCCAACTCTTTAAAATTATCATGTAAAAGAAAGAAGAGGAGTTTGCGAATATTTAAAAAAAAAAGTTGATATATATTGGTAAAAGAAAGGAGAGGTATGCAAACATTAAAAATAAATAATTATAAAAATGGGTTACTTTGAAGTCACTACTAGATCTAAAAAGAATGACGATATATTGGATGGAACTTTTGAAAAACAAAATTTCTGATTTTAGTCAAAATGGATGCAGCCTGTTCTTCAAATTGAAGAGGATACCCGAGCTAATGTTAGGGCTACCAACATGTAGAAAGAAGAAGACCAGAATGTCCACTCAAATGTCTTCTGAATGTTGTTTTTATTGAGGCCGAAACAGGACAACAGATTGCCTAAATTCGTGAATGATGATGATGTTGATTGCTTTGTTTAGAAAAATGCTCTTTATATACATATAATGATACATTAAAAAAGAAATAAACTACAGTAAAATAGAATGGATAAATATATGGTCTATATGACAGATGATTATACAGAGTGAAAGTATACGTATATATGCGCATATTTAAGTGGTAATTCCTTGAGATAAACATAATCAAAGGTCCAGCGCCGTTGCCGAATCTAATATCTTGCGAGACATGCACTGCGTCGAGTCCCCATGGGAGAAGTTTTCTCATAGAATTTCGGTCAGTATCATGACGGATTTATAACTCAATAAGCAGTGGCTCGTATCTGCCCTTTAAAGGCTGTACGATCGTCCACCTCAACAATAATCACAAACAGCAATGAGATGCACAAGGAAATTAAACATACCCTCAATTCTGGAAATGCATGCTATTTTGCATTACAGAGACTCTTGACTTCCCAACTCTTTTCAAAAAACGTTAAACTGAAAATATATAAAACTATTATTCTACCAGTTATATTATATGGATGCGAAACATGGACTCTTACTTTAAGGGAGGAAAGGAGATTACGAGTATTTGAGAATAAAGTTCTTAGGAAAATTTTTGTACCAAAGAGAGATGAACAGACAGGTGAATGAAGTACTGAATAACAGTGAATTACATGGTCTTTATAGGAAGCCAGATATAATAAGAACAGTTAAGTCTCGTAGAGTGCGATGTGTAGGACATGTGGCACGAATGGGGAATGAAAGACGTGCATGGAAGCTTCTTGTAGCAAAATCAGAGGGAAAACGCCCAGTTGGTAGACCAAGAATGAGGTGGGAGAATAACATTGATATGATTTGAGGAAAGTAGATTATACAGGGGATGATTGAGAGTTGATATCGACATTAAAGATTGCGACCTCGATGTTGTATTAAGAACATTATTAGGTGTACCAGCTTAAATAATAGGTATGTTCGACCTTTAAATTCTTACATGATCTGAGTTCAGACCGGCGTGAGTCAGGTTGGTTTCTATCTATTAAATGTTATAATACTTTAGTACGAAAGGACGGTAATTTAATTAAATCATAGGGCACGTAATACTTCATATTATAGCATGAAGCGATGTTTTTTGATAAACAGGCGGATAAACCTTTGCCTAATTCCTTAAATTGGAAAACATTGGCTCAGGATAGGGATGTATGGAGAGCTTATGTCCGCGCGGCCATGAACCTATGGGTTCGATAGTGCCAGTGAGTTAGTTAGTTTCGATCGTCCACCTCTGTAAATGCACATGTGGATGTGAAGTCAGCAGCCGGATAGTAGGCCAAGGAGCTCATAGGCCTGTAGCGCCATGAAGTTTAAATATAATCAGTAACCTGGATACATTTTGGGCGTGAATGTATAGTTTTCTGTAAAAATATATTTTAATCATACTTTAGGCCTACTTTAAAATGTGGGTGACAAATGAGTATTGTCTGATTTTTATACAGTTGCATACAGAGATGTGAAATATACATTATAATGTATTTTTTCAAAGTCTGTGTCAATTTCAGCAAAAAAAATATATATAAGATGAAATGGGCATATATTATTTATGTTTTACTTATTTTACGAAAACGCAAAAAAAATATTCCTTTTAATGTCCCCGATGATAGAACGCAACAACCTTATGAAGCAAAGCACTAATAATATATTTCTTCTAGCGAGTTTATATTTAAAATATCTGTACTTATATTACTTCAAACCTAGATAGGACTAATAAGGTATAAAAAGATGGAGATGAAAACCTAAAGAATTAAGAAATCAAGCAAGAAAAGGAAGAATTGCAGAAGGAAAGAAAAATGAAACTGTAAAATAGATACAGAAAAGAAAGACAATAACAAAACGAAGATGCGTAGAGACTTGAGAGGAATTTTGATAAGAATAAAAAAAAAAGTTGTTTAATTAGAGAAAAAACAATGACGAAGAATCGAATAGATACATGTACAAGAGTGTTGAATGTAACATTCTCCCTAATGATAAATCCACTCGTCGTGATGAAGATAAGGGCGGGCATCTCGGTGAACTTGAACCTGGATGCTTCAGGCCGAGTCACAGGTCACGGTTTAAGTTTAGGTGGAGTTCCCTATGCACTGGACACAAAAATTATGTTGGAATGCGGTGCCGAGTAACTTTGTACTTGACGGGGACAAGAGGCAATGGGAGATTATATCGACAGTATCCAGAGACTATAGCAGAAGGAAAAATACTGGTTAAAAGAATGTTCCAACTGGTTTCAGGAGCATTGGTGCTCAGTAATTTATGTTTCAAAAGAACATCTAGGAAAAATTAATATTGCATTAGATAAATTGAAATCGACTTGTGGTCTGGGCATTATATTCCTTGCTTTTAGTTCCGACGGTCACGGGTTGAAACCCGGCCCATTATGGGTCCCGAGTTTGAAGATTTTCGAGCTTATACCCCTATAAAAGAACTTCAAGCCTAAATTAGAGCCTCTAATCGAAATGCAATCGGCTTTTCCCAGCCAAGTAATGTTTCGGTTACCTACTAGATGTATCTTAGAGATAACCATTGTCACTAGCTGATAACTACTCCATGGTGCGACAGGCCTAAAAGGGGCGTTTGCCTACCAGCTGGATGCTGACACATGTTTTAATCACAGAGATTGACAATCATGCAGACAGCATAAGTAAATTAGCCTTGGTTAGGTAACTTCAGCAAGGGATCACCCTTGCCCAGTGGGGATGTACGAGTACAGATAGACAGCCAGAGGAATTAAAAAAAAAGACTATTTTTTAAACGAGTGTAATCAAAATTCATATAAAAACGATCCTCGCCAAGTTCTTTACAGCTCCACCAAAAACCTTTACTGATAATTCCTCAAAGGCAGAAATTTATAAGGGGTAAATACAAGCTTCGTGTTTTTTTTTCGATTGGTGTTCTTATGAATTTGTTAAGAAGCAACAATAACCAGTCTATTGAACAAATCGACTCAGACGTTAAAATTTAAGTAACGTATTCTCTAGATCCCAAGTTCAAATCCCTTAACCTGACTCAAGGACTTCCTCAGTCTTCAAAGCAATTGCTGGATTTAGACTTTCATTACCACGATTAATTTTACCATTAACCATTTATAATTAATTTAGTTTTAGGTTACATTTACATAAGCAATTTAATCTTCTTGTATCCTTTAAGCCCATGTTTCCCTTAACAGAGATTTAGGCACTCTCCCCCTATAGGGAAGAATTTGAACCATACTAATTTAGTTATACTTGTTTTCATATAGATGTCATTTGAATGGTCCGTGGTCAGCGTTCCGCCTCATACTGACATCTAGGAAACCAAGGTAGTACTAGGACGGGAAAATTCGGTAAATTTTGCTTAGAGGCCTTTTCATTCAGGCTTAAGGATATTTTACGAGCCTGAAAATCTTCAGACTCGGGACCCACGGCTTAAAGTCCCTCCCGGAGAACTTGCTCCTTTGATTTTTCCATCCTAAAAGATCCATCGACCCCGGTCGGGTTTGAACCCGCGACCCTCGGGACCAGAGGCAAGGAGCATAACCACTAGTCCACCGCGGCCGATAATATAATTTAATACAGATAAAAATAGGCGTAGACCCTACGATATTAGTTTACAGGTGGGATATGACCAAAGTTATAAAAAAAAAGTCTGAAAATAAAATTTAAAAAAAGAAAGAACTAGTGCTCCCTAGTCATTGAGGAGAATTCTATATTTATTCATTTATGTTTCAAGCACTTAATCATCGTTGATGTTCGACATTTAAGACATATAGGTCTACGGTAAGTTTCAAGTTATTAATAACGCTTATTTTGTCATTACTGTAATACGATAACTTACACCTAAATGTTTATTTATGATAATAATAATTATTTTAGTTTTTAAGGACACTTGCACACTTAAAATTCACTCTGATATTGATTCTGTGTGTGTGTGTGTGTGTGTGTGTGTGTGCGCGCGCGCGCGCGTGCGTATGTGTGAATTAGGTAGCGCCATAGCCGAGCGGTTGAAGTCATCAATGCCTGTGCTAACTTATGGGACAATACTCTGGTTCAAGGCTTCATGGAGGAAGAAATTATCTAATTGGATTTCGGCTATGGGACTGATGCCCACCCAGCATCATGAGGAATTAGTGTGCATACAATAAATTACGGCTCCAAGTTGAGAAACCCAGCTATAAGGCTGGGGACCCGACAAACTGACCACATGTTCAGTCCTATACTGGTTGGATCATCGCCTATCTCAGTAATTAATACTCTTATGGATATGAGTCCTACAGCCGCGGTGGTAGACCAAGAACCTTCTAGGCATATAGCGCTTAGAATAGAGTAATAATTGGGTTATTTGTAGCCATTTCTCCCCAGAAACCAAAATTATATATCACGATGGATACAACATATGAACAGAATATCATAATAGATTGCATAGATTACTAAAAAAATACGCACCATTAGGTACAAGAAACCAAGGGAGATCGCTGAAGGGACTTCTCGATATCTCATTTGAGCTTGCAACAAATCAGCAGTGACCCAACTCTCTGAAAACTACATAGCGATGATACAATAAATTATAATCCAAAAGTGCTTATTTAAACCTTTGCAATAATGTTGTCAATCTTATTGGATTACTTATAAGATTTTAAAAATATGTTATGTAAAATACACATTACTTTTTACTCCTCAACAACCTATTCACATTTTTTTGTAAAGAAACGTTACTTTGATCATTAGTTTTTGTTTAGTCCATAGCTGACCTTATGCCATAAGCTCCACTTTATCTACTTATGATGCTATGATGTAACAAATAATAATCACACATTATAAATAAAGGTGACGCAAAGTCGAGGATAGGTGTTTGCCGGAAGTTTTAATACGCACACGCGCATACACACATTGTCGTGGCACTGACCTTCCAGTGACCAGCAACCAGCCTTCCTCAAGTGCATTCCCACATGTCGACTGATTTGTGTTTGATTTGCAACTTCCCCAATACTGGCAACATCTTTCTCTTCATCAAATTCCAGACTTCAATCAGCTCTTCTCGTAAACTTGTCTTCGTTACTATAGTTTGCTATTATTCTTCCATTTTGTGGTCAGAAATGATTATCCCTCTTTGATTGAACTAACCACATAATGAATATTTTCTCATAGGAAAGAGCATCTGTGTATAGTGTGAAGGATATCAGTAGCCATAAAAGGCGAACTATTACAATTCGAACAAAAAATACGAGTTCAGCTATCATTAGTTGAATGTTAGAAGCGAATGTGTCCTGTTCAATAGTTCACTGAACCCCTCAAAAAAATTAAATTTATCGCAAATAGCAATTGGCTGGAGTGACTAAAAATTCCTTGTAGGCTTACTTTTTTATCCAGTTCCTTTAATTCCGAGATATTTTGAATCAGAAGTATATTTCTCCAATGGAAATCTCGCACCTTGGGCTACTTACTATCCAGCTGCTAACCTCACATCCGCATATGTTAATCACAGAAGTGAACGTCTTCTTCTTCTTCTTCTTCTTCCATTCATGTGTTTACCTAGTGGTCTGTAATGGTCTCAATCCAACGTTTGAAGGGTCTGCCCGAAGACCTCTTGGCTAGTGGCTGGTAATTTAAGATTTGATGTGGTATTCTTATTCTGCTCATTCTTCTTACGTGAGATTTCCAGTTGTTTATGTATTTTTATACATATTCCATGATTGATTCTGTTTGTAATTCTCTGAGAATCTCAGAATTCCTTTTATGGTCTGTTCTTGAGTAACCTGCAGTACGTCTCATAAATTTAATTTCTGCTGCAGTTAGTCTTTGTTCATCTACAATGCGAATTGTCTAGGCCTCACAGCCGTAACATAATATGAGTCTGGCCAGTGTTTTATAAATTCTAGTTTGTATGTGTTGCTGTACGGTGTTTGGCCAGAAGTGAACGTTCATCCACTTAGTAAAGAGGTGACACATTTTCAGTATGTCGGCGTCCAATCGTTATAGCTGGTTTTCTCAACCTGGAGCCGCTATTTATTGTAGCAATTCAAATTCCTCTTGGTGTTGGGTTGTGTCCCTTTAAGGCCCGGATGCGTATGGCACATAACATTTATTTTCAGAGAAGGGTTATACCAAGGAAGAGAGAGAGAGAGAGAGGAAGAAAGATAACACATTATTTGCAACTAACTTGAGATATTAAAGATAACTTCATGGGTCCTTCAAAAGGCAAAGGAATCCTACTAGAGAATAGCTCTATTTCTCCAACACGGAAAGTTGTTCCACGTTGTAGTTATGCATAACTAACTCAATGACACTATCGAACCCGTAAGTTCATGGCCGCTCGGAATAAGCTCTCCATACATCCCTATCCAGAGCCAACTTTTTCCAATCTTCTCCTGTATAATTTGCCCCCTCAAATCATGGTTAATGTTATTCTCCCACCTCGTTATTGGCCTACCTACTGGACGCTTTCCCTCTGGTTTTCCTACAAGGAGTCGCCATGTTCCTCTTTCACCCCACTTCTTATCACATGTCCTGCACATCGCAATCTACGAAACTTAACTGTTATTACATCGTAACGTAGATCACATAGTTCATTCACCTGTCTGTCCATTTTTCTTTGGTCCAAAATTCTTCCTAAGAACTTTATTCGTAAACTTTTCTCCTCCCTTAAAGTAAGAGTCCATGTTCCGCATCCATATATTATAACCAGAAGAATATTTTTCATTCAAAGTTTTAGAGAGAAGTTGAGGTAACAAGAGTTCCTGTAATACATAATAACTTACATTTCCAGAATTGAGCCTATGTTTGATTTATTTGTACACCTAATTTTAATGTATAATACTTTAATTATTACTTACTTACTTACTTACTTACTCACTGGCACTGTCGAATCCGTAGGTTCATGGCCGCGCGGACATAAGCTCTCCATACATCCCTATCCTAAGCTAATGTTTTTCAATCATTTCGTGTATAATCTACTTCCTCAAATCATAGCTAATGTTATTCTCCCACCTCATTCTTGGTCTACCAACTGAGCGTTTTCCCTCTGGTTTTCCTACAAGAAGCTTCCATGTACGTCTTTCATTCTCCATACGTTCCACATGTCCTGCCCATCACAGTCTACGAGACTTAACAGTTCTCAATATATCTGTCTTCCTATAAAGACCATGTAGTTAATTGTTATGTAGTCTTCTCCATTCACCTGTCTTCATCTCTCTTTCGTACAAAAATTTTCCTAAGAACTTTATTCTCAAATGCTCGTAATCTTCTTTCCTCCCTTAAAGTAAGAGTCGCATCCATATAATATAACTGGTAGAATAATAGTTTTATATATTTTCAGTTTAACGTTTTTTGAAAAAAGTTCGGACATCAAAAATCTCTGTAATGCATAATAGCACGCATTTCCAGAATTTAGCCTATATTTAATTTCTTTGTGCATCTCATTCCTATTTGTGAATATTATTTCTAGAAGCTCTTCCAGATGAATGGAAGGAATCAATTATCATACCAATTTATAAGAAAGGAGATAAAACAGATTGCAACAACTACAGGGGCATCTCATTACTTTCAACTTCGTACAAAATTCTAACAAATATATTAGTAAGCAGACTTACTCCCTATATTGATGACATTCTAGGAGATCATCAATGTGCATTTAGAAGAAACAGGTCTACAACAGATCAGATTTTCAGTTTAAGACAGATTTTAGAGAAGAAATGGGAATATAATGGTACTGTACATCAACTATATGTAGACTTCAAAAAAGCATATGATTCAATTAAGAGGGAGAATTATATAGTATCCTGCTGGAGTTCGGAATTCCTAAAAAGTTAGTTAGACTTATACGAATGTGTCTAAATGGCTCAAAGAGTAGGGTGCGTGTAGGCAAACAGTTTTCAGACACTTTTGAAATCCAGAATGGTTGAAGCAAGGAGATGCACTATCTCCTTTACTATTTAATTTTGTACTAGAGCATGCCATTAAATCTTTAGAGAATGAGGAAGGCTTACAACTCAATGGTATTATAATAAGCTGTTAGTTTATGCTGATGATGTAGTACTACTGGCCGATAGCGAGGAGATACTAAAGGCCAACACGCACACACTATTGAGTAACACTAAGAAATTAGGACTGGAAATAAATATCAGTAAAACTAAATATATGGTCACACGTAGAAATTCAGTATATAATGGAAGTGGACAGCTAATGACAAATGAGGGAAATTTTGAGGAAGTGGCTGAATTCAAATACCTAGGAACAATAATCACAAATAGGAATGAGATGCAAAAAGAAATGAAACATAGGCTCAATTCTGGAAATGCATGCTATTATGCATTGCAGAGACTTTTGATGTCCCAACTCCTTTCAAAAAACGTTAAGGTGAAAATATATAAAACTATTATTCTACCAGTTATATTATATGGATGCGAAACCTGGACTCTTACTTTAAGGGAGGAAAGGAGATTACGAGTATTTGAGAATAAAGTTCTTAGGAAAATTTTTGGATCAAAGAGAGATGAACAGACAGGTGAATGGAGAAGACTACATAACAATGAACTACATGGTCTTTATAGGAAGCCAGATGTAATAAGAACAGTTAAGTCTCGTAGACTGCGATGGGCAGGACATGTTGCGCGTATGGGGAATGAAAGACGTGCATGGAAATTTCTTGTAGGAAAGCCAGATGGAAAACGCCCAGTTGGTAGACCAAGAATGAGGTGGGAGAACAACATTAACTATGATTTGAGGGAAGTAGATTATACAGGGAATGATTGGAAAGCATTAGCTCAGGATAGGGATGTATGGAGAGCTTATGTCCGCGCGGCCATGAACCTTCGGGTTCGATAGTGCCAGTGAGTTAGTTAGTTAGTTAGTTATTCCTAGGTATTTGAATTCAGCCACTTCCTCAAAATTTACCTCATTTGTCATTAGCTGTCCATTTCCATTACATAATGTATTTCTACGTGTGACCATATATTTAATTTTATTGATATTTACTTCCAGTCCTAATTTCATAGTGTTACTCAATAGTGTGTGCGTGTTGTCCTTTAGTATCTCCTCGCTATCGGCCAATAGTACTACATCATCAGCATAAACTTTAAATATTAACATTTCAATTTAATTCTAAATGTTGATTTTTACAGTTTTATAGAAAACAAAAACTCTCTGATTGCTTCTTAAGTTCTCAATGCACGTTCCTTATATCGATCCTTGATCTGGTTCGTCAGCAAGAATTTGGAAAGAAGCCCAAGTGTGCAGGCAGGCGCCTGAATTAAATTGTCCTATGAGACAAGTGGACACTTCACTTGCACACGGTGCTATGTCCGTATCTTCACACACTTTTTTCAACAATAAAGATTCCATAATCTTATCTTAAAAATAAGGTGCAAAATAAATAAATATAAATATCCTCAACTCGTGTCTAACTCAGGGTCGGGTCGAGGGATGGGATGAGATGAACCCCTACATATAGAGCTTGAGATTCCGAGTTGGGATTGGCCAAATTACAGGAATCAAACCAGAACACAGCTAATCTGAGCTGGAGCAGTTAAAAAGGAGTACAAACAATTCTGTATACACCCAATGCCATGGACACTCACAATGAACACATCTCCCACTGCTATATTAACTAGAGCAGTTTACTACCATCTACATTTATGACGGGACAAATGTCAATAAAACAATCAGCCAGCGAAGGGAAAAGTTGTAGCCGCAATGACTAGGGTGTCGGCCGACCACGCCTGACGCACCACACGGGTAGATGAAGGAAATGAAATGAATGAGATGTGTATGTAGAAATAGAGGAATGTAATTGTGGCAGGGAAAACGGGAGAGAAACCCCTGGCCAAGCTCCGTTTCGTCCCGCACGAAACCCACATGGAGTGACCAAGGCTCGATCTCGGCGATGAGAGTCGAGAGTCTAACCGCTTGCGCAACGGAGAAAAATGAGGTGTATGAATCCAAATTACACTCCTTTTATTGTATTGTATTGTAAGCCCATGTTTTCCCTTTACAGAGATCTAGGCGCTCTCCCCCTACAGGGAAGAATTTGAACCATACTAATTTAGATACACTTGTTTTCGTATAGATGTCATTTTGAGTGGTCCGTGGTCAGCGTTCCGCCTCATACTGACATCTAGGAAACCAAGGTAGTACTAGGACGGGAAAATTCGGTAAATTTTGCTTAGAGGCCTTT
The DNA here is from genome assembly GCA_030220185.1 of Diploptera punctata. Taxonomy (NCBI): domain Eukaryota; kingdom Metazoa; phylum Arthropoda; class Insecta; order Blattodea; family Blaberidae; genus Diploptera; species Diploptera punctata. The sequence goes on along the minus strand of JASPKZ010009370.1, from coordinate 2,231,223 downwards.
TCATTCAGGCTTAAGGATTTTTTACGAGCCTGAAAATCTTCAGACTCGGGACCCACGGCTTAAAGTACCTCCCGGAGGACTTGCTCCTTGGATTTTTCCGTCCTAAAAAATCCATTGACCCCGGCCGAGTTTGAACCCGCGACCCTCGGGACCAGAGGCAAGGAGCATAACCACTAGTCCACCGCGGCGACACACTCCTTTTAACATAACATATAAAACACATAAAAATGTAATCCTATAAAGAAATGGTTCCATAAGCTCTTTAAATTTGACCGTGTGTCACTAGGTCGAGGGAATATCTGAGATTAACCCCCTATTATTAAAGATCTGCTATACACACGGGTGCCGTCTGACTAGTCATGACACCAGGAGCAGATTAAATTAAATGAAACGAAATTGATTATATTAGTATGGAGAATTAGTGGAATGAAGTTTTCTTGGTAGGGAAAAGCTGTTAATCCTCGAGAAAAAAGTCTGCCCTGGTTCCGATTTGTCCATCACGAACCTCGTGTGGAATGACCGAGAAACGAACTCGGGACCCAGAGGTGGAGGGCGAATGGTTAACCATTTGCGCCATAGATCCATCCTAGAATTGTAGATTTTTATATTTAATAAAGATTTATACTTGTATTATTTGCATAGGCCTATGTTTATCATGAATTTTTTTAGCAGAAGGCAATTTTTTAATAATTTTTATAGAAAAATCCAGTTCTTTAAAAATAAAATAGCTTTACATAATTTTAATACACAAAAGTGTTTTTATGATCAGGTATTAATGGATTAACTGATAAAAGTTAATTTCTAATTTTACTCAGCATCCAAATTCGTCCCGATGTACTGCTTTCAGTGCATTATTATTATTATTATTATTATTATTATTATTATTATTATTATTATCAGTAATAGTAGTAGTAGTATTGCTATTATTATTGTTATTGTTATTGTTATTATTATTGTTATTATTATTATTATTAGTATTGTTATTATTATGATTATGATTATTATTATTATTATTATTATTATTATTATTATTATTATTATTATTATTATTATTATTATTATTATTATTATTATTATTATTATTATTATTATTATTATTATTATTATTATTATTATTATTATTATTATTATTATTATTTACTATTACAAAAGTTCGTCACTAAGCGAATTCCTCAACAAGTCGAATTTATGGTCCGCTTTTGATGGTTTACAGAATATATTATCTTTCTTTTGTTAATTAAATCGTACGTATCCAGTTATACTACGAAAAATAAACATGACGGCCACTTCATCTATTTTTAAACTGCGTTCTTCAGATAAACCTCCATTCCATATGGTCAGATTTGAGGCTTCTTTTTTAAGAATACATTTCTTGTCCTATTTCAATTGCATTTACCTAGTTTCGTTATGAAAATCGATAATTACGGCCGCTAGAGTGAAGGAGACTCTTGACGTCCAAACTCCTTTAAAAAAACGTTAAACTGAAAATATATAAAATTATTATTCTACCAGTTATATGGATGCGAAACATGAGCTCTTACTTTAAGGGAGGAAAGAAGATTACGAGTTTTTGAGAATAAAGTTCTTAAGAAAATGTTTGGACCAAAGAGAGATGTACAGACAGGTGAATGGAGAATACTACATAATAGTGAACTGCATGGTCTTTATAGGAAACCAGATATAATAAGAACAGTTAAGTCTCATAGACTGCTATTGGCAGGATATTTGGCACGATTGGGAATGAAAGAGATGCATGGAAGCTTCTTGTATGAAAACCAGTCGGAAAACGCCCAGTTGGTAGACCAAGAATGAGGTGGGAAAATAACATTAACTACGACTTGAGAGAAGTAGATTATACAGGGAATGATAGGAAAACATTAGCTCAGAATGGGGTGTATGAAGAGCTTATGTCCTCGCGGCCATGAACCTATGGGTTCGATAGTGCCAGTGAGTTAGTTAGTTAGAGCAGTTTTTACTTCAGATGAACTTCCACTCAGGTGTTAAATTGAATGGTACCAGGCAGAGAGAAGAGGGGGAGAAGTAGAAGAACATGGTATGAGGGAATATATGATGCCATGATGAAGAGGGGTATGGAAGAGGGACAATGGGAAGATACGAATCTCTGAAAGTAGGAATCAAGGTCGAACTGCTGTAAAGTGGAAAGCCTGTATTAGGTAGGTATGAACTTCCACTCCTATTAGTCCGATTTTGCTGGTTAATTATTTTTAAATTGATTGCTTTATGTCGAGTTTGTTTTCAAAAAAACAAAATTGCTATCGTTAGAGCGTAACACATATTTAGTTAAGTATAAAGAGTGTCTATATTCAAGATTGAGACAGATATAAGACAGAAAGTGAAAGTCTGATTGGAATGGTGTTGTGTAAGGAGCAAGTGGGAGTGAGGTTCAATTTATTGTCACTGTGTCAATGCGCGGTGGAGCGGAGCTGGTAAATTTGCACCACCACAGGCAGTCTAGCACGTCACTTGTTAATGTGTGCTACTACTAATCTGAGAAACATAACAGCTAATATCAGAGAAAACAGTAATATACTGTTCCAAAGTCTTGAAACAGATTATATGTACAGTATGTGAACAAATCTGGTACATATTTAATAAAAATAGAATCTCATAATCTACAATTATAGCCTTATTTTATACATCAGCCATCCATAGTAATTCTGCCCGAGGGCAGGTCTTTCATGCTATGATTTGCAGCTTTACTAGGGAATTGTAGGTGTGGTAGCTTCCCGTTGCTTTCCACACCGGTGAAGGATGATGATGATGATCATCATCATCATCATGGTCGTATGATTTCGGGGACCGTTTGGGCCTTAAAGTTTTCCTGACATTTGTATTACAGGTGAGGAAAAACCCCGATGAAAACCTCATCCAGAAAAGCTGTCCCGACCTGGGATCGAATCCGGGCCCGCTACGTGTCAAGGCAGCACTCTACCTCGATACCACAGCGGTGGGCTATTTTATACAGTGTATCTCAAAATTAATTAAAAATATTCAGTGTGTACATAAAATAATATAGTAGTTTCAAGTAATAATACTATCACTCAGACGAGGCGTAGAAAGTCGTGTGTAGACTGAAATGAAACAGGAAAGGATATAGTTTTAGTTGTGTGAGTGAGCGGATAGCATTCTTTTGTTTTGTTTCTATGGCAACAATAATAACAAAGGTGACAACTCCTCAGCAGAAAGCGTTTTGAGTTTAGCAGTTTGAGAGTTGTAAATCAGTTGTAACAGTTCAACGTGCGTTTCGTAGGAAGTTTAATCGTGATCCCCCCAATGCCAACAACGTATGTCGATGGCATAATCAGTTCGCAACGACCGGTTGTCTGTGTAAAGGTAAAAGTGTGGGACGACCAAGAGTGTCTTAGAAGAATGTTACTGCTGCAACATTTCAAGCGCAAAGTCAGCATAATCAGTAGGCTTTAGAGCCTGTGTTACAATTTTAAACGGTAGGGACGCAAATGTAAGCGTTTTTGTAAGTCCTTCCACGCTGTCATTACTGGATTGGTCGTCATGGTCCAGATGACAGGGTTTATCTCCAGTGGCCTCCTAAGATCACCGGATCTCACCCATGCGATTTTTCCTTTCTGGTTTTGTAAAGGACAGAGTCTTCGTGCTTCCATTACCTGCTAAACTGCCCGAGTTGAGAGACTGGATTCGAGAAGCTGTTGCTGCCATCAATCCATACATGCTTATTAATGTATGAGAAGAATTAGCCTAAAGATTGGACGTGTGACATGTAACAAACGGGGCTCACATTGATCGCCTATGAACTTATAATGCAAACTGGAGACGTTACTCTTTCATTTAACATGAGTTTTGTTTTTGTCATACAGTAGTTAAAGTATAATTCAACACCTTTAAAATCGCTATATTATTTTATGTACACCCAGTATTTTCTGTTGAATAAGATTCATAAATGAAGACAAAACCCTATACTTAATCGAAATACTTAGGCATATTGCTGGTATGCAAATACAAGATGGAACAAAACTACCGACACACTTTTACACATAGTTCAGAGATGTACTGTGTTTTGATATCAGGTCACCAATGTCTCCGATGACTTATTACAGAGTAATGTATGTATGTATTTATTGGATACTGTTAACTCTATAAGAGATAAAATAAGAACAGTGTAATTAAATCTTCTAATAGCTGGTATATAAAAATGAATGTTTGTTTGTTTGTTCGTTTGTTTGTTTGTTTGTTTGTTTGTTTGTTTGTACTTTATGCGCGGCCATACCGTTCATCCGATTGTGATGGGGCTTTTTACAAAATGTTCAGGAGATTCCCGGGATGAACATAGGCTATAAGAGAGTTGTGATACTCAACTCCTACGCCCTTACAAATCGCCCTTTGTAGTGGAAAACGTGAAAAAGTAGCTCTTTGGATGCTTAAATGGCTTACGCTGCCTAAACCATAACATATACAAAAAAATAATGTACACGGAATTGAATATCTCAAAAAGCTCTACAAAAAAGTCCGCGACAGCATATGTTTATCTCTTAGGCACAGCTCACAATAACCATTTTTGTCTTTCATTGATGCCAAGAAGATCGAGACAAGTACGTAGATTCCTTTGCAAGCATAGCAGTACATGGCGGTATTCTTTTACGGATAACTCACAATAACGAATTTTGTATTTTAGCTCATTTATACCAAGAAGATCGAAATAAGTAGATTCCCGAGCAACACCGGGTAATTAGCATGGGAAATCTTTAAATAATTAATATATAAATTTATAATTATTATTCATTTTACTTATTCAACTAATCATAAGAAGTACATTAATTTTTGTCTTTCAGCTCATTTATGCCAAGAAGATCGGGATGAGTAGATTCCCGGACAACGCCGGGTAATCAGTACGGGATATCTAAACATAATTACGATATAAATGTTTCCTTTCACTCATTCAACTAAACATAAAAGCATATTAATTTACATTTATTTAGGTGTAGCAGCGCACGCCGGGTATTAGCTAGTAAAATATAAATTTTAAACTTCAATTGTGGATTTCATTAAAAAAAAACAAAAATGTTAAAATTTTTTGGGGCATAAAAATAATGATTTTGCATTCCTTTGATTAGGAACTACGTCTCATATATTTTTAGTACATAAAAGAACCTGAAGTCCGAAAAGGGATCTGTAAGCAAAATTTGTTGATTTTTCACGATTATATTTAAATTACGATTTTATTGCCCCTAGATGTTAAAGAGCGTCGTTAAATAAAATAACCATTTATCCAGGCAGTAGGCCGATGGCAGTGACCGATGATCAGAAGATCGACCTCCTAGTATTATAACTGGGTTTGTCAACTTATTATAGCTACCCAAATTCTTCGCGATGTTGTGTGAATAACAATCCCGAAATACTGTCAGAACTCTTATTTCTCCATGGGGACTCAAACTCTTGTCACACAGCACCCGGGCCTTTCATGAGGCACGACCTGTCTGGAGAGAGATTTTAAATTGTGAATAACACACATACTTTTTTTAACCACACAAGGACATGAAGGACCTCCCCGAATGAGTGATCAGCACAATGTCAAGGCCTCCTCTGAAACAACACTACTTTAAGACGAAACACACCATTCACACACATTCATACTAAAAATGATGAATATGATGTCAGATAACGTTCTGGGATCGTTTATGCCTTAAAGTTTCCTGACATTTGTCTTAACTTTTCTTTAAAAAGACTATTTAACTCATGCCCCAAATGGGAGTCAATGACCAATCACGTTTCAATGATTTCTGTTTTACAACCAATCAGAGTCGTGTTTCACGAAATATTTATCAGTGTTATATTTACCATATTAAAGAAAGCTCCTCCTTTTTAATATTCTGAACAGGTCTGACCATTATTTTGCAGTGACTGAGCCTGTGTGAAATACGGCTACCAGATTGTATATATACTGCATGAATGTCAACACATGCCGCATGCGGGAGTTAATATAAAAACGTTTGTAGCAATTGATTATACCACCAAAAAAAGAAACTACTGTTTGCACTTTCTTAAATGTATTTTTTCCCAGGTAACAATCCAGAAAAATACAATTGTCATATTTACATCATACGACATCAGAAATGAATTAATATAGTTTGATGTGTTTCATTTTTTCTCCACTAGAGAGAATTCTTACAATATTGCGTTCCTTTGGCAATAAATAGTATGATCTGGTTGCAGTGATAAACAAATGAAGCAGATGAAGCGTACCAATCGTTTCTCATTTGTTTTCAAACATCGCCGTTTACATTAAATATATAAATATTTTAAAATAACTATAGTTAAATAATGATTTGTGAGAAAACAGCTTAATTTTATTCGTTAAATAGTCCTAACAAATGCCATTCTTGATTTCCAAATTCTCTAGATAAATTTGGAAATCACTCGTGGCATTACTTATGATAAATTTATTATTATTAATTAATACCTGAAATTGAAAAAGAATTTCGTTCTATAAAAAATAAACAAAACTAAATGCAGAATTAAATAAGATCCATTACAAAAAAAAATATATGTTAAATTATAAGTCAGGAAAAATCCCGAAAAAACATTATCGCCCAGGAAACTTGATCCAACCGCGGACATAACCCGGTGGACGTCTTTATACCCTATACGCATTTTTAATTTTTTTATTTTTAGATTGTTTGTTATTTACACAGGTATCTTCAACCAAAATATACAATTTTTATCTTCCACACTTCCCGGTCTTGCGTGTCTGCTTCTGTCATATTTCTCTTCTTCATGTTGTCTTGAATTCCCTTTATCTACGTTAGCTTTGGTCTACCACGTTTCCCTTTTCCAGGAGGTATCAATTTCAGTTATTATATTATTTTTAGTCTGATCATTTTACCTCAATATTAAGGTTGACTTGTTCTTGGACATGTTTCAAAACAATTCTGTTTTATCGTCAGCTTGTCCTGACTGGTTTGAATTGTTTTGAAACATGTCCAGAAAAAATCAACATTAATATTGAGGTAAGATGATCAGACTAAAAATAATATAATTAAAATAACCTCAAAATATCACTTCCTAAAATTAATATCAGTTTCAGTACTTCTTTGTTTGTTTCTGTGTCCCTTCTTCTCATTATATGTCCATACCGTCTTAGTTGAATTTCTTCAATCTCTTGTACAATATCCTATTCTACATTCATTATTTCTCTTATTGTATTATTTTTTTATTTTATCTATTTTTTTTTATTTTGCTATGAAATGTTGTATTGCTTGTTGTATATAAGCATCTATAAAATTTGAACGGTGAGATAATTTTAAAGATAGGGAAATATAGAGTTGAAAAGAATTAATATTGAACTTGAATTGTCATGTTGCATATCTTCACGATTGTAGAGGGCCATGAATACTTGAGCACTCAGACTGACTGTCCAACGTGACATCTGAAAGTCGGCTCCACAACTTTCTCTGATTGCCTTAAATAAAAACGACAGCTATCTCTCCATGCCCGTCACTCTCTGTGTGTTTATGACTAACTCCATCTTCTGCAACAAACACCGACTTCTCATTTACATTGTAATTTAATATTTGCACGGTTGACCTACCCTTGTGGAATTGATACAACACTCTTAATTGTTTCGAAATGACTTTAATACTTACAATGCAGATCAGATTCAAGATAATTCTGAAATTCAATTACAATATTTTTATTTCCCGGTTTCATAATCAAATATAGACTCACAAGAATATTATATACTTTTCAACCTATATTGTAACTAACTGACTCACTGGTACTATCGAACCCATAAGTTCATGGGCACGCGGACATAAGTTATTCATGCATCCCTATCCTGAGCTAATGTTTCCCAATCATTCCCTGTATTAATATTTTCTCCCAGTTCATTTTTGGTCTAACAAATGGCCGTTTTCCCTCTGGTTTTCCTACATGAAATTTCCATGACACCTTTCATTCCCAATTCGTGCCACATGCCCTGCCTACCACAGTCTACAAGACTTATCTATTCTTATTATATTTGGTTTCTAATATATATATATATATATATATTTTATTTTTATTTGCTTATTTATAAACAGATTTACAATGTAATAAAACATCTTCCTGTGTCCAAACCTTTTTTAATGTTTACCTTCTCTCTCCATTCTTCTCCATCTTCCCATTCCAATTCTTCCAGACCTATCTCCCTTATATCTTTCCTTATATCATCAATCCACTTAAATATAGACCGACCTCTCTTATGTGTATATATATCCGTCCATAGTAATTCTGCCCGAGGGCAGATCTTTCACTACAATCATAGCATTTTTCGTGCTATGCTTTGCAGCTTTATTAGAGAATTATAGGTGTGGTAGGTTCCCGTTGCTTTCCACACCGGTGAAGGATGATGATGATGATGATGATGATAATGATAAGGATGATGATGATGACCGGATGATTTTCGGGGACCGTTGGGCCCTAAGACGTGTAGGCAAACAGTTTTCAGACACTTTTGAAATCCAGAATGGGTTGAAGCAAGGAGATGCACTATCTCCTCTACTATTTAATTTTGTACTAGAGCATGCCATTAAATCTTTAGAGAATGAGGAAGGGTTACAACTGAATGGTATTAATAAGCTGTTAGTTTATGCTGATGATGTAGTACTATTGGCCGATAGCGAGGAGATACTAAAGGTCAACACGCATACATTATTGAGTAACACTAAGAAATTGGGACTGGAAGTAAATATCAGTAAAACTAAATATATGGTCACACGTAGAAATTCATTATATAATGGAAATGGACACCTAATGACAAATGAGGGAAATTTTGAGGAAGTGGCTGAATTCAAATACCTAGGAACAATGATCACAAATAGGATTGAGATGCACAAAGAAATTAAACATAGGCTCAATTCTGGAAATGCGTACTATTATGTATTGTATAAACTTTTGATGTCTCAACTACTTTCAAAAAACGTTAAGCTGAAAATATATAAAACCATTATTCTTCCAGTTATATTATATGGATGCGAAACATGGACTCTTACTTTAAGGGAGGAAAGGAGATTACAAGTATTTGAGAATAAAGTTCTTAGAAAAATTTTTGGACCAAAGAGAGATGAACAGACAGGTGACTGGAGAAGACTACATAACAATGAACTACTTGGTCTTTATAGGAAGCCAGATATAATAAGAACAGTTAAGTCTCGTAGACTGCGAAGGGCAGGACATGTTGCGCGTATGGGGAATGAAAGACGTGCATGGAAGCTTCTTGTAGGAAAGCCAGAGGGAAAACGCCCAGTTGGTAGACCAAGAATGAGGTGGGAGAACAACATTAACTATGATTTGAGAGAAGTAAAGATTATACAGGGAATGATTGGAAAGCATTAGCTCAGGATAGGGATGTATGGAGAGCTTATGTCCGCGCGGCCATGAACCTACGGGTTCGATAGTGCCAGTGAGTAAGTAAGTAAGTAAGTTGGGCCCTAAGATTCCTGACATTTGTCTTACAGGTGAGGAAAAACCCCGTAAAAAAACCTCACCCAGGAGCCTGTCCCGACCGGGAATCGAACCCGGCCCGCTGCGTGACAAGGCAGCATGCTACCTCGAGATCACAGCGGTGGACTGTATATATATATATATATATATATATATATATGGACTACTTCTTTAAGGGAGGAGAAAATATTACAAGTATTTGAGAATGAATTTCTTAGGAAATATTTTGGGCCAACGAGACAAACATTACAGTAGAACTGCATGGTCTTTATGGAAAGTCAGATGTAATAAAAACAGTTAAGTCTCACAGACAGCGTTGGGCAGGACATGCCGCAAATGGGGATGAAAGAGAGGCATTGCAACTTCCTTCAGGAAAACCAGAGGAAAAGCGCCCAATGGGTGGACCATGAACAAGATGAGAGAATAGCGTTAACTATGATTTGAGGGAGGTGAATTATACAGAGGATGATTGGAAAATATTAGCTCAGGATAGTGATGTATGGAGAGCATATATCCGCGTGGCTAAGTATCTCCGGGTTCGATCGTGTCAGAGAGTTGGTTAATAAGATATCGTTTAAAAATAAAAGAAGAGCCACAGATGGAATTTAAACCATTTTAAATGTGATATTGGTAATTCGTTTTATTTCTATCACTACTTAAGTAATGTAATTGTCTTAGTATTAAATACAGTAGGATATTATCCGTGACCTTAATAATTTGATTTCACTACGTTGTACAGTGTCACAACGCATGATCGAACATGTGTGTGACAGGTTTGTTTATGTAAGAAATCAGGTTTTTAGTTCACTGACCAAATTTGAAGTTCCTCGTAGTCGTAACTTCCTACGTGAAATTATATTTTTATTATTTATCTAATAAATAAAACCATTGAAGATTTATATGATTTCCATACATATTTATTTTGTTTAACATTCTTAACAGCTGTTTCAATACACTATATCTTCATCAGAAGAATGTCATAAAAACATTTTTTTTTCTATTTATGAGTAGGCCTATAGTCCACTATGTAACATAATTGACTAGGCCTAATACAAGTAAATAGAAAAAGATGCATTTCTGACATTAGTCTGATGAAGATACGGTGTATTCAAACAGTTGTTACAAACGTTAAATAAAATACCGCAAATGTTATTGAAAATCATATAAAATTGATGGTTTTATTTACTGAATACGTCATGGATTTTCATCAAGTAAAATCAATTTATTTACTATTATTTATAAATATAACATGTCCATCGCTGTGGTCTCGGGGGGCATCGCTCCTTCATATTTAGGGGGTCCGGGTTCAATCCCCGGTCGGAACAAGTTTCCTGGGTATTTTTTTCTCACCTGTAAACAAATGTCAAAAAGAACTTTAAGGCCTAAATGATCCCCGAACATCATCTGCCAATCATTATCGTATTGACCGTGTTTAGTATGAAATGTAAGTAGAAAGTGTTTTTCGTCTTAAATGTTCGTGTTGTCTCGAGGAGGCTCTGGACTGAACTGTTCACTCATTTTGAGAGATCACTCATTTCCTTTTGTCGTAAAAAAATATATATGTGTAAGATGCAGAATTTAAAATCCATCTCTCCAACAAGTTACGCCATTGTCATTATAATATGTACCTATAACGTAAGAGGTTAAAGTTCAGTTGAGAAGATAAAATAAAATAAATGTTATACAGTAAAACTTGTTCAAAGCGGAATGGCGTGGGACCATTTTTTCCCCCATTGGACAACATTCCGTATTATAAAAAACAAAAATATATTAACTAATCTTAGATTATAGAGCACCGTATATGCCTTTATGTACCCTGGATTAATTGTAGTTCCGCTGCCGTTGGAAAGTGAAGCATAGTATGTACGAGCGACTTTGGCGGTAATATGCAAAAAAATAGTCCCATTTCGTCAGCGTTAAATGTCTTTTAGGCGCGCATCCTAAAATTAAAGTATGCAGTTTCGGTTTCCATTCACTAATTATACTTTTGTCCACATCCTTTGATTCCCCGCAAATTTCATTCCACACTACATTGTGTCGTCTTTTAAAACTGTCCACAACCAACCTGAAGATGTCTTGAAATCGTCATTCCTTAGGGTTATAGCAGCAGCTAGAGCTTGACTTTAGAGCATCGGTCCGGAAATTTCGAGAATTTTGATCGTGGACTTGTAAAACACACCTCGTTGATTTTTTTTTTGCTCATCATTTGACCATTTCCTTACATCCATTCATTCGTTATTTTTTATTTGCGTTTTAAAATCTCACAAACTTGGGTTTTTTCCACAATTTAATTTAGTCATTATTTCGCGTACTGAGAGTTCGTTTTTCTTTATCTCTAATCACTTTCACTTTTTCGTTTAATGACAGTGATACATACGATTTGGCCATCTTTATTCCGTAAATTCAGAAGCTACGTGTCGAAGATACGTACACAATCGGTCTCAGATCTTAAACTAATTTACAATTTTACAGTGCATTGGTTATTTGTAAGACAGATGTCACACGTCAAATATTTATTAAACGAACCTGTATTTCGCAAAACGCGTGTGCAGTGAGGCCGAAAGAAAATTCCAGATACAGGTAGAAACTCTACTTAACCCGGCGCGGGCGGCAGGAATAATCACTTATTGTTAATTCGCCTTACGGGAAGTCAATGAAGTGGAAACTAATTTATTTCTCGCTCTATCTTTCCGCCTTATAAACATTTTTTTCTTGAATTGTGTAGAAATATCCTTCCGTTTCCGCGTTGGACAGAATGCGTTTTATACAAAATAAATACACGTAAAAGTATTACCATTTTGCCGGGACCAATAAATTTGTTCACATTGGACAGATTTTCGCATTATTCACGTTGAGCAAGTTTTACTGTATATCAAGTCAGGTCATTAGCGTCGCAATTATCCAACAATTATTGCACAGAGGCCTCTTACTTGAAACTTCAGATAATTTTTCTGTCCGAAAACTAACACACGAGACCCACGCCTTTAGTTTTCTTTCGAGGAAACATAGGAGTTTTACGCCATAAGAATCCATCGAATTTGAACTCTGGAACATCGAGTTTGAACACTTGAACGGAGTCCGTCGCCATGGCGTAGTCGGTAGAGTCCCTACCTTCCACTCCGGCGACCCGGGTTCGATTCCCGGCGGGGTAGGGGATTTCTAATCTCCATCTTGGGTCTGGGTGTGTGTGCTGCCCTTGTGTTTATATGTGTGAATAAAATAAAGTTAACAAAAAGGTAAAATGAAAAGGTAAATAAAACAAGAAGGAAAAACAGTGTAAACGAAAAGAGGAAAATAATAATAATAATAATAATAATAATAATAATAATAATAATAATAATAATAATAATGATGATGATGATGATATAAACTTCAAGAGAAGAGGTTACAAATGTTTACATTTATAAAAAAAACCACGATAACCAATAGTCCACCAGGATCTACATCATGTAGGGCCTATTTTTTCTCTTTATTATGATCCGCTAAAATCTATAAACACAAAAATGGGTCATAACGGTAATAATATAGCTAATAACCTAGTGTGTTTTATCTGAGCCACTTGGGTTGTAGACCACAATTGTATTTTTATGGCTTACTGAAGATTCGACCATTTTATCTCTTGAAGCGTGAATTACACGTACATGTTATATAGCATTGTGTTCTCCAATCTGTTACTTCTATGTTCATACTCTGCACTGAACTCCAGAAAATACTTTTACGTTTATATTTATCCGGTTATATTCATTTATTGTTGCTACAACACGCATGGCAATTGAATCGAATTGATTTGAATTACCTTTATGAACTTATTTTTAAAAATAGTAGGTATTCATGTAAAACAAATTTAGAAGACTATTTAACTCATGCCACAAATGCTAGTCAATGACCAATCACGTTTCAATGAATGTTGTTTTACAACCAATGACAGTCGTGCTTCACCTCGCTCTTTATCGATTTCTCTTTATCAGCTCCTGCTTTTGTGATAAAGAAAGCTCCTCCTTTTTAATGTTCTGAACAGGTCAAAGCATTATTTTTCTCCAACAAATACATTGAATACAGCAAATAATGAAAAGATTCCTTGATTTTACTGAGTTGTTTATTAAAGAAATAAATGAATAACCCGTAATGTTGATTATGATATATAGTTTGATGTGTTTCATTATTTCTCCACTTGGGTGCACTCTTACAATATTGCGATCTTATTTGGCAATAAATAATATGATCAAGCAGCAGTGAATGAACATAACCTCACATTTTCTGATTTGTTTTCAAACATCGCCGTTTACATTAAATATATAGATATTTAAAAATAACTATAGTTAAACAATGATCTGTGAGTAAACAGCTTAATTTTATTCGTTAAATAGTCCTAACAAATGCCACTCTTGATTTCCAAATTCTCTAGATAAATTCACTCCTCACTTCGTGAGTCGTGAATTTATCGATAATTTGGAAATCACTCGTGGCATTACTTATGATAACTTATCTAATATTTAATGTAATAATTCGCTTTATTTATTTTACACATCTCTTAGATGAAGATGACAGTTTTTATAATACTCATTCATTTTCTCGATTTAGTTTTTTTTCTATGTTTTTGTACGGCCATTAGGTTTTTGAAACAGTTCTTTCATTTGATTGCCAATGTACCGGTATGATAAATATGTATGTAAGAATACAATAATATATAAATGTATCGATCTTAAGGAAATCAACATTTTTTTAAAGAAATAATCAATATTAGAATTTATATTTTTTACTGTAGAGATATATTCCTTGTTCGAGTAAATATGAAGATTTATATCCGCAGAGCCAGTGTTTATTTCTTGAAGGAATTTAAAAAAACACAAAATAACAAAATTCACATGATTTAAATTTATTTTCCTAAATATTTTAGATTTCTTCAATTCGCTCACCTGAACAAAAATGTATTTAATACTATATATCAGTAATTAAAACTGACACTTTCGATGTATATAATGAATTGTTTGTATTTAAATGTAACATATGTTTGTCAGTCCACCTCTGTGGTCTCGAGGTAGCGTGCTGCCTTGTCACGCAGCGGGCCTGGGTTCGATCCCCGGTCGGGGCAGTTTTTCTGGGTGAGGTTTTTATCGGGGTTTTTCCTCACCTGTAAGACAAATGTCAGGAAAACTTTAAGGCCCAAACGGTCCCCGAAATCATATGGCCATCATTATCATCATCATCCTGCACCGGTGTGGAAAGCAACGGGAAGCTACCACACCTACAATTCCCTAGTAAAACTGCAAGCATAACATTAAAATGCTATCTATGATTGCAGTGAAGGACCTGCCATCGGGCAGAATCACTATGGATGGATATGTTTGTCCTGGAGAGTGGAAGAGAAGTTAATACTTTTAAAATTCATGACGAAAGAAGAAGACGGAAGAGAAGACCAGGCTAAATAAATAAATAAATTTAATTAATTATAAATATATACTCCAATACTAAATACAGATCTGTACACACAATTTGAACGAAATTATTGGCAATAACACGGCTGGACGATATAGAAATGAAAGCATCCCTTATTTCAGACGTTGTAGATATACATCAGAACAACTGGAGAGATCATGTCGACAGATAGTCATCAAACATAGATTTCTACCTCTTTATATCAACCACGAAGATGTCGAGATCTATGAAATCAACTCAAGGTAGAAAGATCAGAGAGATTTTGCGGTCAACAGGAAAAAGTGATAGACAAAAAGTCCTAAATGTGAGTATTCATTGTGAAACATAAAATTATGATAATCTGAAATATTTAAGTTTAAACCGCTAATTCAATAATATGTAAGATAAAGATAAAGAATTAAATAAACATTTTAAAATAAATAATAAACTGTTGGATACAATATTATTTGCCGAAGATCAAGTAGTGATTTCCAGTTCAGAAGATGATCTATAAAGAGCTATTTTTAATTTGAAAAAAAAATGTGTCAATTACAATTTAAAAAATTCAAAGAATAAAACTAAAATTTTAGTATTTAAAGGACATGATACCTTAAGAGCAAAAATAGTAATTGATGATAAAATTTTAGAGCAAGTGAATAGTTTTAAATATCTAGGTTTCAATTCATTATATGTTAAAATTGTAGATAGGCCTATTAATGATAAAATAAATAAATTTAATCTAATGTGTGGCACTATTAAAAGAACCTTTAAAAACACAAGAAAAGAAACAAAACTTAAATTTTATAAAGTAATGGCTGTTCCTGTATTGAGGTATGGATCAGAATGTTGGACGATCACTAAAAGACAAGAACAAAAATTGGAAGCAGCTAAGATGAGATTTTTAAGAAATATAGCAAGATATACTCTACAGGATAAGAAAAGAAATGAAGATATAAGAAAGGAACTAAATATTTTCAAATTTACAGACCGAATAATTAAATATATTAATATATTGATAGAATGCAAGAAGAAGGATTTTCAAAATCATTGCTAAATTACAAACCGCACGGAAGGAGAAATGTTGGACGTCCACACAGAAGATGGTCTGAACAATTTTAACAATTCTAGCTTTCATGAAATCGGAACGAACCAACAGGCTTAATCCCTGGATGATGATGATGATGATGATGAAAGATAAAGAAGAGAATTTCCTGCGAGCCGTGTTGTTCGGCAGTAGCGGCTATTCTTTCACTGTTCTACGTAGGTAAACATAGCCAGCCAGACAAATTTAAAAGCTTATAAATATTATAAAATTACGTCCTACAAAAAACACTGAGAATTCTGCGTAATATCATCTTCAAAAACCTAAATGTATTCTTAA
This sequence comes from Diploptera punctata, assembly GCA_030220185.1. Taxonomy (NCBI): domain Eukaryota; kingdom Metazoa; phylum Arthropoda; class Insecta; order Blattodea; family Blaberidae; genus Diploptera; species Diploptera punctata. Next base: position 2,214,953 of record JASPKZ010009370.1, on the reverse strand, counting down.
TTAGCTCCCTAATGCAGGAACTTCTAAAGGAGTAGCTACAGTCTAGAAGAGCAACCATATACCAACTGATTTATAGTAATTTCTACGTGGTTTATATGGTATATTTTTCTATTAAACTAAATTAACATTGGTGAAGAGGTCATTAAAGCTTTGTAGAGTGACATCCTTAAACTTGACCTGATCGCGAAAAATGTCCGCATAGTGGCTGTTCAGAACCGTAATATTATAATAAAAACAAAAACAGTGACTTCAAATAGCATTCCTCGGACATTGCACTATGAAGATACGGTTGTGAATATTGTAGTTGGTTCATGAGTGACCTACTGGGTCCTAAGTGGGACGGTGCGGAAATCTCATGCGGAACCAAGACACCAAGGCCTTGTCCGAAACATTGTACTTTCTTCCCACGATGAATATTACAATATTCTTCTCTTGTCATAACCAGGACCAAGGATAATGTGCATTTTCTGATATTCTCTGATGATAATAGATGGAGATGCAGAAGACGCTAATTGAAGAAATTATAAATTGTGAAAAATAAAATTAATGGCATTAGAATGTTGTAAGACAAAGAAAAGGAAAAGATGGAGATAATAGAAGTTTTAGTAAGATTAATTACACTGAGCAATAAAAAAACACTTTTTTTTTGTCTCAGAAAGAAAAATATGTTATTCTGGTAGTATTTTTTCTCCTGAATTCAAATATGATATCGGTTTTTCTCAATCGCGCAAGGTTTCCAAGAGACAGGCATTTATAATTTCAAGCACTTTAATATTTTCTACATTCGTAACTACACAATATTCGAACATTCGGACTCACCTAGAAAGTAAGAAATGACGATTTGCTGCTATATTTCGCCTGTGGAGTATCCCTATTGATGGTCCAACAATAATCGGCCAGCATATTAGGCTTCCATTTGCCTTTATACCTCTTTTCCATAGCTGAAACCATTTGAGTTAGGACATTTGGTTTTGTTTTACAATGGACAAATGGACGAAAAAACGTTTATTACAAAAATAAGTATTTCCGATTGAGGGTCTTTCCACTTTTCAGCGGTTGCCCTTTTACCAGCCGGCTGCTGGCCCTTCACATCCATATGTGTCAATCACAGAGGTAGATGGTCAACAGCCAGTGTAGGGGTGACATGTGGTTAGCATGTCGAGTCCCCCAGCCATTATAGCTGGTTCCTCAACCTGGAGCCGCTACTTATTGTAGCTACCCAATTGCCTCACGATGCTTGGTGGGCACCGGTCCCATACTGGCCGAAATACCATGAGAAAATTTCTTCCCCCACGGAGACTCGAACCAGCGCAAGTCCCGTAGCTCTGTGCGCCAAGGCTCGGCTACGGCGCGGGACTAAAAAAAAAAGTATTTAAATCCATTAATTGAAATTGAAATAAAAAAAACTGTGGGTGTTGGAGAAATTCCGAATACGTATTTGAAAACACGATAAAAAAATTGCATTAAGTACAACTATTGGTACTCATGAGACAAAAATCATGTTGACCGGTGTTATAGAAAAAAAAAAACATACTGTGAACTTGGACAGTTTGAGAAGAATTGTACAACTTTGTAACACTAGTGTTTTTCTAGTCTTGATTTCGAATAAAGCCCGCCGCTGATTTAGTAGTAATGTTGATGCCTCAGTCACAGCGGGTTCAAGTTCGATCTTCTGTCGGGACATTTTTTCTGGGTGAGGTTTTTTCGAGGCTTTTCCTCTCCTATAAAAGAAATGCCAGGAACCTTTAAGGCCCAAATAGTCCTGAATACTTCTGGCCATCATAATCAACCATGTCGTAATATGAATGAGTAAATGGTATGTCTGGTATTTAATATACTTGTCTCGGAAAATAGATCATGTATTGAGTAGAACACTCATCCGGAGAGGCCTTCCATGTCCTTCGGTGGTCAAAAAAGTCTGTATGTGATTCACAGGTAAGTAGGCCTATCCTCTCCGAACAGGCCGTGTCCCTGTAAGACCTACGTGGCTTGGGTCATGTAAAAGTGCCTATAAAGAGTTTGAGAGAGAGGGGGGTCAGGAATAAGGTCATCATCATCATCATCATCATAGTACATTCACGAATTTAGGCCATTTGTTTACCTGTTTTGGCCTCAAGAGAAACACCATCCAAAAGTATTTTGAGTGGATGTCCTGGTCTTCTTCTTCCTGCAGGTTGATATCTTAACGTTTGTTTGGATATTCTGTGATCTTCCATTCGATGAACATGTTGCATCCATCTTGACTTATAATCAGAAATTTTGTTTTCTAAAGGTTCCATGTGTAATTCTTCTAAGATGTCTTCATTTTTTGGTGATCTAGTAGTGTGTATCCTGCAGTCCTCCGAAGGTATCTCATTTCAGCAGATCTAAGTCTCTGTATATCCTTCTGTTTCAACGTCCATACTTCGCTACCATACAAAAGAGTTGGAAGAGCCAGTGTTTTATGCACTTTTTGTCTTGAATGCTTTTGGACTAACTGTGGCTTGAAGACAGAATTTATTAACCCTAAAATTCTTAAAAATTTAGATATGTTTGCATTAATATTAAGGAATAAGGTAAATGCTTTAATAAGAATATTTCATCACCGGAGGTTACATACAGCAAAAGCTCCTTATTCAAAAGAGCGATATGTTCCGCAAATATGCCGCGAATTAAGAAACCGCGAATATGGAATGGTAATTCCTATGGATATATAGGGAATACGTTCCAAGGTTCCGAAATAAAATAAAAATTATAAAAATAAAATAAATTAATGAGAGATTTTGAACAATTTCTATTAATCATTACTGTATGGCTTAGGCAAGGGCTTAAAGAACTTAGCAATTTTTTCCTGTTTTGCCGCTTTTATAAGATATTTCAATTCAGATTAATATTTAGTTGTGAATTAAGCGATATATTCCTTAGTTTGTGTTCGGATGTATTGATGAATCGTACAGTTGATTCATTAGCATTGAAACAGCGTGACATGGATGCAAACAACTCGCCAACGCGTAAACGGTCAAACATTTATATTTTTTCTTTAGGCGGCAACAGTAATTTTTTTCGGCTTCGGAACTAATTTTTCTTTCCTTTTACTCGATATTATAAATTGGGAACAAAGCAGAAGAGACACTTGTTATTCAATCAAAATTATTGCAACGAATGACAAGTTGAGACAATAAAATACCGATCGTGGCGAGGGCGGCATTTATCAAGGACATAGCGGCACGTGAAATACGGCGGCGTCTTTTAACAGCGAACTTTAGGCTTAGTGACAATAAGGTTTGTTTTACTTTGATATTTATTTGTCCATTTTGGTTTGAATTACTCTTTATAAAAACTGCCTTGGCACGAGCCTGCAGTAAAACAAGTTGTCAATGCGTTAATAAAGGATGCCTAATTCTTCTAATATACCGACTGGATCCGCGAATACAGGAACTGTATCGCAATTGTGTCGCAATTGTTTAACCCGCGAATAATGAAAACACGAATAACGGAACCATGAATAAGGAGCTTTTACTGTATTTGAACATAATCCATGTTCTATGCTATAGAAACTGTAGGTAGGACACAGTATCAATTGAAATCTCAGAATAGACGAGTAATTTGAAACTTACAGATAACGGATTATACATACAAATATTTCACATCATAGTGTATTTGTTAATCTTACTTTGAACATCATTCATGGCCTTGTAGTCGGAGCTTCTGACTATAGTTCATGCAATCCCGTACTCGATTCCCGCTTAAACCATAGGGATTTTTCTTTAAAGTGAATTATTCCTTCGGTCATCTATGATCTAGAATTCAGTTTAAATTTAAGTTTAAGAACTCTCCTAGCAATTCGTTATAATTTATCATCCATCATATCTTAGAGGTCCACCGCTGTGGTCTCGAAGTAGCGTGCTGCCTTGTCACGCAGCGGGCCCTGGTTCGATCCCCGGTCGGGGCAGTTTTTCTGGGTGAGATTTTTATCGGGTTTTTTTCCTCACCTGTAAGACAAATGTCAGGAAAACTTTAAGGCCCAAACGGTCCCCGAAATCATATGGCCATCATCCTTGATCGGAGTGGAAAGCAACGAGAAGCTACCACATCTACAATTCCCTAGTAAAACTGCAAGCATAGCATGAAAATGCTATGATTGCAGTGAAGGACCTGCCTTCGGGCAGAATTACTATGCATGGATAGCTTAGAGATAACGCAACTCCGTCTCCAGGTGTCCCAAATTCAGAAGTTGGTTACAATTCCGCCAATGCCAGAAATGTCGTAAGATGACACAGTGGCATTGGACAAAGATATCTATGAACGTTTGAAACATTATGTTAGGCTGTTTTTCTGCGACAACTTTGAAGTTTCAAAAATAATTAATATCGAATAAAAATTAATTTATCTATAAGTTTAGAATGTTTAAAATAAATCGTCCAAATTTGGAGAATTTCACCCACGCTGTGCTCTAGGAATAAATCCATTGCCTCGCAAGCAGTGGCCTCATGTTCGATCCTTGGCAAAGACAATTTTCCTGGACGAGGTCTCAACCAAATATTTCCTCATCTGCAAAACAATTTTAGAACATTCTGAGGCTCAAATAGTTCCCTAACATCAACAAGGCGTCATAATCACCCTTTTATACGCTATGTTTAGTATGAATTTATGATAAAATTTGTGTTTTATTTTAAATGTTTCATATCGTCTCGGAGATGGTTTCGAAATTAAATTGATCTCTCATTCGAGGAAGTCCTCCATGCCTTTGTGTGGTCAAAAATGTTTGTAAGTGATCCAAAGTTTAAAATCATCTCCCGACAGGTCGTGTCCTTGTGACGACATGGGCATGTAAAATTTCCCACAGAGGGATTTTTTTTAAAGAAATAGAGAGGGGGTAATCATTTCATAAGAACTGGTAATTAATCTTGCGACAAGTGATTTTCTCTTGTTGATCATAAAACAATACAAATGAATTTCACAAAGCAATCAATGAGAAATGTTCATTGCATTGTTTTGATCTTGTTAACAAAACCAACGAGTTTCGGATGTTTAAATTGAAGTGTGAAACAGGAAGTTTTAATTCAGGCATATATTGGAGAAAGTACTCCCACACTTTTACCTCGTGATGCTCGGATGTTATCTTAGTTCATTAGATAAAACAAAGTGTGGGAAATGCTATATAAATTCGCTATACTTTACTATGAACCAAAAGTTATGTTTGTTACATTCTATTCTGCAGCGAAAGAATCTCCTCTATATCGAACAAAAAATTAATTTTATTTCAAAAGTAGGCATGAATAGTTTTGCTTTTTGTAGGAAGAAATAATTCATAATCATCTAAAACTCTTCTGCTTAAATTAATAGAATACTCATCTCTTCAAATTTCTGGAATTTATTATTATTATTATTATTATTATTATTATTATTATTATTATTATTATTATTATTATTAAACTACAAATTGGGTCAATAGCATCAATCCCAATTCAAATCTAGTCGTGAAAGGCCCATTTTTTTTCTCTCACATTCCTCATATTTCTGACGTTATTTACGTGTTAAAAATCTAGAATACAGGACCCACCGCTTTACTTCCCTTCCGAAAGAAGCTAGGGTTAGAAATCCATTGGTCCCACCCGGTTTTTAAACTCTTAATTTCGGAACTAGACGCAACCATGCTATCCTACAGTCCAAAGGAACCACCACACCACCACCACCACCACATTATTATTATTATTATTATTATTATTATTATTTATATTATTATTATTATTATTATTATTATTATTATTATATTATGTCGAGAGGATTAACAGATTGTGATGCAGAGAATAAGGTAGTATGATGTATGGAGGAGTAAAATTTACAATGGATTGTAGGAAATTATTGTGTTGTAGAGAAATTCCTAATAAAGAATTATTAATATTATTGTATTCACGTAGACTTTCACGGCCGGAGTTGCTATGATGATCTTGATGAAGATTTTCGGGCTGTAGGCCGTGGTCGTGAGGCTTGTAGATCCCTGACGTTTCGCCAAAGACTGCGTCTGGCATCCTCATGGGTTGTCTCAAGACACGGCCTACAGCCCGAAAATCTTCATCATATTAATATTATTATTTATTTGTTTGTTTTAATTGTCATCATCATCATCATCATCATCTTAATGTACTAGTTTTTATCCTGTTACCTTCCCCTCTTCTTACTTGTCATTTTTACTTACTAGCCTAATTAACATTTTTTTATAATTCCTTTCTTTTTCCTTTTATTTTTCCCTCTATCTATCTTCATAAATGTATGTATTATATCACCACATGGGGTTTAAAACCCGACTCCTTGGTTGAGATCGTCTGTAAGGATCAGTAGGAACTCAGAATCATATATTAAAAAACTCCATGGCGCGACAGGCCTATAAGGTCATTGACCTACTAGCTGCTGTTGGTCTCATATTCACATATATTACCCATATAGATGGAGATGATCCAGCCATTATAAGGGTCACGTGTGGTCAGCAGTCGGGTTTCTCAGCCGTTATAGCTTTTTTTTTTACTTTGAAACAGCCACTTCACACGTTACTACCCAAATTCCTTATGATAGTACGTGTAAATCAGTCCCATACACTGACTGAAATTCTATGAGAACATTTCTACCTCCGTAGAGATCCAAACTAGTGCGCGTTCCATATACCTGCGTCAGTGCCATGAATAATGTGCATTAAACAGATGTATAGTGCCGGGACTTCATGGCTTTGTGATAAGCGGGATGCCAGAATCGCCGCCGATAACAGCAATGGACATCATAAGACATGGGGCACACATCCAGATCCAGGGTGCAGTTTTTAAAATCTCGTAGAGAATCAATCCGGGCCGCCAGAATGTATAGTAGAGACTTAACCGGCCTAACAGCGGCAGTGGACAATTTTTCTAATTAAATTTCCAAATACAATTAGTATTATCTGTTTTTATAATTGTCGTAAGTAATTTATTTTCTTACTCCCGATCCCCTTAAACGTGGAAATATGTTAATCGTTTTCGTTTTCACGACAACAAAAGAATAAAGTGTAAAAATTGTTGATCTGCTTTGAGCCGGAAAAATAACAGATTCATCATTGCTAAGTCCTCGGTTGTGTAGGTGGACAGGTAAGGCTTCCTAGGTGTTGGTAACGGAATTAGCCCACAAGGCCATTTCCAGCATCAACTTATATTTTTTGCATCATCACCGTTGAAGTATCCATGACTATATTAGACTTGTAGCATAAATAGACTCTGCTATAAACAATCAAACTAATCATCAGCTCAGAATATATTTAATGCGGTTCAGAATGCATGTCACCATCTTGCGGTCATTACACCCATCAACACATACAGCCCTATGCAACGCATATATATACACCCAGAAAAAACATTGTAATGGTGTCCACCTGGAAGAAGAAGGGAAGGAAGTCCTCGAAACTTATGGATGCAAGAAATAAGAAATGAAATGAGAACAAGGAGACTGGAGAGCATGGAGAGGATGGATAGAGAAGAGTGGAGAAAGAAAATAAAACTTTAGGCACAGAAAGATGCGTAAACATTAAATATATATATATATATATATATATATATATATATAGGGTTGTAACTTTTTAGAATTTTGTGAAATAAAATATTTCCTGTGCAATGAGTGAGTGAACTTTTGCTTAAAACCATTGAAAAAAGTCTTTATTTCACTGAACTTCAAAAAAGGTCACCCTCAAATTAATATTAAATATTGATATATAAATATATTTGCGGGTGACCTCTCCTTGAAGCTCAGTGAAATGGTTTTAAGTTAACATTCACCCATTCATTGTACAGAAAATATTTTACACCCATCCATTGTGCAGGAAATATTTTATTTCACAAAAGTCCAAAAAGTTATAACCCTAATATGTATATAGAACCTGATACTGTTCGTTTTGGTATAATATTTTACTTGCCGAACTTCTAACCCATAAATAAATAATTATATCCTTGTTTATTGTATATACTGTACATGGTAAAGGTAAAGTGATCCCACTACAGGCCTCAGGAGGCCCTTGGGGTAGTAGGAGGTTAAGGCTCCCACTTTTTCTTGACAATCGGCACTTGATGTCAGCCGGGTTGTCAGCCCTGCGTGACGGCCGCCTTTACCCCAGAACGCGTCTGGTACTCATTTCAGTTAGAGGCTGAGTCGACCCCAGGGCCATAGTGCCGCCAGAAGGTTTGGATCAGTTTAAAAATCCTGACCCCACCGGGACTCGAACCCTCGACCTTCCGGCTTGTAGCGCAGTACCTTAACCACTACGCTATGGTGCCGTGTGTTTAATATTTTAATGTATGTATTCGTCGTGTAAATTGTATTATCTTCCTTATTCTGAAACCATTCGTTAGCGTGATGGTAGATATGATCCTTAGAAAGTTGTGTTTATATGTATGTGGTCTCGAGGTAGCGTGCTGCCTTGTCACGCAGTGGGCCCGGGTTCAATTTCCGGTCGGGACAGGCTCCTGGGTGAGTTTTTTTCGGAGTTTTCCTCACCTATAAGACAAATATCAGGAAGCTTAGGGCTCAACGGTCCCCAAAAATCATCCGACCATCATCATAATCCTGATCATTTTCATTATCCTTCACCGGTGTGGAAATAATGGGAAGGTACCACACCTATAATTCCCTAGTAAAGCTGCAAAGCATAGCATGAAAATGCTATGATTGCAGTGAAAGACCTGCCCCGGGCAAACACTATATATAATCGTTCATTTGCTGCAACAACGTCATAACAAAAAATAAACATAGTTTTTCAGGAGAAGCATTTAAATGTTTGAAATCCATATACTTTTGCCTATATTTGTCATAAATATCAAATTAGTATACCAACTCATATAGCTTATGTTGTTCTTCCTGAATATAGAACTGAGTTCTGTCTTTCATGTAGTACCAATAACTCAAAATCGACAATTTTTTAGTTATGACGTTGTTGCAGCAAATGAGCGATATATATTGTAGATTTTCGCTGATATAAGTATGATTAAGAAATATTTATTGTGTTTCCTGCCAAAACCTTTCTTAATTATATATATATATATATATGTGTGTGTGTGTGTGTGTATGTGTATGTGTGTGTGTGTGTGTTTGTGTGTTTGTGTGTATGTGTGTTTGTGTGTTTGTGTGTGTGCGCGTGTGCGTGTGCGTGTGCGCGTGTGCGTGTGTGTGTGTGTGTCTACTCTACCAACATATATAATCTTCAGAGAAATAGAAAAAATTATACGAATTAATATACACTTCTTATAGGTAATGTGGAAAGCGATATTGCTGAAATATTTCTACCTCCAATATAATGAAATTAAATGCATGATTCATTTTATATAATATATTGAACGTTATCATTAGATAGTCACCGCTGTGGTCTCGAGGTAGCGTGCTGCCTTGTCACGCAGCGGGTCCGGGTTCGATCCCCGGTTGGGGCAGTTTTTTCTGGGTGAGGTTTTTATCGGGGGTTTTCCTCACCTGTAAGACAAATGTCAGGAAAACTTTGAGGCCCAAACGGTCCCCGAAATCATATGGCCATCATCATTATCATCATCATCATCATCCTTCACCGGTTTGGAAAGCAACGGGAGCTACCGCACCTACAATTCCCTAGTAAAGCTACAAGCATAGCATGAACATGCTATGATTGCAGTGAAGGACCTGCCTTCGGGCAGAATTACTATGGATGGATGGATCATTAGATATGACAGTATTTTCGCTTACGAAATGTATCACTTATGTAAGTCTAAGTAAGAATGCATCAGAGATAACTACAAGAACAAGAAGTGGCGTACAACTATAAAGTTAAAAAATAAATAGAAAATAATAAAAGAAGGAGATTGAGAAGGTTAAACAACTGATATAAATGATAAAGAATCGAGAATTTCCGGAGAAATACAAGTAGTTAACAGGTGCTTTGCAGACAAGAATACTACTTTTCAGGGTGAATGAAGTGGGTCATCATCTAACTACAGTGTTGCCAAATCACATTATCCAAGTCCGGGTTCAAAGTAAATATCTTAAGATAGTGGATATAGTACATTCAGTATGCATTCCATTTAAAATGACCCTGAAGTTAATCAAATACAAGCCAATATTACTTCACTTTCATTTAGTATATGTTGCTTAAGTGTATATAACTGTAAGTCGTCTAACATTTAACCTTTCCAATTCCTATAAGTTTTCAAGATGAATAGAATACATTTATGTTTTCAACAATCCACATTTTGTAAAATGCATGATGTGGCCTTTTCAGTTGCATTAGTACGGAACCATTTATCCGTTTTCCAATTTTCACTACAACTGAGATTTCTCTAAAATGAGGAGACAGAATTATTTGTCTTGAAGACTAACTGGAGATGGCATGGAGCCAATCCTGGACTCAGACGTGTGTGAGATCCAGTTGAATGAAAAATGGTCACAGACATGGACGATTTGATCGCATGACTTCCTGCAGAACCAACATGGCGGAAAATCACAACGGACAATGTTTAACCCCCCAATAAGTAGTTACTTTCCCCCTGTGTAAATATAAAATAAAATTAATCCTAAATACAGTCGGAATAAATCAGGATTTAGACTATGAATAAAAGTTTTAGTTCAGATTTATAAAAAGATTTAATTTCTAGTATGTCATATTATCTCTTAACTGTAAGATTATGCAAATCCAGGCCACTCCCAATTCTACTTTTTAACACGTTTCAGAACCAATCCTCATATTTCATTCCACAGTGCATTCCCTAAACAGTTAATCGCAATCTTTTTATATAATTACATGGAACACTACTATAGAAATTATGTGATTTTAACTAACCTTTCATGCCCAGAATTGAATTGAGGCGCTAATGACCTGAGGTCTAAAAAAGCATCATTAGGCCTATATAAAAATACTAAGCCTAATACACTGTCCTTCTTATCGACTTTTTTAATTCGTGTTCCTTTTCAGCGACTTCTCTAAGCAATTTTAAACATATGTCAAAAACATTTAAAATTATCTTCATTTTATAATATAACAAAGCATAATTATAATTGTCTATTAAAAAAACTAGGAGCATTAATGTTTTCCAATTATGATCATAGGCAATCTTAAAAGTTCACAATATATGTTTATATGTTCTCAGCTTCAAGTATTTCAATTACACTGAGCAACAAAAAATAAACTTTTTTTTTGTCTCAGAAAGAAAAATATGTGATTCTGATAGTATTTTTTTTCTCCTGAATTCAAATATGATATCGGTTTTTCTCCATCACGCAAGGTTTCCGAGAGATAGGAATTTATAATTTCAAACACTTTAAAGTTTTCTACATTCCTAACTACATAACATTCGAACATTCGGACTCACCTAGAAAGTAAGAAATTACGATTTTTTGTATATTTCGTCTGTGGAGCATCCCTCTTGATGGTCCAACAATAATCGGCCAGCATATTATGATTCCATTTGCCTTGATATCTCTTTTCCATAGCTGAAGTCTCCTGAGATAGCTCATTTGGTTTTATTTTACAATGGACAAATGGATGGAAAAACGATTATTAAAAAATAATTATTTAAATCTATTAATTGAAATTGAAATAAAAAAAGTGTGGGTGATGGAGAAATTCCGCATACATATTTGAAAACACGATAAAAATTGCATTAAGTACAATTATTGGTTAATTTAACTTTTATAGGAATTAATCACTATGAGGTTTAATTTATGGTGAAATGAAATGTTTCTTGCCTCTCCTCATATAAATTTTCTAGGTTGATCGCGATTTCGAGACTACAAAGTTCTGATGATGTGACAGTTATAGTCTCGAAATCGCGATCAACTTAGAAAATTTATACGAGGAGAGGTAAGAAACATTTAATTTCACCCCAACTATTGGTACTCATGAGACAAAAATCATGTTGACCAGTGTTATCTTTAACGATGTATCTTCATACTGGACGAGGTGCGCATATATTAGACCTATAGGCATATTAGGACATTGCTATAACTGTCCTCAAAATATATATTTGAATCCTTCCTATCATTAATATGGGACCACTAACACTAAATACTCGAAATTAAATTTTCCTTTATTCAAATTTTAATAAATTCAAATTTTGTTTCTACCTTTTACTCTCACTGCTGAAAGTCACTTTGCTGTTAATTCATTCTCAACTAATGATTTTTTCATAATCTTTTTTTAAAATTATATACGTAAATTATGTAGGCTGTTATGCTTTGTCATACTTGGCACCCATTTTATAAAGGAAGCATATATTATTAATTTCAATGTTATTATTTATTATTATTATTATTTTATTATTTTTTCATTATTATTTTCTTATTTTTTATTATTGTTGTTATTTTTATTAATGCTGTTGTTGTTGTTGCTGCTATTGTTGTTATTGCTGTTGTTGTTATTGCTCTTGTTGTTACTGCTGTTATTGTTATTATTGGTGTTATTGTTATTGTTGTTATTGATGTTACTGTTATTATTGTTGTTATTGTTATTATTATTGCTATTATTATTATTACTATTATTATTATTATTATTATTATTATTATTATTATTGCTCTAGTTACTCTAGCTTTACATTGTACTGACATTGTAAAGAAAAGAAAACTAATAAAAGTAAATTGATTACACGAGCCAAATCAAGTAAATTAAATAAAGTTGGATAACATCAGACGGTAAACCATTAGGTTTTCAAAGAGTAAAATGAGGGATGGTGATGTACAATTTTTAATCGCTAGATTGTGCTCCAGCATTAAATTGCAAATCCCTCCGTAGTTGATTATGTTGAGAAGGCATGTGGTCCTGTTGATAGTGAATAGTCCATCGAATGGGAACGTTAAGTTTAGTGATTCCTTGTTCTTTTGTGTAGGCACTGTATTTCACATTATCCCTTCTCCCTCCATTATCATCCCTCAAACAATATACTTTACACCACACATACACTAATCCTATACTCTCTTTGTACACAATACATCATCTACGTATGTACTCTAACCAAGTGTTGCATAAAAATTATAAATAGATTACATTAATATCATCTGTCCGCCCAGCTCGCAACCCGAAGCACGAATAGTGCAGTGGGTGGCATTAGTAGAGCCCTACATGCTCACATTATTTCAGGGAAGTGAATTATACAGGAAATGATTGAAAAACGTAAGGTCAAGATAGGGATGTATGAAGAGTTTATTATGTCCACGCGATCATGAATCTGTTTGTCAGGTAGTACCAGTGAGTTAATTAGTTAATAGGTATTAAATATTTATAAGTGGTTCAAAGTGAAAATCAAGTTTCTATCTAACTCACTGGACTATCGAACCCTTAGGATCATGGCCGCTCGCACTAAACTCTCCATACATCCCTATCTTGAGCTAATGTTTTTCAATAATCCCCTGTATAATATACTTCCCTCAAATCATAGCTAATGTTATTCTCCCACCTCATTCTTGGCCTACCACTGGGCGTTTTCCCTCTGGTTTTCCTACAAGAAGCTTCCATGCACATCTTTCATTTCCCATTCGTACCACATGTCCTACCCATCGCAGTCTACGAGACTTATATCTCTCTTCCTATAAAGACCATGTATTTTACTGTTAAGTAGTCTTCTCCATTCACCTGTCTGTTCATCTCTTTATGGTCCAAAATTTTTCCTAAGAACTTTATTCTCAAATACTCGTAATCTCCTTTCGTCCCTTAAAGTAAGAGTCCATGCTTTGCATCCATATAATATAACTGGTAGAATAATAGTTTTATATATTTTCAGTGTAACGTTTTTAGAAAGGAATTGGGACGCCAAGAGTCTCTGTAAAGCATACACACACATGATTTGAGGGAAGTGAATTATAGGCTACAGGAAATGATTGGATAATGTAAGCTCATGATAGGGATATACGAAGAGCATATTATGTCCACGCGATCATGAACCCCACTGTGTCAGGCAGTGTCAGTCAGTCAATTAATTAGTAGGTATTTAATGTTTATAAGTGTTTCAAAGTAATAATCAAGTTTCTGCAGCCCTATATGTTGCTTTATACATAGGCATTTTTACACTTGATCTAATCTTTAAAAATATTGAATTTTTCCATTTAATTGAGTGACAATTCAATTATAAAAACTGCAAGCGCGACAGGCCTAGAAGGCCCTTACCCTACCAGCCGGCTACTGGCCTCACATCCACATGTGTTAATCACAGAGGTATACGATCATCTACATAGTGTAGAGGTAACATGTCGGGTCCCCCAGCCGTTATAGCTGGTCTTCTCAACCTGGAGCCGCTACTTATTGTAGCTACTCAAATGCCTCACGATGCTGGGTGGGCACCGGTCCCATACTGGCCGAAATTCCATGAGAAAATTTCCTCCCCCTTGGGGACTCGAACCAGCGCAAGTTCCGTTGCTCTGCGCCAAGGCTTCTTGCCTTAACCACTCGGCTAGACAATTAATAATTATTATTTTATATTCCTTGTTTTTTTAAATTAACTCTCTTTCAAAATTGAATCTCTGCAAATAAATTTTCTGTACTATATTTTTCATGTTTATAATTCAAACGCCAATGATGTTTTGTTTTACTTATTTATTCAAATGTAACATTTTGAATGTCATAAATTATAATTGACTTGTGTTATTATTATTATTTTTTTTACTTGGAAGCTGCATGTCTCTAAGAAACAAACGCCTAAATTTGAGAGCATGAATATTGAATTTTACGACAACGAAGCACGCCCATTGAAACTCATGACTTTTAGATGCGTTCCATTGTACGAGCACTTTTTCAACGCTTCAAATACACACAATGCAGTGACTTACTGGTATGCTCATTATTATGTCATCTTGTTAGCTTGTCTGGCCATCAACACGCGCTTTTATTTCCGCAATGACGTAATATTACAATGCAGACCTATATTATTATGCTTGGTGCTCTTAAAAAAATATTTAATGAGGAAGAAGGAAGAAAATAATGCAGTCTACTTCATGCCATTTGGCCTTAATCTTTTATCGCATACGGTTTATTTGTAATAATTGTTAGCAATATATCAGTTATATTATATGGATGCGAAACATGGACTCTTACTTTAAAGGAGGAAAGGAGATTACGAGTACTTAATAACACTGGTCAACATGATTTTTGTCTCATGAGTACCAATAGTTCTACGCTGAGTAGAACATTGAATAATAAAGCCCATAAACAAACAAAATTAAAATTTTATAAAACAATGGCTGTCCCTGTCCTTTTGTATGGGAGTGAATCTTGGATTACCACTACCAAACAAGAAAGTAAAATCCAAGCAGCCGAGATGAAATTTTTAAGAAGAGTAAAAGGCTGCACTAGAATGGACCAGATAAGAAACGAGGATAACCGTGAAGAACTGCAGATCTACTCCATAAAAGAAAAGATATTTAACAACAAGATACAGTGGAAAGAACATGTAGAAAAAAATGGAAGAAAGACGATTACCAAATAAAATCTTCCATTATTTTCCAAGAGGAAGAAGAGATGTCGGACGTCCTCGGAAGAGATGGTCTTAGATCTATTAGTGAAGACGGAACAGGCAACTCTTGCCTAAACCAGGAAGTGAAGAAGAATAGTACCAATAGTTGTACTTGATGCAGTTTTTTTATCGTGTTTTCAAATTTGTATTCAGAATTTCTCCATGACCCACAGTTATTTTATTTCAATTTCAATTAATGGATTTAAATTATTATTTTTTAATAAACGTTTTTTCGTCCATTTGTCTATTGTAAAATAAAACGGGGAACACTTTCATCAGGAGATTTCAGCTATGGAAAAGAGATATCAAGGCAAATGGAATCCTAATATGTTTTCCGATTATTGTTGGACCATCAAGAGGGATGCTCCACAGGCGAAATATAGCAGAAAATCGTCATTTCTTACTTTCTAGGTGAGTCCGAATGTTCGAAAATTGTGTAGTTACGAATGTAGAAAATATTAAAGTGTTTGAAATTATAAATGCCTGTCTTTCGGAAACCTTGCGCGATGGAGAAAACCCGATATCTCATTTGAATTCAAGAGAAAAAATACTATCAGAATCACATATTTTTTCTTTCTGAGACAAAAAAAAAGTTTATTTTTTGTTGCTCAGTGTAATAAAGTTCTTAGGAAATTTGTTGGACCAAAGAGATATGAACAGACAGGTGAATGGAGAAGAGTACATTACAGTGAACTACAATATGGTCTTTATAGGAAGCCAGATATAATAAGAACGGTTAAGTCTCGTAGACTGAGATGGACAGGACAAGTGGCACGAATGGGGAATGAAAGATGTGCATGGAAGCTTCTTATAGGAAAACCAGAGGGAAAACGCCCAGTTGGTAGACCAAGAAAGAGGTGGGAGAATAACATAATATTAACTATGATTTGAGGGAAGTAGATTATACGGGGAATGATTGGAAAACATTAGCTCAGGATAGTGATGTATGGAGAGCTTATGTCCGCGCGTCCATGAACCTTTGAGTTCGATAGTGCCAGTGAGTTAGTTAGTTAGTTGGTTAGTTATGGAGCCCGTAGATTTAATTCCGCATTCACTATGATCCTCCACTAAGCTCTATACCCACTCAAGTGAATTCAAATATCCAATATCAGTTCCCTATGATCCATTCGAATATTATCCTCCCGTTTAGACTTGCATCTTTTTTTTTTTTCCTAGTGGATAAAAATAACAGGATTGAACGACACTCAGAGTAAAGAACTAAACTTTCTCTACGAGTTATATTTGAGGTATTCAGAGCAAAAGTAGCCCAAGTCGATGTTTCGCTCTTTTGAGAAAAACTGATAAAAAGTTAAAGTAATACGTTTAATTGCAGATGAAGAATTAAACATTAAATTTTACAGCTAAAAAGAACAACTAAGAATTATTGATATTTTTAATCCAAATTCACATATAATTAGGATTTTCGAATATTGAACTTAGTCCATTTTTGCACTCAACCCCTCATTTACTCCTTTAGATATTTTACAATTTATTTTATTAAGTATCGTATACTTATTACAATAATTAACAATTAAAAATAAATCACTGTCGTTTAATAATGCAACAGGTATACTTTGGTAACCATTTTTCATTTGATTTTCTAACATTATGACAAATTAATAGGCCTAAATATGTTACTAAAACATTTAAATGCTAAACTGATTAATTTTATGATTAAAAATTTAATTATAACTTTTTATCCAAAAAATCATAAGTTGAATATCAAGAAATTTAAACCTTTTATATATATAAAAGAAAAAATCCATATTAATGGCGGGTAGCTTTGAAGACCAGGAAACAATCCAATAACATTAATAAATAATAATGATAGCCTATAATAGTATTAAATAAGTAAACATAAGAACAAAAAATAAAAATTGTTATTATATTACAGGAATTTAGATTATATGAGCTTCAAGAATCCTTAAAAGAAACCAAAAATAGAAAAAGCATCTGGTCCTGATCAGATAAATATGGAGCTTTCAAAATATGATGGAACATTTTTGCATTGGAGAATATTGCATTTATTTAATGAATGTTGGAGAAACTGTAGAATACCAGAAAGTTGGAATATAGCTGAAGTCATATCGTTGTTTAAAAAAGGACATAGAAGAGAATGTAAAAATTATATAAAATCTATGCAAGGGTTATAAATAAAATATTTAAAATAATAGTAGAGTCCACCGCTGTTGTCTCGAGGTAGCGTGCTGCCTTGTCACGCAGCGGGCTGGAATTCGATCCCCGCTCGGGACAAGTTTCCTGGGTGAGATTTTTCCGGGTTTTTCCTCACCTGTAAGACAAATTTCAGGATACTTTAAGGCCCAAACGGTCCCCAAACATCATCTGGCCATCAATATCATATTCACCTTATTAGATTAAGTTTAGATTTAAGGCCTCTCCTGGCGCATCATTCCCATCGTCATCACCCATCATATTTTTTGGGACAGCGTAACCCCGCCTTCCAGGAACCCCAACCTCAGAAGTGGGTTACAGTACGCCAATGCCAGGAGAAAATACCTGAAATGTCGAATGACGAACAGGTGGCATTGAAAAAAAGCATAATAGCAGAAGCAATACTAGAAGGAGAACAAAGTGGCTTTAGAACGGGACGATCAGCAACAGATAATTTATTCACATTACAGCAAATATTTGGAAAAGGAAGAGAACATAACCTACAGACGCATGTTGCTTTTATTGATTTTGAGAAGGCCTTCGATCGTGTTGATAGAGATAAGTTATGGAAAATTATGGAAATACATGCCTTCCCCACAAAATGAATTCATGTGATAAAATGTTTATATATAAAATCTCAAATTATAATGAATATAGACACATCAAAGACCGAAGCTATTTTAATAAATAGAGGTGTAAGACAAGGGTGTAGTTTATCACCTACTCTTTTTAATTTATATATTAATAGCATAATCCAAAATTGGAAAAGAATTGTTAATACAGATATAAGAATGGACCGTTTAAAAATATTAAACATTTTAATGTATGCTGACGGTGTAGTTATTATTCAAGAAAATGAAAATAATTTGCAGTACCCTGTACACCAATTAAATCAGTCATGGCAAGAATATAATTTTAAAATATCAAATGAAAAAACAAAAAATTATGGCATTTTGGGGAAATGAACATATAAGATCAAAAATCATAATAGAAAACAAACCTCTAGAACAAGTAACAAATTTTAATTATTTGGGTTGTAATGTTACTATAAACGCAAAAAACAGAAAGAGACATAAATATGAAACTGTCGATATTTCAAATGATATGCGGAACTATACATAAAACATTTAAGAACAGAACAAGAAGATATACAAGATTGAAGTTTCATAAAACATTGGCAGTTCCTGCATTACTTTATGGGAGTGAAACTTGGATAATTACCAAAAAATTACAAATTAAAATACAAAGCGTAGAAATTAACTTCCTTCGAAAAACAAAAGGTTGCACAAGCTTGGATCGGATAAAGAATGAAGATATAAGAACAGAGTTAAATATATATCCATTGAATAATAGAATCAAAGAATATAGAGATAAATGGTTTAGACGTGTAGAAAGAATGAATGTAACAATATTGCCAAAAGCAGCATTTAACTACAAGCCTAGAAGTTCAAGGAATGTAGGAAGGCCAGTGAAAAGATGGACAGAACGACTGTGAGGCGGAACAGGCAATTTGCATAGTCCGTGAAGTGAAGAAGAAGAAAGTTTCTATAATCCATTTCTCTCTTAACAAAATGACATTTTATTTAATTTAGGTAGCGAATGTATACTTTTAAAATTCATGGTAGAACTCCGTTGAGGTTAAAATTGTATTAAAACGTTAAAATTCGTACCTTATAAAACAGTCGTCAACTATAAAAACTTATGTTGTGAAACGGGAGAATTGAATTTGAATAGAGTGACATTTCACAACAGAAGTTATTATAGTTGAGGACAACTGTTTTATCAGGTACAAATTTTACAATTTTAGGTTGTGAATATCGAAAAAAAAAATGTCAAGAGGATATAGGCCTATGAGCCATAATGTGGAGAACAAGATCAGAAAGGAAATTGATGAGTTATGCATACTAGAATGAGACAATAATTTGGAAATAACAAAAAGGATAGTTAAAGATCGATCTACAATAGTAATACCGAATGGAATTTTGTGGGATAAACAGATATTCAAAGAAACTAAAATCCATATTTATAAATCAGTGTAAGACGTTTCATAACCTATGGAGCAAAAACGTGGATTGTAAATGCCAAATTTAAGTAAAAATTGCAATCTACAGAAATTGACTTTTTTAAGAAAATCTGCACGATGCTCTAAATTAGACATGATCACAAACAGTATTATCCGAGAAAAAATAACTTTAACGAAATAATAATACAATTTGTGGGAAATCGCCAATTACAATGGTTTGAACACGTGAAGAGGATGAATGAAGATAGATTACCAGTCAGAAGTATAGAGTGGATTCCAAATCGGAGGAAAAGTAGAGGGAGACCTAAGAAGATGTGGATAGAAGGAATTATGAATCAGATGAAGGACAGGGGACTGCAGGATAGTGACTGGAAGGATAGAGATGAATGGAGGAAGAAAATAAAAACTTAAAATAAGGCACAGGAAGATGTTTTACATTTAAAAACCTGTTAAATAAAACTAGAAGGTGAAAATAATTTGAGTTTTGTCAAGTTGATAACACTAAGGTGACTCGGTCACATAGTACGAATATAGATAAAATACTTCTAAAATGTATATTGGATGCCAAGATTGAGAGGAGGGTCAAGGAAAAGATGAATGGAAAACGTTGATAAGGACATTACAAGTTTTGGATTGAAGAACTGGAAAATGAAAGCTCAGGATAATTGTTAGGGAAGCCACGATTCACTTCAAACTCATAAAATAAAATAAGTTAAAATACCTTCTTAGGTAAAATCCGTCGTCCTCAACTTTTAAAATATGTAATCTTTATCCCTGTAGGCCTTTCAGGACATCCGTCCCATCTTCAGCAGTTCATTCTTCGCTACAGCATCCAGTATGATGGTTGATGCTGCTGGTCCTAATGTGGCTTTGTCGTGTCACGACATCATACTGGATGCTGTAGCGAAGAATGAACTGCTGAAGATGGGACGGATGTCCTGAAAGGCCTACAGGGATAAAGATTACATATTTCAAAAGTTGATGACGACGGATTTTACTTAAGAAGGTATTTTAACTTATTTTATTTTATGACTCTCCACCTCAACGGTTTTAACAATGAATTTTATTAGTATTAACTTTAAACTGCAGCTATGAAGATGAAGAAGATGATGAAGAAGAAGAAGGCAGTAAATCTGCAATCACAAATAAGAAGAAGAAGAAGAAGAAGGCAGTGAATCTGCAATCACGTAATGTAGAATATTGCTTATTTTCATATGAAATTAATGAATGGAATTCTTATATTTCATTGTAATACGTAGAGACTTCCTAATATCCTATATGAAAGTAACTGAAAATAGCGAAGTGAAAGTTGAATGTTATTGTCCTTATATTCCTAACAAAATGTGTGAATGGCATGTACCAGTTAGTTCTATTCTATGGCGATTAATTTATTTACGCCCGAGTTCACATTTAGAATATACAAATTATAAAAATTTACCACAGTCCATCATATAATAAAACACCGGCACTTCCCTTCAATTATGTAACACTGACAAAGAGGATGGTGTTGTATTGTTTCAACATGAGATATTACAACTTCCTACGCAAATTTTATCTTAGTACTTTTAGCCGCTATCTAGGCCTGGTTCCATTAATTAGGAAAGACGAGGAAACTCTCAATATGCAAGAAACGTATTGCTTTTCAGCTTAACACAAAGCAACTCTCCCCCCCTCTCCCACAAAGCAACTCTCCCCCCTCTCTCTCTCTCTCTCTCTCTCTCTCTCTTTAACTTAGTTTAACCTCTCCCTTCATAGGTCCTTTTACATTCCCCACTTCACCCTATGTAAAGGGACACGATCTGTCGGGAGAAGATTTTGTATCTCTGAACCACAACTTCCTCTTTTTGACCATGCAAGGACATGGATCAGTTCAATGTCAAGCCCACTTCCGAAACGATAAGAACATTTAAGACAAGACATCACTAACTTCATATTATTCATGCTCAACAAGGCGAATGTGAAAATGGATGATTATGATGACCAGATGATATTTGGGAAATGTTTGGACCTTAAAGTTTCCCTACATTGCTCTTACAGGTAAGGAAAAATTCCGAAAAAGTCTCCCCCAGGAAACTTATCTCCACCGAGGATCGAACCAGGCCCCACTGCATAAGAGTCAACGATGTTATTGCAAGATCATAGCAATGGACCACAAAGCTGTTGCAATTGGATTAATTTGAGAGATAATTGTAAATCTCAAATTTGTCCGGGATGTTAAAATGTCTAAAAAGCATGTTTTAGTATATATAACATAGAATAATCTTCTAGTTCTCCCTTTTTTAAAATAATACAAATTCCTGTTCAGAATGTTCTGAAATATTACAAATCTATATACGCCTAATAATAAATTTAAATGCATTTAAAACGATACATTATTATTATTATTACTATTATTATATTATTATTATTATTATTATTATTATTATTATTATTATTATTATTATTACTACTACTACTACTACTACCGAGTGATTGATTCAATCGGTAGCTTGGAAGCACTTGAGCCATCCCTACGGTTTAAGATACCCTGCCCCTAGGTATTGTACGCGCTAGCATAATATTATTATTATTATTATTATATTATTATTACTACTACTACTACTACTACTACTACTACCGAGTGATTGATTCAATCGGTAGCTTGGAAGCACTTGAGCCATCCCTACGGTTTAAGATACCCTGCCTCTAGGTATTGTACGCGCTAGCATCATAATATTATTATTATTATTGTTATTATTATTATTATTATTATTATTATTATTATTATTATTATATATTATTATTATTATTATTATAGCCTATTTATTATTATGATTTGGGAGATCTCGGGTTCAAACTCTAGGGCCGAACAACGTGATTGAAGTTTCCCGGGTTTTCCTCAGTCGTCAAGGCAAATTCTGGATTGTAATTTTATTATCATGACCCAATTCATCATATTCACAATTTGATAGTGGGCCTATCATTAAAAAATAAATAAGTAGACGCGATATGACAGACGTTAAAGTGTCTATAAATAAGAATGGACTAATATTAGAGTTCTAATAGTAATGAGACAATAGTGTATCAAAAACAGAATAATGCAAACATTGACAACACTTTTATACAATTATTTTGAGCATGTAGTAGGCCTATATAATAATAAACGTAAGAGTAATTCGTTTAACAATAATTTTAGGGGACTTTTTAAAATAAAAATTAATGACAACATGGATTTTTGGAATTTACTACGAATTTGTTATAAATTATTAGATCAGAATTGTTATTGGGATAAAAAGAAACAGTGTAGTTCTGTAATAGCCTATTTTTTCTGTGAAAAATGTAAAAACATATTATTTTATTTTATATTCATGCAATATTACAAATTGAATGTATTAAGTATTTCAGTATTTCATGTAACATTCAATAACACGTTTCTATAAATTTGTTTATAAATCCTTGAATTTTAAATATGTTAACTTAAATTCGAAATGCAAACATTCTAATGACCAAGAGGTAATTACTAAGGGATTTTGTATTATTATTTTATTGGTAGGCCTATCAGGGAGAGCTGATGTTTAAATATTATTTCAATTGTCATTTATTTTGCACTTTTTTGCATGATTAATTTAAATTTGTATATAAATTCAAGAATATCAACTTGAAAATATTAGAAGTTAGTGTTCTTTTTTTTTTTTTTGCGAATATCCGTAAAAGTAGATATTTTACTGTTACAAAAGCAAAAAAAAAGCGATATTTTTATTTTTTACAAGTAAGTCTATTATCAAATAATTTAAATAGCAAATCTCTTTAACAGCATATTTTATGAATGTCAGGTTATAACTGTACAATGTGTATCTGACCGCACCTCTTCATATTCATAGGCTTGCAGATTCAGTTAGGTTTGCCAATATGCTTTGCATTTTAAATGCTTAAATGCATGAAGACCAGAGAGTACTGCTATTTCTTCGTCAAATTGCAGTTGCTTAGAATCAGATTTACCTAGAACTTATTAAAACTAAAATAGCTTGTTTCTGGCGACACATACTTGTTTATAATGCTATTGAATAATAAAATTTTACTTTGTGAGCAGTATATAAGATCCACATACTGCAATAAAGATGTAATGGACAATAACTATTTATTATAAGCTAATATTGTTTTTACCCCTTATATATACTTTCACCGGTGCTTTTCATTATATACATGAATAAATTAATAAATGAATGGAGGAAAACACAACGAGGATATATACCCATCAATAGGAACCTCAAACTCGATGCTATTCTTTTTGCAGACGATTTAGCTCTTCTGGCACCTTCCGAAAATGATTTGCAACGATCAATTTATAATTTACAAAAAATAGGTGCCAAATTTAATATGGAAATATCAATTAACAAAACTAAAATTATGGCATTTCATGGGAAGGACCCCATACAAAGTAAAATCTGTCTCCAGAATAAAATTTTAGAGAGATCTAATCAATTTAAATATCTTGGATATTATCTCTCTATCTGGGATGAAAAGGATATCCCTGAAAAAGTTACTAGTTATAATAAAAGTTTAGGAATTATTAATCAAGTTATGAAACCATCCCTTGTACAAAAAAACACCAGATTACGTTTATATAACACTTTGGCTAGACCAGTGTTGACCTATGGCAGTGAAGCATGGACACTAAGAAAACAACATGAAAGCAGAATAACGGCTTGTGAAATGAGATTCATGCGCAGAACAGCGGGTTACACCAGATGGGATCGGAAAAGGAACACCGATATCTTAAAATAATTGAAGACTACGCCAATTTTGGAATATATTAAACAGTACCAACTAAATTGGAAACACCATCTTGAAAGAATGAGTTCAAATCGGATCCCCAAAGCTGTTTATAATTATATACCAAGAGGACGAAGATCACTGGGCCGTCCTATGAAACGCTGGAGGGAAAATTTTCTATAGGATCGTAACAGGCCTTGGCCTAATACTTGGAAGGAAGAAGAAGAAGAAGAAGAAGAAGAAGACCCCTTATATATTACCGGTATTTTCAAAGTGTTTTATAGTACAATGAGATACTGTGTAATTTTATCAGGTTATAATCTTTAAATGTTGGGCATATTATAGCTTGAATATCACCCAGTATTGTTTTTAATATTAATTGGTAGAAGTAATTAGAGTAATTAGTCCAGGAGGTCAGATAAGACGAGATCGACCACAACTAAGATAGGTTGGCGGAGTGGAGGATAATGCCAGAAAGTTGGGGTACAGTGATTGGAAGCCTGTCACACAAAACAGAGATGGATGGCAACGATTTTTTAGGTAGGCCTGAGCCCATCAAGCGCTGTAGTGCCGATAATGATGATAAATTAAGTTAATACTGTGAAATATATTGATTATAGTAATGTCAATTACATCAACATAATTATTGATAATTTTACACACAATATAATATACAAAAATAGGTATGTTCTATTGCCACCTATTGCACTTTTTGAGTTTTCGGATTCCACCCCTGGCGGATAGATGGCACTAATGTAGTATAGTTTTAATTTACGAACCACTACGGCGAACTATTTTAGGTAGATGATGCAATCTTCCATTGTGTTCAGAGAGGAGTGGATGAATATTTTTATGTGTTCGTGTAGTGTAAAGTGTGTTATATGTGAGATGATGAAGAGAAGGAAGGCGGTGAAACCCGGTGCCGGCACGAAGCGTACTCTTGTCGCAAGGGGATCACCAGGTTTAACGTCCCCATTCCGACAGACGAATTATTATGAACTGTACCACACTTCTTCTCAACAAATGTACTACGGAGAAGTTTGCAGTTTAATGCAGATATCTGGAGTAAAATCCACCTATTAAAGATTGTACACCATCACACCTCTTGGTCCCGAGATTGAAAATTTTACAATTAAAACTTCTAACCCGCCCGGTATCGAACGCAGACTAGCTAGTTAGGAACGGCATACTACTACCTGAGCAAGCACGGCAGACAGATACTTAAATATAAAGTTTTAATAATATTTCAGTATTTATGCTAGTATGCTAAATAAAAAAAAATATTTGATATAACTACAATCTTCAAATTATTTAAAAACTCCCTATCTAACTCTAATTCACTGACGCTATCGAACCCGTAGGTTCATGACCGCGCGGACATAAGCTCTCCATACATTCGTATCCTGAGCTAATGTTTTTCAATCATTCCCTGTATAATCTACTTCCCCTCAAATCTTGATTAATGTTATTTTCCCACCTCATTCTTGGTCTGGGCATTTTCCCTCTGGTTTTCCTACAAGAAGCTTCTATGCACCTCTTTCATTTCCTATTCGTGCCACATGTCCTACCCACCGCAGTCTATGAGACTTGACTGTTCTTATTATATCTGGCTTCCTATAAAGATCACGTAGTTCACTGTTATGTAGTCTTCTCCATTCGCCCGTCTGTTCATCTCTCTTTGGTCCAAACATTTTCCTAAGAATTTTATTCTCAAATACTCATAATCTCCTTTTCTCCCTTAAAGTAAGAATCCATGTTTCGCATACATATAATAATATAACTGGTAGAATAATATATTTTCAGTTTAACTTTTTTTAAAGGAGTTGGGACGACAAGAGTACCTATAATGCATAATAGCATGTATTTCCAGAATTGAACCCATGTTCAATTTCTTGTGCATCTTATTCATATTTGTAGTTATTGAGTTTTTTATTATTTTGTGACATTCGTCATTTTTTCCCTGAACCATTCGATTTGTAAAATTGGGTTCCCTGAAAGTTTAATAAGGAGGTGTAATACATTGAAAATTCGTTTTAAAACTGATAAATATCTTGTGAATTTGATCATAAAATTCTATTGGGCTATAAGGCCTATAAAATTATTGATTTTAATTAATTTTATAATAGGTTCCTGAATAAACTTTCTCAACTCTATACTATGGAGTAAAAACATCATTAACAAAACAAAACAACTCATTTATAAATTCATACTAGAAAGTATAATGTTATATGGACAATGACACAACATGTCAACAGAATAACTTCAGTTGAAATGTATTTTTGGAGAAGGGCTGCTAGAAAATCTCGACTGGAAAAAAAAAAAAAAACCATAAATAAAGAAATTAGAAAATGGACGAACGCAGAAAGAAATATAATGGATGAGATTGAGCACAGGAGGCTAAATGATATGGACACGTAAGAAGAATGCAGAATGGAAGACTACCAAAGCCCGTCTATACATGAAAAATTGAAAGAAGAAACAGAAAAGGAAGATCAAGAACAACCTGGAAGAACAACATTCAAAATCCAACGAGGAAATTTGGTGTAACAGATGAAGGCACAGAGGACAGAGAACGATGGAGAGCTTTAATTAAGGGAAATATGTGAATGTTTGTTGCAAACTGAAAGTCTAAAAGTCCGCAGTCATTTATATATATATTTTTTTTAATTCATGTTAATTACTAAGATTGGTTGGAGAAAACCTCAATGATGTGGAAAATTATCACAATGAATTAAAATGAATAAACTTTCTCTAGTTATATATCTCAGTTTTTGTTTGTTTATTCAGATACAGTTTTATTTTCTTGTAATTGAAAACTCTGAAAAAAGGCTTGATTTAACAAGTTTTCCCTTTGGTTTTCCTACAAGAAGCTTTCATGCATGTCTTTCATTCCCCATTCGTGCCACATGTCCTGCCCATCGTAGACTGCGATGGGCTGGACAATGTGACATGAATGGGGAATGAAAGACATGCATGGAAGCTTCTTGTAGGAAAACCAGAGGGAAAATGCCCAGTTGGTAGACCAAGAATGAGGTAGGAGAATAACATTAATAATGATTTGAGGGAAGTAGATTATACGGGGATAATTGGAAAACATTGGCTCAGGATAGGGATGTATGCAGGGCTTATGTCCGCGCGGCCATGAACCTACAGGTTCGATAGTGCCAGTTAGTTAGTTAGTTAATATATTTTTTAAATGTGATTGAACAATTCAATGGTATGAAAATGTAAAATAAATATAAATTCATATGTTTTAAAATGAGAAAGTAATTACAAATGTGACGCTTCTATATATATATATATATATATATATATATATATAGTCTATGCTCTAATAACCATGTTAAAGTTGTAATCTGACAATTTCATAAGAAGCGATTATAATTATTATAAATGTTATATTTCTTTCTATATGCAAAATTAAGCATTTTAACTGTCCATCATATATAATTAAATTATTAATGTTAGGGTCATTATATTTTCGTAATTTTAAGTACTCATTGTGCTCGGACGTGAATTTCGCAATATTTCTGTAAAGGTCATACGAATTCCTTCATTCTCATTAGTATTTAGACAATCTAATTTTCTACTCATTGGCCACAGTTGGAACGAAACCGACATCTTGAGATGAAATGAATCAGGCTTGATTTTAATTAAATTTAACATTTAAAAATTATAAGGAAGTAACGAGTGTAAATATTGAGTTATGAGTGTGAAATGAAAACAAAACAAACATAACGCTAAATTATGTAACGCAATTCCGCGTTCAGACGTTACATAGTCATACAACGACCTTTCGCTACAGGTGTGATATATTTGTTTGCTTGCAAAAATAAATATGATGAATTCTTACATTTACAACAAGATATCCATACATATCATCAGTGTTGTTTTTAATTAAAATTATTTATTAGAAGTAATTAAGTTAATGCTGTGAATTATATTAATTAAAGTGCATTAATTATATCAAACGGTAATACTCTCTCGGATCGGTTAAAGAATGAAGATATAAGAACAGAGTTAGATATATATCCATTAAATGATGAAATCAAAGGATATAGAGAAAAATGGTTTAGACATGTAGAAAGAATGAACGTAACAAGATTACCAAAAGCAGCATTTAACTACAAGCCAAGATGTTCAAGGAATGTTGGAAGGCCAGTGAAAAGATGGACAGAACAACTGTGAGGCGGAACAGGCATTTTGCCTAGCCCGTGAAGTGGGGAAGAATGATAGCCTTCTCTCTCTCTCTCTCTCTCTCTCTCTCTCTCTCTCTCCTCTCTCCCCTCTCTCTCCTCTCTCTCTCTCCCTCTCTCGCTCTCTCTCCCTCTCTCTCTCTCTCACTCTTTCTCTCCCTTTCTCTCTCTCTCTCTCTCCCTCTCCTCTCTCTCTTCTCTCTCTCACACACACACACAGCACACACACTCTTTCTTCTCCTCCCCTTTCTCTCTCCTCTTCTCTCCCTCTTCTCTCCTTTTCTCTCTCTCTTTCTCTCCCTTTCTCTATCTCTTTCTCTCTCTTTCTCTCTCCCCCTCTCCCTCTCCCCCTCTCTCTCTCTCTTCTCTCTCTCTCTTTCTCCATGGCGCTACAGGCATAGAAGGACTTGGCCTACCTTCCAGATGCTGGTCTCACATCCACATAGGTATCTTAATCACAGAAGTCGACCAACATCTACAAATTACTTAATTATTCCTTCGAACTCTCATCTGTAATTTTACACGCAATATATATATATATATATATATATATATATATATATATATACTTCTTTCTCCATTGTAATTTAACCTCTCACTTTATAGATATTTTATATGCCCCACGACGCCCGAGTCTTACACTGGCACGACCTATCGGAAGAGGGATTTTGAACTTTGGATCACACACTTGCTTTTGTTTACAATACGAGGACATGGACGGCCTCCCTGAATGACTGATGAGGGCTTCCTCCTAGACAACACAACATTAAGACAAAACACACCATTCATTCACACTATCTATCTATAGTGTTTTGCCCGAGGGCAGGTCTTTCACTGCAATCATAGCATTTTCATGCTATGCTTTGCAGCTTTACTAGGGAATTATTGGTGTGGTAGTTTCCCGTTGCTTTCCACACCGGTGAATGATGATCATAAAGGTAAGGATAATGATGATGGCCAGGTGATTTTCGGGGAACTTTGGGCTCTAAGCTTCCTTACATTTGTTTTACAGGCGAGGAAAAATCCCGATAAAAAACTCACCTAGGAGCCTGTCCTGACCGGGAATCGAAACCGGACCCGCGTCGAGACAAGGCAGCACGCTACCTCGAGACCACAGCGGTGGACTCATTCACACAAAACATGGCAAATGTGATAGTAATGATTATGATGGCCACATTATGTTCAGGGACCGTTTGAGCCTTAAAGTTTCCCGACATTTATCTTACAGGTAAGGAAATACCCCGAAAAGAAAACCATCAGGAAACATCCCCCAATCGAGAATCTAACCCGGGCTCGCAAAAGGCAGCGACGCTATTCCAAGACCAAAGCGATACATGCCTTATCATTTAACAAACTCATAATAATAATAATAATAATAATAATAATAATAATAATAATAATAATAATAATAATAATAATAATAATAATATAATAATAATAATGTTTTATTTAAACTGGCAGAATTAAGGACTTAGGCCTTATCTTCTATTCAGCCTGTAAATTAAGATATACAAAATGCATTTATACACTAATATCAAAACTCGAACAAATATTAATTACTTAAATGGAATTAAAAATAAATATAATTGTATTAAATAACACAGTGATTATAAATATTATAAATAATTTATGATTTATCAATTAACTTATGATATTACGATAAAAAGTGCCACTACAGTAGAGCTTTCAAAATTATGTTAATCTCTACTTGTAAGTTGCTATTGACCGACATTTATTCAGGCAAAGTTATTTTAAAAATTAACTGAATTAAATTTATTTTTTTTAATACGAACCCTTTCATCTTATCAATTGACAAGTCAGTTGAATTTATATGTAATGCATTTGTCACAGTTATGAAAGTTTGTTAAAGTAAGTTTTAATTATCCCCTAGATGAAGAAGCAGAGTATAGCCATATATATGTATATTACTTACCAACAACTTTAAAAACAATATCTAAAAAAATTGTCAAGTATTTTTAATTAGCATTTTTTGGTCTGATATTTTTAGAAACGCCTTTCTAAACGTAAAGTAATTCTCAATTTCAAACAAATTAACAGTAGACTAACTTAAAAAATAATTAGACCTGTATTTTATCTCTTTTTTAGGCAAAATATGATACAAAGTATTACTTATTTAAATCAGCATATTAATATATATATATATATATATATATTTCAAAATTGATTCCATAATTATTTTTATATTTAAAAATAATTTAAGTATATGTTAATTATTAATCAAAGATTATTTAAATAGTTTTAGTAGGGCCTAAATTATTTATTTATATTACAATTACAAAAATATTTTTTCTTATTCTCTTAAGACTATTAAAATATTTATACAAACTATTAGATTAAGATTAAATGAGATAATAGTTTAACGCAACCCATCAACATTCTTTGTAATAAAATGAAAATCACGAAAAATATTAATTCAGAATATACATTTTTACAAGCACAGCTGACAGAAGACATGGAAAGTTAGGTTATGTCCGGCCGTTTTTACCTGTGATTTTCGAGACGTTTTGGCAGCTGGTAGTCCTCAATTTTTGTGAGATTCTTGCTGTTAAATTCCTCCCTTAAAAGTAGTGTTGGTAGATGTCATCCATGATGTATAATCCTTCGCATTGTTGACACCACTACACTAGGCACCAGACTCTTTGACCTCTTACAAGACTACCACTCTACGCAAGCAGCGAGACCAACTGACTGACTGCAAGAACAAGAAGAAGAAATCTCGTGAAAGCGGCGATCAAACTGGTTGATGACGTCACTTTTCTTCTCGCCCAACACAACAATGGATTGGCACCTAGCACTCTTAGGATCGACGGACGTTTCTTGTAGGATTGTTATCCATTCACAATTGTTTGGGATTATTCATCCTAAATTTTTCAGGAATTCCTTTGTATTTTATGTAACATATGAGAATTGAAGCAACAATGCTAAATACCGCTTAAACTTTCGCTATCACACATCGATACCAGGTCAGTTTTGTGATTGAAGTTGTTTCTATATTTTATCCTTTCTACTGTCAAGATAGAAGAAATAAACTAAGTCCACTTTTTTTTTTTTCAGTTATCAACATTGCAATAAATTATATTCACAGTTTTGCCTAATGATCCGTACATTTCTTATTTAATTTAAGCTTCTTCCATCTGGTTCTTGACATGCCAGTATTTTTTGTTTCCTTCTGGTCGTAATTAAATTCTACATCTGCTATTAGTGAATTCCGAAGGAGTTTTTATTTTATATCCTTCTAAGTGACACTTATGTTTCTAATCGTATTACATTCTATTTACATTCATTTCTAATATTATTTGTTTTGTCTAAAAGATCAAATAATCTAAATTTATACATATAATTTCTTAAGGAGTTAAGCGCAGAATGACAGAAAATAAATTCCGAAAAATCTTGACAAATTCAGTTTTCATAATCATTCCCTTACACGAAAACAGGACATTGTTACCTGTTTCGATTACAGCTAAATTGAGCCCAGAAGATGTTTATGTGGACGTCCGGGTCATAACAATTATATGAGAGTGATATTGGACCACTTCTTGAGGTTTCCTTTTAGATACATGTTGAAACTATTTATCTCTGTATATGAAGATTTTCTTTCTATTCGTTGCACATTAAATCCTTGCAATTCGATTTTCAGTTTTAATGTTTCATTACTTTATAGAGTAAAACTTGTAAATATATTTTACATTGGGATATTAAGTTACTAACTAAATAATGGTTGTTGATTCAAACAGCAAAGTCATATTATATACAAAATCTCAATATCAGATGTATCATAATCAGTTGAAAAATGGGCGCAAAATAAATATTTGATAGAAAGATCATCAGATGCATGTATTAACCAATATGCGAAAACGGTGTATGGATAATAAGATCAAATTTGTAAAATGAACTAATATTACAAGGAAAGGATATATTAATACGTAACTTCTTCTTCCATGGCGCGACAGGCCTAGAAGACCCTTAGCTTACCAGCCACTGCTGGCCTCACATCCACACGTGTCAATCACAGTGTTAGGGTGACATGCGGTCAGCATGTCAAGTCCCCCAGCCGTTATAGCTGGTTTTCTCAACCTAAAACCGCTACTTATTGTAGCTTCCCAAATGACTTACGACGCTGGGTGGGCACCGGTCCCCTACTGGCCGAAATACCATGAGAAAATGTCTTCCCCCATGGAGAGTTGAACCAGCGCAAGTCCCGTAGCTCTGTGCCAAGGGTTCTTGGCTTAACCACTCGGCTACGGCGCGGGACATTAATACATAACACCTCTACGAATTAGTTGGCTGGACCACGTTCATAAAATAAAATATTAAAGGGCATCAAAATGCATATTGAAAATATATATATATATATATATATATATATAGAGAGAGAGAGAGAGAGAGAGAGAGGAACTTCGGGTAATTTGGACCTCTGGTTTGAATATGTTGTTTTTTTTTAATTAAGGGATTTGAATTTTGTTTAATTACAGTGATTATCATTAGTGTTGTAACTATGAAATAGCATTGTTATTTTATTCAAATATAGAAACATCTTCATAATTTATAAATTTTTTTACATTACAAGAAAGGTCCACTTTAACCTCCATATTCGGATAAAGTGGATCCCAGAATCCGTCTTAGATTTTAATCTATTTATAAGTTTATTTACTCTATTATACAGACAGGCACAGATTAATCTGAAAATATTCATGACTGATGATCAAAAAACGTTGATATTTATTTCATGTTTTGAAATATCATTGTGGATTATAATATTCACACGGTCATTCAACTACAGAAAGCGACGGTCTTTGGGTTTAGTAAAATTACAAGAATATTAAATAAAATTAATTAAGTGAATGGTTTTTACAGATAACATCCTTATTGATAAAATATATGTATTCTTGTAAAGTGGACCCAGGTCCTCGTGGAGGGTCCACATTAATCGAATTCCATTGTTATGTTTAATTATTTTATACAGCCACCATGTCACATAATATCAAACCAAATCCGACAGCATATTAAAACATCATCCACATAATATAAAATATTTAGGAGTTTTTTCAACATTTGTAATATTCAATAGCAGAAATTAAGAACTGATTCTTAGCTTGAAAACATTTAAAATAGTCATAAATATCACAAATGAACTCTTCTTCGAACAAAGAATAAAAGAAACTGGTGTTGAACCCGAAAAAGATGATGAGGGGAAGAAGTTAAAATATGTTCTGTCCAAGGGCAGCACCTATTAAAGAAGATATTAACAGGGTCCAATCAAACATAAGGGTCCACATTACCCGAACTTCCCTATATACACCCTAAGCGGACAGGCCTAGAAGGCCCTTGGTCTACCAGCCGGCTGCTGACCTCACGTCCACGTGTGTTAAACACAAAGGTAGACAATCATAAGCCAGTGCAGGGGTGACATGTGGTCAGCAGGTCGGGTCTCCAGCCGTTATAGCTGGTCTTCTCAACCTGGAGTCGCTACTTATTGTAGCTATCCAAATGCTTCACGATGCTGGGTGGGCACCAGTTATATATATATATATATATATACACATAATTGTCATAAAAATAATGAACAACGAAAAGAGATGGCTGCAAATGCGTATGAGGATCTAAAGAGGATGGGAGTTACAGACTGGATTAGAATGGCACAGAATAGAGAAGAATAAAAAAATGCGAGAAAGGCCAAGGCCTATCAACGGCTGAAAAGCTGATTATGTTAGCTATAGATGTCTTACTAACAAAAATATGCATAGGATCGCCACCTCGTGTGTATGTAGTGTGTAGTCTTAAGAAAGTGTATATATACGTAAAATATCTCTTCTCTTCTGTTTCATTATCTTGTTCCACAATCTGTTGTTAAAGTTGTTGTTAAAGTTTAGAACAAATTTTCTTTGTAGACTTAGTCTTGAGAAATAATAGCAAACGGGATATAAATTAATGAAATTGAATAAATTTGCCAGTTATAGAGGAGTTGTAGACAAATATTTTTGACATAGGGAATACAGGATTTCAAAATAATAAAAAAAGAAGAAAGTTACAGTGCGTGAAATTTAAGTGTATGATTGACATTCCTAAATCTTAGTGACTGTCACGTATTTCAGTGTCCAAAAATATTTCTCACTGCAAGATTTGATATAAGATTGACGTAAACTTTAAGTAGTAAGTTCTTGGATCAGAAAACAAAAACATAATTTTGTATAAGCTGTCAGTCATATACTTAATTCTCATTCACTCTAACTGTAAAAATTGATTATATTCGATACCCATAATCCAGTATTACAATTAAATAGAGTTATTAATGGAGTGGGTGGCTTCGGACTTTAATTAGGAGTTGGATGAAACTATTAACATCTAGGCCCTAATCAACCGCATTTTAAAAATACATTTGTTTTAATTATGTCAATTTAAATGCTATCAATTTTACAAATAGTGTAAATCAAATTTAATTAAAATTTCATTTTAACACAATTTATGACTGGCCATGGAAAATTTGGAAGTTATTTTAGGAGATTTAATATTAACCCAGACAGTGATCATAATTGTAAATGTCAAGAATCAAAACAATCTGTAAAACATGTTTTATCTGATTGTCCTATATTCGAAAGACAACGATTCTGGTTAAACTTACTTTTAAATGATGAGTCTTCTGTATCAATCTGTGAAGTGATTTTTAAGAACCAAAATTATTATAAACATTATATGAAATTCATAATACACATTGATGAAATTGTAGTATTGATATGTAGTATTTTCTGACACAGACGATTTATGTAATTCATAACACTTATTCAAAACCATAAGATAATATTTCTGTTTTATAATTTATAGTATAATATCGATAATAGTAAGCTACAACCCTAACATGCCTTTGTGGCGAAATAGGGTTTCAAAATATTTGGATACTCAATAAAAAATCAAATTTTTAAAGTATGCTTGATTAGTTTTTAATATATGGGTTTCATACAATCCATAAAAAAGATCCGAAATTATCTCATACCATTCTTACTCTTATTCAATTTTTATTACTAGGTTATGAACTTACGAGAATATATCTATGTACCCTATAGGTCGCCGTGTGTGAATTAGGGTGCTCCCTAGTGGGAGTGTTTAAACCAAGACGATGTCAGCGAGTGATATGGGGTCAACATATCGCCTCAGTGAGACACCTGGTGGGCAACTAAGGTATTACTTGGATGGATAACGGTCGGTAAATTTTGCACAGAGGCTTCTTTATTAATGCTTTCGGTTCTTTTACGATCCTGAAAATATTCTGACTCGAGGACCCACGGTTTAAAGTCACTCCCACAGGACTTGTCCCTTGGATTTTTCCATTCTAAAAATCTATCGACCCCGGCCGGATTTGAGCCCGCGTTCCTCGGAAGTAGAAGCAAAGAACATAACCACAGGCCTACCGCGTCCGACACTTATGAATATCAAAGGTAAATAACTTTACAACTCTCAGCTTTAAATCGTTTATCTGCAGTCCCTTCATGACCATGTAAATGTCCCCAATTGAATTACTTTACTCACTGTATATTGGGCATATTGGATGAAGAACCGATTTCAATTCCTAGTTATATTAATTTCAGTTGAAAGTTTCTCTGTGATTATTTTTCAAAGTTTTTATAAATTTTGGATGTTTCTTCTAGTCACATTAATATATATTTTTATTTTTTATTTTTACTCTTCTTTTTTTCCCCTAATTGCATTTTAGGTTTAAATCCCATTCTGTGACTAATTTTGGAACTGGTCCGTCCAACTGTCGTGTGATTTTCCTATACCCCTGTGTCCACATGTATTGTAGTTAAGGATTTTAAAAGATGAACGGTGGGTTGGCATCCGTAAAACATACTGTTTCCATTATTATTGGTATTTATGAACGAAATACGTTTTTTTTTCTATCTTCCATTGATTTATCCGGTCTTCACTTGGAATGTGGTCTCTCAGTGTGACACCTCACAGGGATCGTACCAATCTCATTTGTAAATAATTTATTTTTTAACTTTTATTTTTGTTAATTTCAAGTTTTACCCTCGATATCATTAATTTCCATCCATCCATAGTAATTCTGCCCGAGGGCAGGTCTTTCACTACAATCATAGCATTTTCATGCTATGCTTTGCAGCTTTACTAGGGAATTATAGGTGTGGTAGCTTCCCGTTGTTTTCAACACCGATGATGTATTATTATAATGATAAGGATGATGATGATGGCCGGATGATTTTCGGGGACCGTTGGGCCCTAAGCTTCCTGAAATTTGTCTTACAGGTGAGGAAAAACCCCGAAAAAAACCTCACCCAGGAGCCTATCCCGACCGGGAATCGAACCCGGGCCCGCTGCATGACAAGGTAGAGACAACCTCGAGACCACAGCGGTGGACTATCATTAATTTATGACTCTGAAATTATCACGTCACGAATCACATCTTCAAATTTGCGATTTTTTTTCTATGAGTTTTGCCTCGAACCTTTTCTGTATAATATTCCTGTAATTATGCAACTTTTCGAACGTGTAGAGCCTAATCATTTTTTGGCTTAAATTTTGTTAATATGTGATTACATACTTTGTCATTTATATTATCAGTACATTTTTTACATATTTTTTTTCACTTGAATTGTTAATAAGAAATGATGAAACAAGTCACCGTAACAAACAAGTAGTCAACTTAACATAAGGTAATCTCATCCTGCAAATGAGGAAAAAAAGCCCTATGAATAATGGCGATAGATGAAACTGTTTCCAATAGCGTTTGACATGTAGCTTTGTATTAAAGAATCGAGTCATGCAATATATAAAAATAAATGTTTGTTTGTTCGTACTTTATGCGCGGTCATACCGTGATCCGATTGTGATGGGGCTATTTGTAAAATGTTCAGAAGATTCCCGGGATGAACATAGGCTATAAGAGAGTTGTGATACTCAACTCCTATGCCCTTAAAAATCGCCCTTTGTAGTGGAAAACATGAAAGAAGTTGCTCTTTGGACCTTAAATGGCTTACGCTGCCTAAACCATAACAAATGCACAAAATTAATGTACACAGAATTGAATATCTCAAAAAGCTCTACAAAAAGTCAGCGACAGAATATGGCTGTATATTATCTCTTACGGATAACTCACTATAACCATTTTTGTTTTTCATTGATGCCAAGAAGACCGAGACAAGTACGTATATTCCTGTGCAAGCATAGCAGCACATGGAGGATATTCTTTTACTGATAACTGACAATAACGAATTTTGTCTTTTAGATCTTTTATGTCAAGAAAATCGAGATAAGTAGATTCCCGGGCAACATCAGGTAATCAGCACGGGGAATCTTAAAATAATTACGATATGCATTTATAATTATTTTTCACTACACTTATTCAACTAATTATAAGAAGTACATTGATTTTCGTCTTTCAGCTCATTTATGCCAAGAAGATCGGGATGAGTAGATTCCGGACAACGCCGGGTAAACAGCACGGGGTATCTAAAAATAATTACGATATACATTTTTATCTATACTAATTTAATTAATACATAAAACACATTAATTTTCGTATTTCAGCTCATTTATGTCAAGAAGATCGGGATAATTAGATTCCCGGGCAACGCACGGGGTATCTAAAAAATATAAATTTATAATTATTTTTCCTTTTACTTATTCAACTAAACATTTATTTAGGCGTAGCAGCGCACGCCGGGTTTTGGCTAGTTTGATATAATTTTGTAATTGTAAGTTGCATTTCACAACAGGTATCATACATCAAAGTTTATCATAAGAAATGCCACGAGTGATTTCCAAATTATCGATAAATTCACGACTCACGAAGTGAGGAGTGAATTTATCTAGAGAATTTGGAAATCAAGAGTGGCATTTGTTAGGACTATTTAACGAATAAAATTAAGCTGTTTACTCACAAATCATTATTTAACTATAGTTATTTAAAAATATTTATATATTTAAATTAAACGGCGATGTTTGAAAACAAATAAGAAACGATTGGTACGCTTCATCTGCTTCTTTTGTTTATCACTGCAACCAGATCATACTATGTATTGCCAAAGGAACGCAATATTGTAAGAATGCACTCTAGTGGAGAAAAAATTAAACACATCCAAACTGTATATTAATTCATTTCTGATGTCGTATGATGTAAAATATGACAATTAGGCCTATATCTTTTTCTGGATTATTACCTGGGGAAAAAAATGTATTTAAGAAAGTGCAAACAGTGGTTTCTTTTTTTGGTGGTATAATCAATTGCTACAAATGTTTTATATTAACTCCTGCAAACGCTATGTGTTGACATCCATGCACTATATATACAATCTGGTAGCCGTATTTCTTGTAGAGTCGGTCACTACTAATGGTCAGACCTGTTCAGAATATTAAAAAGGAGGAGCTTTCTTTAATATGGTAAATTTAACATTGATAAATATTTGGTGAAACACGACTGTGATTGGTTGTAAAACAGAAATCATTGAGACGTGATTGGTCATTGACTCCCATTTGGGGCATGAGTTAAATAGTAACAGATATATATTTACTAATTTAATTTAGAGGTTTCTGTGTTTCGAAATACGATGGCTTAAAGTTGTCCACATGCTCAAGCTATTGACAACAGTCAGCAAACCAACAAGCGATATTTTGCATGGCAGAACCGGTTGTCATTGTGTTGCTAAACTTGGATATACATCCATGATGATTTTAATGGAAACATAGGCCTAAAACATCCCATACAACTACGAGTCGATTGTCAATTGCATTGAATTTCAAGTGAAGTGTTGTTTATTTTCGAACCTAGAAAATCACACTTTTATTTATTTGTTTTATTTTTTATCACATCGTGTTCATTTTCTCCCACTGTCGTTTGTCTCTCTGCATAACCATAGAGAGAGAGAGAAGTTCTTTCCACTGATGCAGTTTAACCCTTAAATTAAAAATGTAT
This sequence comes from Diploptera punctata, assembly GCA_030220185.1. Classification (NCBI taxonomy): domain Eukaryota; kingdom Metazoa; phylum Arthropoda; class Insecta; order Blattodea; family Blaberidae; genus Diploptera; species Diploptera punctata. Next base: position 2,175,416 of record JASPKZ010009370.1, on the reverse strand, counting down.
CCTCTAAGATACATCGATTGGCTTCATTAATTTAATAATTTTAAAGTTGAGACTTTAAGATTATAATAGAGTCCTAATTGATTCAACGTGTAAATGACTCTTTGTAAATCATTCTCTGACCTCTGTATAATTAACAGATCGTCTGCATACATTAAAATATTCATATAAATTAAAAAACTAAAATTATGGCTTTTCAGGGCAACGTGCCAGTCAGAGCAAAAGTAGTAATCAATAATGAAATAATAGAACATATAGCACACTTTAACTATCTTGGTTAAGATATAACATATAGCTATGATTGGGATATGCATAATAAATTAAACCGATATCAAATTATGTGCGGCGCCATAAGAAAAACCCTCCGAGAAACTCGAAGAGAAACTCAGCTCAGGTTTTATAAACTTATGGCTGTTCCTGTCCTTTTATATGGATCGGAATCTTATATTTATTTATTTATATTTATATTTATTTAGCCTGGTGGAGTTAAGGTCATGTGGCCTTCTCTTCCACTCACCAGGACAAACACATATTACATCAGAATATAAAATCTCAATTAACCCTAATATTAAATACTAAATAAAAATGTTATCAATTAGATAATATCTATTATATTACGATCTATAATACAACCAATTAATGTTAGTTAAAATTAGTTAAGAATAATAAAATGTATACAAGCAAGACATATTAAATTGTCCCTGTCTAATGTAGGCTATATAAAAAACAAAGAAAAATAATGAGATATAAAAACTAATTTTACGATTATAAAATATTTAAGACAAAACAAATGAAAATGTTTGTTAATCTTAATATTATTTTCATAAATAATTTAATTTATTAATTGTTAAATGAATACTATCAGTGAGGTGTATAAGTTAGTTTGTTATTAAATAACTCTTTAGTTTATTTTGAACGATGTTATAGTTTGACAGTCTCTGACATAGGGCGGAAGGGAATTCCATGTTTTGGCAAGTGAGACCGTAAAATATAATGAATAATACACAGTATGATGAGGAGGGATATAAAGGACAATGTGCTGATGGGATCGAGTGTCAAGATTATGTGTGTCGGATAGTCTGATGAAGCGGCGCGATATATAATTAGGCGATGATGTGTGAAGTATTTTATAGAGAAGGGATAGGGAATGTTGGAAGACCTAGAAGACGCTGGGCTGATGCATTATGAAGTCGGAACGGGCAATTGCCTAATCCCTGGAGTGATGATGATGATGATGATGATGAGGGATAGGGAATGGACAGTCCTACGATATCTTAGACGAAGCCACGATAATTGTTCCAGGGACGGTGTAACATGGTCAAATTTGCGAATACCACAAATAAAACATGCGCAAGAATTATGAACATGTTGAAGTCTTTGAGTCAAAATAATATTTAAGTCTGTAAAAAGAGTGTCACAATAATCAAAATGGGGCATTGCAAGTGTTTCTACTAACATTTTCCTAAGAGCGAATGGTAGACAATTTCTGACGCGATTTAATGAATGTATTATTGAGAAGACTACTTTGCATGTATGGTTTATTTGTATAATCCAATTTAAGTTGTCAATAAATACTCCTAGAATTTTTACTGTCTCACTATAAGGGATTTGAACTTCATTAAGTGACACATGCGAGACTGTGTTTAGGTTAATTGTAGGTAATAGTCTCAGGTGACCAATAATGAATCTTGGGTACTTACAAAAAAAAAAGATACCTCACACATTCAATCCACCGAAATGAAAGGATAGATTACATAATGAATCAATAAGAAATGAACTCGATAAACTAGAAGAGCGCAAATACCGATGGAAAGAACATTTAGACAGAATGGACAATACAAGATTACGCAAAACGATCAATACCTACAAACCACATGGAAGAAGATCTTTGGGACGGCCAAGGGAACGATGGACTTGAGACCGGAACAGGTCGCATTGACCTAATCCTGGAAAGGAAGAAGAACATTTTAATAGAAGCAGATAAAAACTAGCGAGAAGAGATTACTTTTTTTTTTTTAGAATTTCACAATACACCTAATAATAACAGTTACACACCATTTCGTTTTCACTGCGGTCAACCACATTTAAATAACTGACACGAAAAATAAGAGTAACAAAATGGTTTTAAATTAAACAAATTACACCATCATCATCTTCTTCACGGTATAGGCTCCATGGCCTGTTCCGGCTCAATACTCCATCGCTTTCTTGGTCTGCCAGGAACTCTTCTCCCTCGTGATTTGTACATCCAAGCCTGCTTCGGAAGTCTGTTGTTATCCATTCGTGGCAGGTGTTCAGTCCATCGCTTCTTGTAATTATAGATTTGATGTGTAATTGGCATTACTCCTAACTCTTCTCTTATAGTTTCTTTCCTTACAAATTACCAAATCATTACAAACAGAATCAATAATGGAATATGTACAAAAATATACAGTAGAAACAACTGGAAATCTCACATAAGAAGAACAAGAATACCACGTCAAATCTTAAATTAGCAGCCACCAGGCAAGAGGTCTGTGGGCAGACCCTTCAAACGTTGGATTGAGACCGTAACAGGCCCCTAGGCCCATCACATGAAAGGAAGAAAAAGAAGAACAAAAATACAGTTTAGTCCTATATCAACAATATATGTATTACTAACTCTAGATAGATTTATGTAAATTTAACGTCGCATTCACTATGTATCTTATAAGATACATCAATTAGCTTCATTAATTTAATCCACATTATGTCCTATCTGTATCCAATTGATATTCAGTTTCCTAATAATAATCTGGATAATACCCTTCATCTCGCCTAGTCATTCCTAATGATCATTTCCCAATAGGCTAAAAGTTTAAAATAATATATACTGTTAACTTTTCGAACTACATTACCTGCTCTTATCTATCTCATACACTTAAAAATCCTGACAATTCTATGAGTTATGGAACCCGCAGATTCAATGCAGTATTCACTAAGGTCCTTCATTGGTTTCTATCCTATACTAAGTGAATCAAATTCATATATCCGTTATGAGTTTCCCTAAGATCATTGTAATATTATTCTCCCGTCTATACCTAGGAAGTGTCTTTTTCTATATATAAATTCTAATCTTTAGATCCTTTGAAAAAACCATGAAGGAAAAAATCTTGAACTGAATAGTAACAAGGATTTCTTGCTCTAAGTTGGTATTTAATTTCTTCGTTTATAATTTTTTATTTATCAGCAATAATCCTAACTATTCGAACATTTTCATTTCTATAATTATGTATTATATATTGCACTAATGTTATAAGTTAATGTTATAAATTTTATAAGTGTATGATTTTATGACCAAGTTGAGAAAACCAGTTATAACTGCTGGAGGACTCAACATGTTGATCACATAGCTCCCGACATACTAGCTGTATGATCGTCCAATATAATTGAAGTTATACAGTTATTCATTTTAAGTTAATTTAAGGAATTAAGCAAAAACTTATCTTCTATGATTAACACATGTGAATGCGAGCCAGCAGCCGACTGGTAGGCAAAGTCGCGTATATGATTTTTTTATAATTTTATTTTACCTTGTCATCCTGCTTTGTAATATTTCTATACATTTTACTGAAAGATGTTAAAGTTTTTTTATGAGTTTTTGTCAATATTATCGACGAATCGAATGTTTTCTAGATGTTTAGATTTTTTAAAAATTTCCTAAGAATTCGATTTTTAAACAAAGTTAAATTTAAAAAAAATACTTGAGAATAAACCCCTTTTTTCCGATCGATTAACACCAATGCATTTTGTTATTTTCCTCTTTTCAGTTTGTCCAGGATTCTGGATAGAAAATCAAATATCATTAAAGTTCTTAGATGGCTTCTACATTTTTTTAGCGTATAAATGAAATTGTTCAGAAATTCACTTTTAGTAAATTATTTAATACACTATGCATAGTCATTTTAGCGAATTCCAAGGAATTAATGTTTACATGAAAAAAATTACATATCTTCACCAATCTTATCTAGCAGAACACCGAAAAAAGATTTATGGTTATATGTGTTTGTCTGTTAACTCTCTAGCAGCCGCAATTTTTGTTTGATCAAACCAAACATAGCATATAGCAATCAATTAAAAAAGTAAGATCGACTTTGTTAACCAACATCGAAATCGGATCATTAGGCGTAGTTCGCCAAACACGAAAATTTAAATCCTCTAGCGGTTGCAAGTGTTTATATTTCGCCACGAAACTCAGTACATACTTTGAAAATGAAACATCATCATCAATGGCAGTCATGGATTAGGCCATTGGCCTGTTCCGCTTCAGGAAAGAAATTGATCCCTCCATCTCTTCTTAGGTCTTCCTGGGTCTCTTCGCCCTGTGGGTCTGTAGTTCAATAGCTGCAGAGGTAGTCTATTGTTTGGCATTCTCAGAAGGTGTACATGCCAATTATTTTGATATTTTTGAATGATTTCAGTTATTGCTGGTGTGTTGAGAGCTTTGCGGATATCTTCATTACGTATGTGATCATAAAGCGTATAACCCGCTAAAGGTCTTAATATCTTCATTTCTGCAGCTACTATCCTATTTAATTTACCTGTAGTAAGAGTCCAGGTTTCAGAACCATAAAGTAGAGTTGGAAGAGCCATTGTTTTATAAAATTTTAGAATTGTATCTGGACGTACTTTTCGGAAAAGAATGCTTTTTATTGTTCCTATAAGTTTTTGAAATTTGACCAATTTTATGTGTATGTCTTTACATGTGTCGTAGGAAAGATTGCAGCCAAGATAAGTAAAGTTATTAACTTGTTCTATTATATTGTTGTTAATAACAATTTTAGTTCGTATCGGTATTTTCCCTTGAAACGACATAGTTTTTGTCTTACTCACCGAAATTTGTAAATTATAATCTTGGGTTATATTTGACAATCTATGTACTGCTCTTTGTAGGTGATCTTCAGAAGTAGCCAATATTACTTGATCATCTGCATACATTAATATGTTGAGGGGTCGATCATCAATCATAAAGTGTGATTGTGATTCGTTTTGCCATAATTTTATGATTTCATTCATATATAAATTAAATAGAAGAGATGAAAGTGGACAGCCTTGTTTTACACCTTGGGATATTAGTCTATCCGATTTGCTGATTTGATTATTTATTTTTATTCGAATTCGTGTGTTATGATACATGCTTTGAATCGCTTGAATTAAATGCTTGGGTATTCCTGCATTATGTAAGATATCCCATAATTTTATTCTGTTTACTGTGTCGAAGGCTTTATGATAATCAATGAATATCATAAAAGTTGGTATATTAAATTCTCTATGTTTTTCTATGATTTGTGCTAACGTAAAGACACTATCTATACAGGATCTGTTAGGTCTGAAACCATTTTGTTCTTCTAGGATAACTGCGTCAGAAATTGTGTTTAATCTGTTGGTAATTATTTTTGCATAAAACTAGGAAAGTATTCTCCAAAAATCAGCGGATATCTGACCATTATAAGTGAGGGTTTACCTGAAGTCCGAAAGTAAAAATTAGCTCTAGCAACTGCCATATTTTCTTCGTTGCAATGTATACCTCACTATTTAATTAACCTTTAAATTGGAAATACATCTTATAAGATACATTAATTTAATTTATTTAATATTTTCAGTAAAACAATGGAAGATTAATCTTCTTCTTCTACTACTTCTTCTTCTTCTTCACTTCACTTCACAGGCAAATTGCCTATTCCACCCACAGTTGTTCTGTCCATCTTTTCACTGGCCTTTCTACATTCCTTGAACATCTTGCTGCTATTGGTAATATTGTTGCATTCATTCTTTCTACATATCTAAACCATTTATCCCTAGATTCCTTGATTTTATCATTCAGTGGATATATATTTAACCCTGTTCTTTTATCTTCATTATTTATCGGATCCAATCTTGTGCAGGCTTTTGTTCTTCTAAGGAAATTCATTTCTACGCTTTGTATTTTGCTTTGTAATTTTTTGGTCATTACCCAAGTTTCAGTCCGCTGTGGTCTCGAGATAGCGTGCTGCATTGTCATGCAGGGGGCCCGGGTTCGATCCCCGGTCGGGGCAGTTTTTTCTGGGTGAGGTTTTTATCGGGGTTTTTCCTCACCTGTAAGACAAATGTCAGGAAAACTTTAAGGCCCAAACGGTCCCCGAAAAATCATAGGCCATCATCATCATCATCTCCTTCATCGGTGTGGAAATCAACGGGAAGCTACCACACCTACAATTCCCTAGTAAAGCTGCAAGCATAGCATGAAAATGCTATGATTGCGGTGAAGGACCTGCCTTCGGGCAGAATTACTATGGATGGATTGATGGACCCAAGTTTCACTCCCATAAAGTAATGCAGGAACTGCCAATGTTTTATAAAACTTCAATCTAGTATCTCTTCTTGTGGAAAATTAATCAGTGAATATTATTTATATCTGTGTCAAATTATACATTACAATAACATGCAGTAGGTAGCAACTTACGGTTATGCATGTTTTGTTTTCACTGCAATCCGACATCTTAAAATAAACAGACATTATAAATTGAGTTTCTTAAAGTTAACAAATATCTTTCCGTAAATCAGCAAAATCGGATCATAAATACGACTTGCTGAGGAATTCGCAGTTCCTGCGCGACGGACTTTTTATGCTTAGGGCCTATTATTTTTGTGATTAACACAAAATGTCAACATTTATATTTTTAAGGTTATATTTAACAATTGTATATGTGATTATATTTTGGAAGGTAAAAGCTATGGCATATCATGTATTTACTGCTCTCTAATGATCTAAATTTAAATTACGATATCGAAGCATCTAAAATCGAACAATTCAACAGATTTGGAACTCGGAGAGAAAACATAGACTTGTTTAATTTAACATCATCATGAACATGCTACGTTTAGGTTTAGATCCTTATACTCTAGAAATGGTAGACGAAATAGAATATGAATGACTAGCAAATATTTTTAAAAGTTTTAAAAACAAAAATCAATACTAGTAAAATTCGTATCAAATTCCGTTGAGATGAATAGCCATATGATGAAAGTTAAAAATTAAAATGTATCTGTTGGTAGGTGCCGTCGTCCTCAACTTTGTTAAAATATTATATATAAAATTAACTGGAGCGCTTTCGGAAGTTATCTTCCATCTTCGGCAAGGTTGCTGCTACAAATAGTTGGAGTGTACATCACCGTACACAACAACAACGAGTAGCGGAAGCTCAACTTGCCGAAGATGGAAAATAACTTCCGAAAGCGCTCCAGTTAATTATATATACAATATTTTAACAAAGTTGAGGACGACGGTACCTACCAACAGGTACATTTTAATTTTTAACTTTCATCATAAAACAAAAAATCGTCAGTAGAATATAATATCGATATACAACTTATTAAATATGCGCCTACAGAAATTAAGATAATAGGCTTACTTCAAAATAATTTAATATGTGCTGGAAATTAAGTGGTGTATCTGAAGATTTGGTTTGTAGAAGTGGTCTTTCCATTTTTAATAAAGGAAACAGCAATAACTTGAATAACTATAGAAGTTATAACCCTTCTTCAAACAGTGTACAGAATAAAGACAAACTAATTACAAGAAGGTTAAATGTTGTAAGCGAATCACTGTTACAGGAAGAACAAAACAAATTTTGAAAAATGACAATCTTGTGTGGACTGTATATTTATAACCTACTAGAACAATTAGTAGAAGAAATTTTAATTTACAAATTTTATCATATTTTTAAAGCTTTTGATAGTATACTCTGAAATAAATTATGGGTTATAATGAAAGCGAAATTATATACTTTTCAACTTAGTAAGAGAATTCAAGTTTATATATAAAACACAAAAATTATTATTATTGGCAGTGGCATTAAAATAGGAGAAAGAACAGTACAAATAAATCACGGGGTTAAACATCACACATGAAAAGAAAAATAAACGCCTGAACGGGGATTTGAATCCAGACCTCTGAATTAATACTTCAGTGCGCTACCATTTACGGTATCCAGGCATTCTAGTACAAATATTTATTTTTCCTTTATACATATATATATATATATATATATTATAATTAAATATGTTATAATTAAATTTTTGACATTGAGCAATGCAAGATTAATATGACATGATAAAAATAAATGCTCGGACGGGACTTAAACCCGGACCTCTGGATTTATATTCCAGTGCGCTACCGATTACGCTACCGAGCAAGTCTAGTACAAACATTCATTTTTCTTAGTATATATATCACTTGCCCTCTATTGGCTACTATAACAAGTAAGCAAATTAAATAAATGTTTACTTTATAGTAGTGATGCAGATATGTACGAGTGTATAACGTACAATGACCGCATAATTAAAGAAAGAAATTCCCGTTTTACTGGAGGAATTCCAATAAACAGACACATGATAAAAACATTTTTTTATTCGCAGACGTCAGGACATTTTTTGTAAGAAGCTGAAGATGGCCTAAAAAGAAGCGCAGTTTAATTTTAAAGATATAATGGAAATATTCAATTTAAATGTATCGACAACAAAAACAAAATAAATGGCCTTTATAGGAAAAGCCATAAACGATGTAAGATAGTTATTGATTAAAAAAGTAATAGAACAAATCTCCAGTTTCACCTATTTAGGCTTCAAATTATCATTTTGCGAAATGTCATGGATATAAAATTAAATAAAGGCAAACGAATGGAGCAATATAGAGAACATTAAAGAATAGACCTTAAAAGAAACACTAATTAAGTTCTATACAAATTAATGGTAGTGAAAACTGAACAATGAATAGGACAGATAGAAAAAAAATATATATAAACAGCTGAGGTGAAATTCTGTAGACCAATTAGAATGCCAATAGACTTCAAACAGTGGCCAGAAACAAGAAAATGGGAATACCTAATACAAAAATATTGATATACCAGGCATACCAAGAAAAACAGAAGTAACACTTTTAGAATGACAACGGGCCACGATTGTCTGGCAAAACGTATTTACAAAACCAATGTTCTACCTTCACCGAAATGAATTTTATGCAATCACCCTGATGAAGAAATGGACGAAGGTCATCTGAACAACTGTATCGCTGTCAAACATGAAGATTCTAAAGCATTGGAGAGCAAGACTGCTAATTATTTCACTGTTAAATGCAGCACATTAGACGACATTAGGTAAACAGAGAAATATAGATATCCAAAACCAATTAAATGTATACAATATAAATTAAAAAGTCAAATAAAATTAAGAAAACTGTATCAACATATTTTAAGAATAAAAGAAGAACGGCTATCAGAAATGTTATTAAAGTAAACGAAGAGAATATCATCAGGTTGGAAGACAAAGAACAAAATGGGACAATATGTTTAAATGAGGAGGAACAGATAACAAACTATTGCTATCTGCTTTCGTTAGAAAACGTTTGAAATACTGCGTTTGAAGTGGTTGTAAATGTTGTAAATAATGAACCCGTGACAGTAAATTAAGGCAAAATCTGTGTAACATATTTTAAAATCTGCGTCCCATAGTGGAAACTTTGAGATGATATTTTTCTTGTTATAGTATTACACCAAAAGCCGTTTTACGATTATTGTTGATGTATAGCTAAACGCTTCCAAAAAGAAGAGCTGACCTCACATTTGTGAATATTGTGAGCAGTCAGATTTAGGCAGAATACGAGTCACTATATTGTTTGAATAAAAAAAAAGGAAATTAATTTTTTCCTCTAGAGAAATTTGTTACTTACTTGGGAATTTTTTATCCGTGTATTGGTTACCCTAATGAAATTAATGGTTAGGTTAGTTGGCAGTACTGGTGTAATTAATGGCTTCTGTCCAACCATAATAAACGTTCTTTTTTGTACGTTTTTCGCTGTTGTGTAATATTACTGCTTTAATATTGTGTTTAGAAGTAAGTGAAAAGAAAAGTGACTAATAGAATGGTATCTAGATCCAGTTTGAATGTTTGAAATACATTTTATAATACAAAAACTTAAACCGGTTGACTGTCATGTAATAGATCAATAAATGTTGTGTACTTATATTCAAAAAGTTTGAATCCAGATATGTTTGATGTTTTACGATTAATTTTATTTTCTCTAATATATTTGTAAAGATCATTCTTAACATAATTGCAATACTATTTGAATGAATCTGCAATTAATATTTATATAATTATAGGCCTGCTTATCAAAAGATATGCACTTGTTTTGTATATTTGGCTTGTTCATGGACTCAATTTTTGTCAGTTTATTAGTTGCTCACAGGTATTTTCATGTATAATGTAAATTATTTTGATATTTTTATTTTAGGTATGGACTTTTAGATGGTATTAAGATGTGATTGTGAACTTTGTGGTACCGTGACTAACATTGCAACAGCAATTTTTTAACATGTTTTTTTAAATATAATCCTACAAACTACGTCTACATAAGGTAAGGTTAGACAATTTTGCATACCATACACTAATTAATATATGTATATATATCATTTATATGTAACTTCTTAAATTAACTTGTGTTAAAGTTCTTTATTAATATTAAAGCGTTGTTATCTGCTAACATCACCAATTTTTGTTGTGAGATTATTTCACAATGCCAGAAGAGCTTCATTTCAGAATACCAGATAATACTTGTATCATTTTTGTAAGGTAAGAAGTTAGAAGCCCCTCAGGGGTCCTCATCTAGGGGATATGTGGATGGCGACCACAAGGTGCCCAAGCTGAGCAAAACATTTCTTCCACTTACTTGTGTTTTGCACTCTTTTAACTTTACTGTCTAACCTCTCTTGGTTAACTCTTGTTTTTTTTCGACCCCGACGCTATTAGGGCATCCGAGGGCTAGGGAGTCTTTTCTTTCTTCCATTTCTTCTTTCGTTTATTTTCTTTTCTTCTCCAGAAAAGCCTGACCAGAGGCTATAAGATGGCAGCCCCATCACTGGTCTTGCCTTCCTGTGGCCAGCAACCAATCGAAGGGACTATTATTATGCTTTCAAGTCTTATACGAGAATTTCCCGGAGGGAAAATTTTCTATAGGATCGTAACAGGCCTTGGCCTAATACTTGGAAGGAAGAAGAAGAAGAAGTTAGAAGTGGCATTAATTGGATAGTGGGATAAGGTTGGGAAACGGGTGCACACAAATTCTTCTAAGTTCTACAGAATCGCAGTGTGCATGCGCGAGTTGCAGGAGTTGCTGTAATGGTTAATGTAGCTTCTGGTAGATGGCTCTGAAGTCAGCATTACCAACTTTGGGAATAAATTCCCAAATGCTAAAAAAATGGACGTAAACTAACTTCCCATTTGCTAACCTAACAAAACAATTTACATGCATATTATTTAATAAACTATAAACTAATTTTAAATACGCTAACATTAAATATGGTTTGGAATTATTTTCAAATGTTGGTAACTCCGATGTGAGAGCCACCTAGCAGATGTTACATGAAGCATGCCCGTGCCTATAGAACTCAATGTACAATATTCACATAATTTAGAAATATTTAAAAATCGTAAGAAATGTTTATAAAATGGTTCCAAAATGTTTAAAATAGTACAAAACGTTATTAGGTATAAATGGTTGAAAAGTGTTTAGTGCATCAGTGGAATAAGAATGTTAGATGGAAAATTGTGTGTATCTTAAAGTCGTCCTCAGCCAGATAATATCAAAAATGTTCGCCAGGAAGGACATGAGTAAATATATTGTGGTATTCTGAAGTGACTCCTTAGAGGGTGAATTTCCACACCTGGAAATTTTGACAGATATATGATTTGCATATTTGGGAATTCATCATGAGCCAACATCAAAATACATGGCTTTTAACTTCAATTCTGAAAAAAAAAAATGCATTCTCAAATTTCTCACCAAAAAATAATTCAGTTACCTTGATCACTATTAATTTTTAATGTATGAGATTTTAAATGTCCGTTACTACCCAGTCACCAGAATTTAAATACCTTATTTACTGCTTGCAACGTATCCTCTAAACCTCCTTTTGGTGATAGAAAAGGATACTTGATGTCACATATTCACACACATATATATATATATATATATATATATATATATATATATATATATATATATATAAGTTGTCCACCACTGTGGTCTCGATGTAGTGTGCTGCCTTGTCACGCAGCGGGCCCGGGTTCGATCCCCGGTCAGGGCAGTTTTTCTGGGTGAGGTTTTTATCGGGGCTTTTCCTCACCTGTAAGACAAATGTCAGGAAAACTTTAAGGCCCAAACGGTCCCCGAAATCATATGGTCATCATCATCATCCTTCACTGGTGTGGAAAGCAACGGGAAGCTACCACACCTACAATTCTCTAGTAAAGCTGCAAGCATAGCATGAAAATGCTATGATTGCAGTGAAGGACCTGCCTTCGGGCAGAATTACTATGGATGGATATATATATATATATATATATATATATGACATTCATCCTTTAAAGGGCTTTCCAATCATAGGCAGTTTCATAAGTAATATAATTATTTTTTTTTATTTTTTTTTTTTTGCTTCCTTCTTAAATATTGCACTGTGGCCAAGCAGTCTAAGGCATCATGCCTTGGTGCAGCGCTACAGGATGTGTATTGATTCGGGTCCTTTCATGGGGGAAGGAAGACCGTTTGTTTTTTTTTTTTCCTTTAATTTCCTCCAGAATTGTAAGGAATGTGGTAATCTAAGAAAGTAGCAGCTCCAAGTAGTGAAAACAAGCTATAATGGTTGGGGATCTGACATGCTGACAACATGTCATCCCTATGCTTGCTGGATGATCGCATGATGATTTATACATGTGGACATAGGGCTAGCAGCAGTCTGGTGGCCTTCTAAGCACGCCAAGTAGAAGATTGTGATGTTGATAAAATATATGGTTTTATAAAGAAATTGCAACAACTAAGGGAATAGTGACATTTTCTTTGCAATTTAATTAGTTTAATTCAAGTGCTTTAAAATCGGTGAGTAAAAAATATATTTTCACTCTCTAGATTCTGGTATGAATGTTTTATAGTTTTAGATGAAAAATATGAAAATATTTAATTTTTTATAATATTTTTATTTAATATCTTGCGTCATTAGCATTGTGATAATTTTTTTCTCAGACCCCTTTTATTTCAGGCATATGGTTTCTCTATAATTCTCCCTATCCAAAGGAAGCCATACTGAGGATTTTTACACTGGGGGAAAAAGATCATTAATTTCAGCCAAATTTGTTTGGTAATATTTTTAATTATTACATTATTAGAATTAATAATTAATATTAATCCCATTTTATATATGTGTATATATATATATATTTTAATTAAATATCACTACAATCTGGCAACACTTTTGCTGTGTTATTAAGAGAATAGGTGAGACCAACACTAGTTGGTAGGCCAGGAGCCTTCTAGGCCTTTTACATCATGAAGGTTTTTTATTAAGGTTATAGAGTGTCAGGTAAAGTATTTTTTCTCTCTAAAAAATAAGGAGAATTCTGAGAAAAGGCTTTGTCTTGTTATGGAAAACAAGAAGAAAAGGTGTTATGTAGGTAAGAAATAACACTATGAGGTTTATTTTAATTTATGTTGAAGTATGAGGTGAGTCCAAAACAACTCAACATAAAAGAAAAGGTGTACTTTTAATGAATGTATAAGAAAAAATGTAATTATTTCTATAAAGAATCTTGCAATTTCATATGTATACTAAAATATTCATTTTAGATTTTCCAATATCATTTATGCTTTAATAATTATTTTATTTTATTTTTATGTTTTATCTTTAGCACTTTTACAAACTTTCTTTTAAATCATAACTAGGGCCATGACAAATATGCCAGGTATTATCATGCAGTTTTGTCTTCAACTATTGTTTGTAAACAAAAAAACAGATATACCTGTGTCATTGACTTGACTGTGTATGTAGTTTGTAAAGACAATCTATATAACATGCTGTACAGCTTGTATAAGAAAAATTGTCTGTTCCTTTTGGCATTTTAAAACATGCTTTGTTACTGGATTGTACTTGAATCTTGTTTGTACTTAAAGTTTTGATATGCCTTTATTAATAGCAATGTTTTGTTTCCTCCATTTGTAAATACTGATAGATACATCATGTGTCTCGGACATTGAACTAGATAATTCACAGGGATCAACCAAGAACCACCCAGGGAAAATTTCCAATACAATGGAATGTTTGTCATGGTCTTACATGTGTTTTCTGGTTTCTTGTGTTAACTCTTGATTTGAAGGCTGATGATTTATTTTTATATAGGATCTTTTTCTAGAATAAGAGAGTTTAGTATTGTTTAATCTCTCTCTAATTTGAATTTCTTGTGTAAATTTTGTTAGAAGTATATGTTTCTTTTTCTTTTTTTACTTGTTACACTGAATTTATTGTGAAAGGTTCTGAGAATGCAACAGTCGTCACAACAACAAATACAACATTCTCATCTGTCCCAAATTCAGACTCAACAGCTACAAACTGAAGAACCTGAAGATAAGGATTGTTTAGAGGAAGACGTTGAAGACGAAGAGTTTAATGATGAGGTGCTAATAATATAGAAGTGTGTTGCCTGCATGAATTTTATGTCTGTGCTACCTCATTTATTTTGCTTCACATATTCTGAAGATTGTGCAGTTTCATCCTTTAATATTCTCACCTTCATTTCATTAATTTTATTTTTCCTTTAAGTAAACATTTTTAAAAGTAGTAAACATCACTTCTTCTTCTTGTAAGCCCATGTTTCCCTTAACAGAGATTTAGGCGCTCTCCCCCTGCAGGGAAGAATTTGAACCATACTAATTTTGTTACACTTGTTTTCGTACAGATGTCATTTGAGTGGTCCGTGGTCAGCGTTCCGCCTGATACTGACATCTAGGAAACCAAGGTAGTACTAGGATGGGAAAATTCGGTAAATTTTGCTTAGAGGCCTTTTCATTCAGGCTTAAAGATCTTTTACGAGCCTGAAAATCTTCAGACTCGGGACCCACGGCTTAAAGTCCCTCCCGGAGGACTTGCTCCTTGGATTTTTCCATCCTAAAAAATCCATCAACCGCAGCCAGGTTTGAACCTGCGACCCTCGAGACCAGAGGCAAGGAGCATAACCACTAGTCCACCGCGGCCGATAAACATAACTAAACATTTGAATTATAAAATGTTACTATTATGGATATAAGGGCTAATTAGGTAGGCAAAGAGTGATATGGAAAGCTAACATTAACCATGATTTGAAGGAGGTGAATTATACAGGGAATGATTGTAATACATTAGCTCAGGAGAGGATTAGGGTGTTGTATACTAAACGTCGCAAAACATTTTAATTTTAATTTCTTATGCCACTGATGCACTAAACACGTTTAAAACATTTTGCAACACTTTTAAACATCTTCCAATGTTGCAACAATCTTTTTTTACATTTATATATTTACATAAAACATGATCGTCCTACATTCTTCCTTGTTACTTTCTGCTATTTTCCCTCCTCTTCCTATGTTGTTCCAACGTTGCCACCATCAACAAACCAAAATACTCCAGATGTTGCCAACATCACTTCCACATTCCCTGGATTTCACCTACGTTAGAGTAATTGATTTGTGTTACAGTAATTGATTTAGGTTTGGTTAGCTTTTAGGTTCCTTGCTTTTTAAATGTGATTTGATATGTAAAATAAATTACCTCTTCATATCTGTTATTCTATGAAAAATTCAAAATATCGGACGGTTACCACGTAAAATCATATTTCCACTAGTTGATTTCGTGTTAATTATACATATTTAGACAAGTTCTGGGAATTTTGTGTCAATGTTGGTCATACTGATTTCATATACATATACCGCCAACTGCTGGAGGTTGCATTTATCTTTCTGGGATTACATGGAGCACTAGCGCATGCGCACTGCGATTCTATAGAACTTAGAAGAATTTTCTTGCGACGCTAAGTGTAGCATATCCGAGGATTGTATGGAGAGCATATGTCTGCATGACCAAGAACCTCTGGTGGATTTGATAATGTCAGTGGGTTGGTTAGCTGGTTACTACTTATGATATTTAAAAAAAAAATATTTAACAAAAAATGGTTACAGTGTAATAAGTCATGGAATGTATTTTTAAAACAATGCAGAGTAAGACTGTAATGATGTTTTTATTATTGATTTAACATTTCTCACTGAAAGATAAATTATATTTGAAGAGAAAAATTTTCGCCTAGACCGAGACTCGAACCCGGGACCTTTGGCTTGCCGGGCCAAATGCTCTACCAACTGAGCTACCGAGGCGAGTTAAGATCTAGACGTATATAAGAGAAAAATTTGCATCTAGATCGTTAACTCACCTTAGTAGCTCAGTTGGTAGAGGATTTGGCCCGGCAAGTCAAAGGTCCCGGGTTCGAGTCTCAGTCTAGGCAAAAATTTTTCTCTTCAAATATAAGACTGTAATATTTACTTGGTCATTTATTAATTAACCTCATCCTTACCACCATAAAGTTGGCATTAGTTTTAGTAAGTCTGAAAATTTGTATTTTAATATTTCTGTTTAGTCCACCGCTGTGGTCTTGAGGTAGCGTGCTGCCTTGTCATGCAGCGGGCCCGTGTTTGATCCCCGGTCGGGAAAGTTTTTGTGGGTGAGGTTTTCATTGGGGTTTTTCCTCGCCTGTAAGACAAATGTCAGGAAAACTTTAAGGCCCAAACGGTCCCCAAAATCATATAGCCATCGCAATCATCATAATTTATATTCATCTTAGATTAAGCTTAGGATTAGGGACTCTCCTGGTGCACCACTATCATCATCATCACCCGTCATATCGGGATAACGTAACCCCGCCTTCCAGGCGTCCCAACCTCAGAAGTGGGTTACAAGTGTGCCATGCCAGGAGAGAACACTAGGAATGTCGAACGACAACCTGGAGCATTTGCAAAAAAAAATCTGTTTTTTACATAGAGTCATTTGTGATTGTGCATTTGCCCTTGTCATTCCCAGTTAATGGGATCCACTATAGTTATATATAATTGTAGGCTTTCACGGCCGGCGTCTTGATCCATATTTGGTTCATCTTCCGGGCTTATAGGCCGTGGTCTGGTTGTCTTCATACTCGACGTTTCGTCTACTGCTGCAGTAGACCTCATCAGGAGATACTGCGTGCTCTCTGTGAACTCCTCAACAGTCGCATTACTACACCAGACTATACAGAGAAGCTATCAAAATATATAAACATAAAAATTCCTTCAACAAAAAAGAAGAAACCATGAAGATAAACAAAATGTGGATCCCAGCACTGCATAACACGACAACGAAGCCTATGACTTCTGCAAACAGCACAAAACTCGGACCATGCAGAAAACCTCCCACCACCCGGGGTTTACCTATAAATAGAAAGACAGTTTCCAGTGGCCAGCCAGTCTGCAGCTGACTGTTGAGGAGTTCACAGAGAGCATGCAGTATCTCCTGATGAGGTCTACCGCAGCAGTAGACAAAACGTCGAGTATGAAGACAACTGGACCATGGCCTATAAGCCCGGAAGACGAACCAAATATGGACCACTACAGTTAGCTATTAAATTTACAATATTCATACTGTTTATTAACCTTGAAGGCAGGGACAGAGAGGAAAAAGAGAAAGACTGATTGTAGCATACTACTTCAGCAGATCCTAACACTAGGAACAACAAACACTGTTGCTGGTCCTATTTGCAGCCGAGTACCATAGAAAATGTCATAGACCATTTTGTATAATATGAATGATATTTAATGTCCTTATATTCCATAATATTAAGTCATAATTATACAAATTAACAACAGTTAAAACTTCATATATAGAGAGAAAAATATGTACCTGAGCCAGATTTCAACCCAAGATCTCCAGCTTTTCTCACTGGCACTCTACCTTTGAACTACTTAGGTGCATCTCCCAGAGCTAGTATAAATTCTCCTCCCTTTATTCCCTTAGTTCCCGTAAGTAGTGTAGTGAAACATTTACATTATTTATAGAGGTATAGGGGAATAAAGGAAGGAGAATTTGTGCTTGATCCAGGAAGTGTGCCTAAGTAGCTCAAAGGTAGAATGCATAATGCTGGAGATTTTGGTTTATATCCTGCTCAGGTGCATATTTCTCCCTCTATTTATTTTAACCATTGACTACAGATTGCTTTTCTGGAAACACCAATTTCCATATAAAGTTAAAAACTTCCATTTCTTAAAATAAAGATTTAAAATATGCACTAGAATTGTTTTTAGTTACATTGTACTATCTGTTAAGTGCAGTTTTATTAAAAAAAATTCAGTTCTCTTAAACTATTTGCAAAACTCATATTATAGATGGGGGCATGCCATAGCGTAGTGGTTAAGGCACTGCGCTACAAGCTGGAAGGTCGAGGGTTCTAGTGCCGGTGGGGGTCAGGATTTTTAAATTAACCCAAGCTTCTGGTGGCACTATGGCCCTGGGGTCGACTCAGCCTCTAATGGAAATGAGTACCAGATGCTTGTCCTGGGGATAAAGACGGCTGTCACACAGGGCTGACATCAAGTGCCAATTGTCCAGAAAAGTGGTAGCCTTAACCTTCTACTACCCCAAGGGCCTCCTGAGGCCTGTAGTGGGATACCTTTACCTTTACATTTTAAAATGTATTATTTTGACGATTTTTATTATTAATTTAACACTTCTCATTGAAGGATAAATTATATTTGAAGAGAAAAATTTTCGCCTAGATCGGTAGCTCAGTTGGTAGAGCACTTGGCCCAGAAAGCCAAAGGTCCCGGGTTCGAGTCCCGGTCTAGGCGAAAAAATTTTTCTCTTCAAATATAATTTATCCTTCAATGAGAAGTGTTAAATTAATAATAAAAATCGTCAATAGAAGCCCGACTGGCTATAAAGTAGTGTTAAATTCCCAATAAATGTCTTCTTAACTAAGAAGCCACCATTTGCAAAGATAGAAGCTATGGTTTCAAGCATTTGGCACGAGGGAATTACAACGTACATAAGAGAAAAATTTGCGTCTAGATCGTAACTCGCCTCGGTAGCTCAGTTGGTAGAGCACTTGGCCCGGAAAGCCAAAGTTCCCGGGTTCGAGTCCCGGTCTAGGCGAAAATTTTTCTCTTCAAATATAATGTATTATTTTACTTGTTCTTGATTTGGAGATCTCCTTATAGCAGTAAGCTACGTGATTTTATGGGAAACCACATGTAATAAGAGCAATTAGGTCGCATAGAATGTGATGTGCAGGTCATGTGGCATGAATGGGGAATGAAAGAGGTGGAAACTCCTTACAGGAAAACTGGGGAAAGTGCCCAATAAGTAGGCCAAGAATGAGTTGGAAAATAATATTAAAACCATAATCTCTGAGACTGGTAAATTATACAGGAAATGGTTGGAAAATAATAGCTCAGAATAGGGAGTATGAGGAACTTATGTCCTTGTGGTCATGAACCTAAAGATTCAATAGTGTCACTGAGTTAGTTAGTTTTAATACTTACTAATTTTAGTGTAATACAGAAAAAAAGTAAATTCTGATTGAGGGTCTTTCCACTTTTCAGCGGTTGCCCTTTTACCAGCCGGCTGCTGGTCCTTCACATCCACATGTGTCAATCATAGAGGTAGATGATCAACAGCCAGTGTAGGGGTGACATGTGGTTAGCATGTCGAGTCCCCCAGCCGTTATAGCTGGTTCCTCAACCTGGAGTCGCTACTTATTGTAGCTACCCAATTGCCTCACGATGCTGGGTGGGCACCGGTCCCATACTGGCCAAAATACCATGAGAAAATTTCTTCCCCCATGGAGACTCGAACCAGCGCAAGTCCCGTAGCTCTGCGCCAAGACTTCCTACCTTAACCGCTCGGCTACGGCGCGGGACAAAAAAGTAAATAACAAGCTTAAAGTATAGGTTCTTTTCTTTTATAACTGCCACATTTTTTTATTATTCTTACAGTAACACATGCCAGTTATTACAGATTCTAAGCACTGTAAGTTTGCTTTTCTTTTCCTCATCCATTGCCCATCCTTAAACCTGCAATCAGAATATATTGCACAAACGTAGTAGCTAATGCACTTCTTCTGTTTTTTTGCTTAGAAGACAATGCCTGTGAAGATCGTTCAGTGGTGTCAAGGTTAAATGTTGGTCTTGTCAATTGTATAAAAGAAAAGAAAAACGTTCTGAAGGATGAATGGCGGCATGTTTTTACTTTGTTTCCTTTAGGACTATGAGGAAAGTGGCGAGCGTCGGAATCGTACAGGCTCTGGCCCCATTGGCCGCACAGTTACACTACAGATGTTGCTTGCTGCAGGCATTCTAGAGCCCGGTGAGGGGGCCATGTCCATCGAGTATCTGGTGAGCCTTCTCAAGAAGTCAAATTGTATAATTTAGTTTGTCGTCTATTTTATATTTTTTTAAATATTTTATAATTTGCTTTTGTTGTTTTAGATATTGATTTAAAAAATATGCATTACAATAATGTAACATTATAAAAACTAAAATGTTGTTGTGATTGGTTATGGAGTGAATATGAAATGCTAATTACATTAGTTGATATCACTTAGATTTTGTCAGAATTATACTTAAAAGACAATAATTGGATTTTCTGCATGCTAGATGTGCTTGTTATTACAGAGAACAATGACTTATTTTACACTTTTAATATTATTTGATAAGTTCAACTTCAAAACTTTTTTTAATTTTTTTTTTTACTTTCACTTGTTATGTTGCTTTTTATGACAGTTTAGCAACAAGTTATGTTAACCAAGTTGGTTAAACTTTCTGGTTAGCTATTTGTTTTTATTTAAACATTGTTTGTTTTGATTATTATTTTTTAAATAATCAATTGAGTTGGTGTTTACTTGATGAAAATCCATATTTATTAATTAAATAAAAATAAAACTATATTTTATTTTTATTTAATTAATATTGTTTTTTACTTTGATCTTGTTTTGGTCCATCTAGGCTGTATATGTCTATTCTTGTCTGTTTTCTTGTCTCTTGTGCAAATGTAACTGATACCAAGTTTTATTACAATTTTGTAATCATGATTAGTGATAAAATGGATCACGGTAAAGAAATTCTAATATAGAATTGACAATTATTATGTTGAAAAGAAAAATTAATGCCTGAATTGGGATTTGAACCCAAAATCTCTAGTAATGTTAACCATTACACTATGGCTCCTGATGCAAGTGCCAATTTTTCTTCGTCGTACATAATTCTCTATATCATCAGAAGCAAATAGCCATCGCTACCGGTGCTATATGGTCTAATTCAAGAAGACTTTTTTTTAATTAGAATTTGCTTTCTATAGCAGTTATGTTTCACATTTTGATGTATTAATTTAAATTTTAAAATCTAATTTTTCTTTTCAAAATAATAATTGTCCATCATTGTAAATGTTAAAACTTAAATTAATACATCAAAATAGAATTGACATTATATTAAATTAATGTTGGGAAGTAAACATTATGGGGTATAATCATCAAAATTCATCGGAGAGCATTTTGTTTAAACAGCTCACCTCATAGGATTCATGCTTCCATGATACCGCGGTTTCAAACACAGCCGTGTTCATACTCAGCCATAACTCCGAATGACGAAATTCTTTGGCCGTCAACTGTTCTATTGTCGCCATCTATGGTTGAATTTATGAACTTCGAAATCAAAGGGATATCAAAATTCATTGATCTATCTTTATTTTTCTGAATATATATTTTCTCCCAAACTAACGAAATGACTTTGATTTCGAAGTTCATAAATTCAACCATAGATGGCAGCACTGAAGATGGCGACAATAGAACAGTTGACGGCCGAAGAATTTCGTCAGTCAGAGTTATGGCTGAGGATGAACACGACTGAGTTTGAAACCGTGGTATCATGGAAGCATGAATCCTATGGGGTGAGTTGTTTAAACAAAATGTTCGAGGAATTTTAATAGAATTGACAACTGAGGAATACCAGGAGAAATCTCCATTTTTGTTGAATTATCGATCTCTGAAATAGGAGTCTGAAATCCTACCAACTAAATTAATTTATACTTTTTTTTTCTTTCTTTTATGGAATTTACAGAGAATATGTTACTCAAGGTTTCTTATTCTTATTTCCCATTGTAGCTTTGACATAAAAATTGAAAGCTAATCACTGACTCTAAAACTTATTTATTCATTATTATTATCTAAACTTATAAGTGATATTAAAAGTACTTTTTAATATTAATATTGTTTCTTTCAAAGCCAATGATTATGTCACAGTATTTAACTATTTTAAACCTGTGAAAGGTGATTTTCAATTTTTCTGGGGTTTAGAACATTAAAAATGTGCTGATGGCCTGGATGATATTTGAACTTCACAGCATTTCAATCTATTGGCAAGCACTTTCTCAATCAACAGCAATGAAAATTCTATTTTAGTATAAAGTCATATTCTCAAGTGATTTTCTTTTTTCTTTCTTCATTGTTTAAATTTTTACATAGTTCATGATCCAGTATTTTCAGTTGATAGAGATTTGCTGCATCTATTTTATTAAAACTCTCCTCCGTTGTCCCGCTTTTGTAGAAGAGACCAGCCTTTCTGCTAAATATTGGAGTGCAAGAGAGCGAATGATTTCATTATCAAGTGCTCGATATTAGATACCAACCAACCAACCAACTTTGTTAAAACTGACACTTAAGCCAAACTGGTGCAACTTAAACCAAGTCAACACATCTGTTCTGGGCCATGTGCTGGAAGAAAAAGAATTATTAACTGCTAAGAAAATTCTAAAAATGATGAAACGCACAAGCAGAGAAGATTTTTTGAACTGAGTAGTTTGTAGAAAACAGGATGTTCTTCATTGAATACAAAATAAAGTTAGCAAATATAGGCGTACGTAGCCATTTTATTTTCATTTTCAGATTTTTACACTAATATCATACATATTAAATTCATATTTTTATGTTGCAGATTTTTTAAACCAACTAGCCTTCTTCAAATTACTTGTGCTTCACATATGCATATTTTATTTAAATTGTTTTAATTTTTTTGTTTAATCTGGTTTTTGTTTGTTGCAGGGCCAGAGATTTATAGGAGACTTATTTCCAGATGGAAAGATAAAATCACAGGAGACTGACATCATTTTTGCCTCTCCAAGTGCATGGGCTATCCATTGCAAGAGGATCATTAATCCAGAAAAGAAATCTGGTTGTGGTTGGGCATCAGTAAGTTAATCCTTTAAAACATGTTTTTTTAAAGATTTTATAATCAAAGCTTTGATATCATAACTTAAAATAGTGTAATTTATGTGTAATATTCTTCGTATAAATAGGATTAGTCCGAGATCTGGCTGCAAGATTTCATCGAGTGTATGAACAAAATCATTTTTTTTTTCATAAAATTGTTATTGACTGAATATATTTTTGCCGAGTTGCCTATTAAAATTTGGCCACCAGTATGTTTAATTAAAATATAATTAATTTATTTATTCAAAATAATTTGATTCACTTGTTATTAAAATAAATTATAATCCAGTTCGCAGAAATCGATGTAGAGAGCTTGAAAAGTTTTGGTTGCCATTGCACACTTGGCCATAAACCTCCTCACATCTACAGCAGGCTGTGACACCAATCAGTAATAAAATGGCGGTGAGTACATATTTATTGTTGTATATTGTTCCCTCGCAGCGGGAAGTAAAACCACTACCCTTTATGGTTACCACGTACAATGTATATACAAAAATATATCCAAAAGGTAGTGTTAATATATATTATATGAAACAAATCACAGCATTTTAAATGAACTGAACTTTATTTGAAACAATATAAAACAATAAATACGTACTTATCGCCATTTTATTACTGATTGGTGTCAGCCTGCTGTAGCTGCAAAGAGGTTTACAACCAAGTGTGCAATGACAACCAAAACTTTTCAAGCTCTATACATCGATTTCTGCAAACTGGATTGTAATTTATGTTAATAACAAGTGAATCAAATTATTTTGAATAAATAAATAAATTATATTTTAATTAAACATACTGGCAGCCGAATTTTAATAGGCAACTCGGCAAAAATGTATTCAGTAATTCACAATTTTATGAAAAAAATTGATTTTGTTCATACACTCGATAACGTAGTAATCTTGCAGCCGGTTCTTGGTCTAGATAAAAAGCATAAAATTATATAAGAATAAAAAAAAAGATTAAGTTATCTCACTAAAGACCTCAATAGGCTCTTGGGGTAGTAATAGGTTAAGGCTCCCACCTTTTAGAATCAGCATGAGTTGTCAGCCCAGCATGATTGCCACTATCATAGAGTATACAGAGGAGAAAGTGGGCAAGTTTTGCATACATACCACAAGCGACATTAGTGTAGAACTAACTGCTGACATCTAAAATTTTGCGATGGTACTAACATCACAGAGTATTATAACATGTACTCTGTGACTGATATGAAATTCAGCACCATCTGATGATAAAATTTTGAATTACACCATCTGGTGACTAATAGTCAATTTTTTTTTAATTTTAACAGAAGGGAAGAATGGAAATAGATAAAACATGTTAATTTATTTTCGTTTATTTAATTTAAAAACGTGCATTATGAGCTCTTTTATATATATTTGACCTACCCCTTTACTCTCACATACATCCATCTTTAATAATTCTGCCTGAGGGCAGATCATAGCATTTTCATGCTAAGCTTTGCAGCTTTACTAGGGAATTGTAGGTGTGATAACTTCCCGTTGCTTTCCACACCGGTGAAGGATGACGATGATGGCCGGATGATTTTCAGGGACCGTTGGGCCCTAAGCTTCCTGACATTTGTCTTACAGGTGAGGAAAAACCCCAAATAAACTTCACCCAGGATCCTGTCCCGACCGGGAATCTAACCCGGGCCTGCTGCATGACAAGACAGCATGCTACCTCGAGACCACAGCGATGGACCTCACATACATATTTTATACAATATGTTGTATACAATATTTATTACAGAACCATAGCCATGTCGTATATCTGAAATCCTTTATAAAGTCACTCACATTTTTTTAATGTTTTTTGTTAGAAATGGTTGTAAACTAACCTCACTCTTCCGAACCTAACATATCTTAGAATTTTATCACTTCTAGTAGGTTTATCTTTGAAAATAGATTCAAATTAAAAACGTAAACAAGGTTTTTTTTTTGACTCACCTCATACTTCTTAACTCCCTCACAGACTAGAGTTTCTTCAATGCATTTGTGACATTCTCAATGCTGTATCACATTCACATAAAATATAAGTAATGCTGGACAGCAGTTGTGAACTTGGTTTGCATCGAGAATGTCACAAAAGCAGTGACGAAACCCAGGGTCTGCATGGAAGCCAAGAAATGTGAGGTGAGTCAACAAACAACTCAGAATTAAATAAGTAATGATTTTTAACTTTCGGCAATATATAATTTTTACAGTACCGTCTACATAGAACAAAAGAATGACACTTGAAAATTTCAATTACAAAATAGAATTTCCCATAATCCCGAGTAAGTACCACAGAGTTTTATAACATATACTCTGTGGTGAACATGCCGTGTGCTATGCATTTGCACATTCTGTTACTATGAAGTAAAAGCACTACCATTCCTTCGTTCATCGCAAATTTTTAGGTGTCACTGTATGCAGTTTCTCCTCTGTATATAATACTCTGTGACCACTACCCTCAAAGAGACATATAGTAGGCAACTAAGTTATTGCTTGGATGGATGAAGGTCGGTTAAGTTTTGCACAGAGGCCTTTTTATTCAGTCTTGGGTTCTTTTACGAGCCTGAAAACCTTAAGACTTGGGACCAACAGCTTAAAGTCCCTCCCACAGGACTTCTCTCTTGGATTTTTCCATTCTAAAAATCCATCAACCCAAGCCGGGTTGACCCCGGACTAGAGGCAAGGAACATAATCACTAGACCACTGCAGCCGACAATAATGTATAATAGAAGCGATATAATTAGCGTTGTAATATATATTAGTAATTTGAAGATGAAAATGCTAATATTTTTGTTAATAAATCTTACATAAATGAACATTGTAAGTAAATTATGTTTTGTATTCAAAACTCAGACATTAAAATATGTGACAGGGATATTTTTCATTTTTAAAATGCTCTCCTATAAAATTCATAAAATGTTCATCAGCTTAATTTTCAGTTGTTACAATTGTTTATGTCAGTTTTCTCCTTCTCAGAATAGACTATATAATTCGAGGATTTCAAAAAATTGTAGGTCACTTTATGTACAGAATTTTCATCAACTTCCGTCATTGATCAATTGCTTGGTTAAAAAGAAATCTCTCTTTTCCCTTCCCCTTAATTATCATTTTTAAATAGTATTTAAAAGTTATTGTTTCATTTCTTACTTAAAAATAAACACTTATTTACTCTAAGATTTAAATTTAAATTATTTATACCTCACCTTATATCCAGTCTTCTAATTAAATATTAGATTAAACCTCATAAAGATTTTTCCTATAATAGTTCAACTTATTTACTTCTCTGATTTGCCTTATTTATATCACAGGTAAAATACAAAGGAAAGAAACTGGATGCATATAAGAATATATATTTTAAAAAACGAAAGCAAGATCAAAACAAAGAAATTGAAGTTTCAGATGGCAAGTTTTTCATTGTATTCATATGTTAGTTTTGTATGTAATATATTTAATATTTTTTGTAGTGTATATACTTTTTTTTTTCTTCCTTTTTAGACATCTAGGATATTTATAGGATGTGCTAGTAATTAATTTTATTAGTTCATTTGTCACATTTGAAAAATTTATTTTGATATCTTAATTTTCTCTAGATTGCACTTTTTAAATGTGTGTGAGAGTAAATAGTACTGACATAAAAAGTTTTGTGATGTTAGAGATACACTTCAATAAAAATTGTGAAATGGCTAATTTATGGATCATATAATATTTGCTTTTGAATCATTTGATTAACAGTTCATTTATATTATTCAGTTAAAAGAATACTCTCCAATCACCAAAACAGTTAAAAATAACAAGTCAACTCATCTGTCAGACTGTCAGTTTTCCACTGGGCTCAATCTTGATAATGGCTACACAGTAGCCGAAATCCATTGACTTGTTGTTTTTAACTATTTTGGTGATTGGAGAGTGTTTTTTAACTGAATAATGTTTATCACCAAGAAGATCCATCATTTTAATTTTTAGTTATTTATATATTTAGGATGCTCTGACTAAAAGTGGAGATAAACAAATGCAACAATTTTTTACTAAAATTCAGTAATAAAAAACAACTGAAATCGTAGCCATTTAACTTTTTTTAGTTGCAGAATCTTGAGAATAGTAACAAATGTCCAATAATAAAAACATGTAACGGGCTTCCAATATAAAACCGGACCGGCCTTACGGAGCTTCACCCGGCACGCAGTGCTGTCTCTTCCTCCCGCAATTCACCCTGCCTGCCACCCGTCCTTGAACTGTTTCTTACCTTATAGAAAATGCTGGAAATATTGTCCTCCCGCAGTTAAACAGGCATTATACCGAGTAAACACATTTAGATTGACACGCTGTAGTTCGGGCACTGTCAAGTTTCTGATTTCATTTCTTATGTTGTTCTTCAGTTCTTCCAATGTGTGCGGATTTGTTTTGTACACTTTGTCTTTCAGGCTACCCCACAAATAAAAATCACACACTGTTAGATCTGGGGAGCGAGTGTTTCTTATTTTGTACTGAACCAGTGGTCTCAAATTTAGTCACAAGATCGTGGATTGTCGATCTGGAAGTAGGTAATTGTCCAGGGAAGTCACGAACGCGACGAGCTGATTCGTATTTATAATAACATTTACACATATAAATGCGCTGCTCTAATGTCAGCTGACGTCTTATCTTGTCGAACGATAGTAAACTGACTAGTTCAAGAACGAGCAGCTGGCAGAGTGAAATGCGGTCGAGGAGAGAGCGCTGCCTGACGGGTGAAACCCCGTGAGGCCGGTCCGGGTTTATATTGGAAGCCCGGTATTAAAATCAGTACTTGAGGTGGAGCAGGATAACATCCTGGCATTTTTTAAATGGCTTAAAAGCGTCCCGTTACTTCTTAGCATCATTAACACCATTTTGTATTGTTCTCTATGTGCTGTTAACCTATAGTTTTTAAATGTGTTGATTTCAAATATTTTTTTATTTTGAATTATATATAGCCTAGTAGAGTTGTCCATTATCATGATCACTTTACCAATCCAAGGAAAACTCTATACCACAGTGATTGCATATAGGATGATTATATACAGGCTGGAAATAATATATATGCACAGATTTCAAGTATGAGTTCCATATATTAATACATTTTAATGCGAAGTAACATTATGAGTTTAGATAAAAAATTTTATCACTCACCTCATATTATTCTTCTTCTTTAACTATAAACTAGTTTTGGAACATAGTTTCTGTTCCATCCTCAGTATCATCACGACCATTGTTCTGTCGTCTTGAAGAGCTGTCCTTTGCTCCTTCCATTTGCAGACTGAAAAACCTGGAAACCGGGTCATTCTCCCTGGGAATTTCGAAGTTCATCAATTTCTCCTTTACGCTCTTTTGAATGTAGATATTTTCCCAAACAGTAAATTTGGTAATAAGTAACATTATGAGGTTCTTTTTAATATTAATGTATTTTCATAATTAATGTGAGTCTTTAACATCTTACCTCATTACTAATAAAATTCATTATTAAAACAGTTGAGGTGGAGAGTCATAGAATAAAATAAGTTAAAATATACCTTCTTAGGTAAGATCCATCGTCCTCAACTTATAAAATTAGTATTCTTTATGCCTGTAAGCCTTTCAGAACATCCGTTCCATCATCAGCAGGTCTTTGTTCGCTACAATAGTAGATATGGCGGTAGATATTGTAGCGAACAAAGACCTGCTGATGATGGAATGGATGTTCTGAAAGGCTTACAGGCATAAAGAATACAAATTTTATAAGTTGAGGACGACGGATCTTACCTAAGAAGGTATATTTTAACTTACTTTATTCTATCTTACCTCATTATATAATAAGATGTTAAAGGCTCACATTAATGAGTTCCTTGTTGTAAATACTTTAAAAATTGTATATATTTTGCATCTCTCACCATCATTATAAAGTAATACACCAATAATCTGTACCAAATTTTTTTTTTCTGAGAAAACCATGGATATGTCGTCAGCATGTAGATTACAGTCCAGTTTAGCCACCATAGTTGGATCAACCAATTCAGAAAACAATGAAAACACTTGGAAAATATTCTAAATATATGTAATGCATGTGTGACTTAATTCTAATGCCAATGAAACAAAGGCTAGACATTACTTTTTAGGAATTAACACTATGAGGTATATAATTATAGATATTATTTATTTAAGTAAAAATTTTATCACCTTACCTCATATCTTCTTCTTCTTAGGGTCGAATTTATAAACGCGTTAGACCGTAAAAGGCATTCTCTGCTGAGAAAGTTTTATCCTAATACATTTTTCTTACTCTGAAATCTATTCATGCGATAATAATTGTAAGCTACCTGACAAGGTAACTTAAGATCATAGCTCAAGATAGAAACTTATCGTGAGAATCCCGATGGTAACCGATGTAGTTTGAAACCTTTGCAGCTTTATCCAAGATGTCGGACCTTGAAGACTTCGATCATGTTTTTGGTATACGCGGAGAAGAGGAATTTGATAGAGTCTACCAAAGAATTCAACTGGAAGAACAGGAGAATCGGCGTAATATTGTGCGACGCAGACGTCGTTGTATACGGTATTATTTGCGGGATGCAAGCGTAAATGCATTCCTCTATAGCAGACGAAAATAACGGAAGTGGTTTTATCGCTGAGAATTCTGGGTAATTTCTTGCCAATATTACAAAAACGACGACTTTCATGCATGACCAGTTAGTGGGTAGCTAATTCAATCTTTGCACTTGCTCACGGTGAGTCAGCTCACCAGTGATTGGAAGTAATTTGAGTAGAGACTAATGTATTTGCATGCGGCCCTTAGACTAGTTTCAAAATCTTCTTAAGTTCTATCATCGGTATAAGGATGATACAACAATGGTCGTAAAAATACTGATGATAGTACCGAAGAAGGTTTTTGAACTAGTCAAAGAAGAAGAAAATTATGAAGTGAGGTAATAAAATTTTACTTAAATAAAAGGCTCTACATTTCATGTATAACTTCGTAATTATGTCTATAAATGAAATGAGAAAAAATCCTGATTTTTTTTTTTTCATTACACCTCAAGCACTGATTAAAAATTAGAAATATACACCTCATATCATAAATTTAATTTAACTTGATGCCACCTGTATCTATTGTTTTGATTTCCAAGCTTACTTAAAACTGATTGGTAACATAAATGCTCCTTATGACTTGATTCAAAATCAGCCATTGAACAAATTTTAATTGAATTTAAGGTTTCCTGATTTATGTTTTTCTCTTAGAGCAATTTATTTAATGCTTTTGGCATGACATAATTTTATTTCTGCTTGTGAATTAGCATTTATTGTGAAAATCATAGAAAACCTGAAGGATTTTTGTAGATTGTTTACTGAGATTTATAGACTAAATCAAAAAATATAAACATAGCTGAATTTGAAAGGAAATTAAACCTTTATTTTCTGCATTAAATATATTCATTTTTTAAATGATTTATTTGAAATGTAGGCTTATCCCTTATGAAATTGTTGCTTATTCTAATGGAACTAAAATATTTTCTCTGTTTGTAAAACTGAAACAACTGTTTGAAACAATCAAAAGACTAAATACCAAATGAATTAAATTTTAATTTTTTATTTAGTAAAAATTTTCATTTAAGGTAATAATTGAATATTTGTCCTGAATAAGGTTGTAACCCTTTTTTTAAAAGTATTTTTACTTAGAAAAAGCTCGCACATGCCATTAACAATGTTATTGTGGGCAGCTATACAATTGTAAAACTAAATTGAAAATAATACATCTCACCCCATAAGATGAATTTTTCATCTGATTACGTTTTGTCACCATTCATCATCCACCGGGGTAGTAAATGTTGTCATATTCGTCTTGAGATGTCATTGAGTAAACTAATACTGCTGACAACCAACAAGTTTTATGTGCTAAAAACTAAACTAAACTCTATAGCACAACAGGCCTAGAAGGCCTTGGCCTACCAGTCGACTGCTGGCTTCACATCCACATGTGTTAATCACAGAGTTAGATGATCATCTGACCAGTGTAGAGGTGACATGTGGTCAGCTTGTTGGACCCCCAACCATTATAGTTCGTCTTCTCAATCTGGAGCTGCTACATATTGTAGCTACCCAAGTGCCTCACGATGCTGGGTGGGTACTGGTCTCATATTGGCCGAAATTCCATGAGAAAATTTCTTTCCCCATGGGGACTCAAACCAGCACAAGTTCCGTAGCTCTTCATCAAGGCATCTTGTCTTAACCACTCCGCTACGGCACCTACTTCTAATAGTGACATATTAGTTCTCATTTAGTGTATTGTGTTAACTTCGGCTAGTGGCTTGGTAACCAATTATAATCAGGCCTTGTGCTTGACCAATAGCAAACGAGCCTTTGGTTCTAGTGAGCTGCTCTGTATTGTGCTATTTTTGTGAAGTCTGGTGACTGTACTAGCAACTTTAACTGTACAGTGTTCATGTCCAACTCTATTTGATTGTTTTTAGTGCATATCTGTGAAGTGTTTGTGCATTCAAACTAAGTCTTGGCTAAGCCAAGCATGGCAACCCAACATGCTGCTGAGATTATGGAGTCAGACAAGGAGTGAGGTCAGGCCACACAAACTTTAGGAGATTTCCTTAGTTAAATATGATGAATACCTCAAAGAGAAAAATTTTGAAACTGGATCAAAATGTGATCTGGTAGCTAATCAAATTTGAGGAACTTTTTTCATCATAATTAACTATTTCTTGACCTTCCCAGAGTTTGAGCAGACTGATGCAGCCTTAGACCTGACATTATCATCGAATCAGACAACCAGTAAATTAATCAATTCCATTTCTAAACTACTCTTTATGCAGTCTGAATAATAAATAAAATTTCATCTTCCAAAATTCAATATTAGAAGGATGGAGATGTATATCTTCTGTTGTCTGTGGTCTTGCTTAAAGATGTCTTATTTAAAAATAAAAAAGATCCTTTGAGATTTTCAATGTACTACTGCTTGAAGTTAAAGCAGTTGCTCCATGCAAAATACAGAAAACTGATAAATTCAAGTCACCTAACCAAACAGACAAACAAGTCCAAGCACCGATTACGGTTCTGACAGTGATGACTCAAAATAAATTTTCGATTTATCCAATATTGAGCAAACTGTCAAAACTCTCAATTTTTTATGGTCCCAGTACAAAGGAATGTGTGAAGTGTCCTTGTCTGGAGTAGTGTGACTCATTCTGCGCTGTTGACTCAAAGCTCTGCTCGTCACCAATGTGATTTACGATGCCCTGCTTCGGGGTGATCACTAAATGAGAACTGATACTATGTTACTATTGGAAGTATGCGCCATAGCCAGGTGGTTAAGGCAAGATGCCTTGGCGCAGAGATAAGGACTTGACCTCAGCAGACAAAACATTAATGCCACCAAATAGGCTCAGGTTAAGTGACTTCACAATTATATCCAGAATGCAGCCTACTGCATGAAGTTAGTTTTCAACTATTAGTAGTAGTAGTTATAAGATTTGGAGACTTCATCCTCATTCTCAAAGAATCTGACTGAATCGAGACCATTATAGCCATTCTCAACCAGATTCTGTCTCATGATCTCCAAAACATGTCTTGGGGTCGAATTTTTGAACGCATTAGACCGTAAAAGGCATTCTCTGCTGAGAAAGTTTTATCCTAATACGATTTTGCTTACTCAGAAATCTATTCATGCGATAATAATTCGTAAGCTACCTGACGAGATAACTTAAGATCATAGCTTAAGATAGAAACTTATCGTGAGAATCCCGAAGGGAACTGATGGTAACCGATGTAGTTTGAAACCTTGCCACTTTATCCAAGATGTCGGACCTTGAAGACTTCGATCATGTTTTCGGTATACACGGAGAAGAGGAATTTGATAGTCTACCAAAGAATTCAACTGGAAGAACAGGAGAATCGGCATAATATTGCGCGATGCAGACGTCGTTGTATACGGTATTATTTGCGGGATGCAAGTGTAAATGCGTTCCTCTATAGCAGACGAAAATAACGGAAGTGGTTTTATCACTGAGAATTCTGGGTCATTTCTTGCCAATATTACGAAAACGACGACTTTCATGCTTGACCAGTTAGTGGGTAGCTAATTCGATCTTTGCACTTGCTCACGGTGAGTCAGCTCACCAGTGATTGGAAGTAATTTGAGTAGAGACTAATGTATTTAATTAATGTTGGGAAGTAAACATTATGAGGTATAATCATTAAAATTCATCGGAGAACATATTGTTTAAACAACTCACCTCATAGGATTCATGCTTCCATGATATCGCGATTTCAAACATAATCATGTTCATCGTCAGCCATAACTCCGTATGGCTGACGATGAACATGATTATGTTTGAAATCGCGATATCATGGAAGCATGAATCCTATGAGGTGAGTTGTTTAAACAATATGTTCTCCGATGAATTTTAGAGACTAATGTATTTGCATGCGACCCTTAAATGAGAAAATCCATCTTATTAGGTGAGTTTGTATATTTTTCAATCAGTTTTAGTAGCTATTCCTGTTATAATTGGGTTTCATTTATGAAATAAAATATACTAATTGACACTATACGGGTAAAGAAATTAAGTTTGTTATTTTCTTAGAATATACGGATCATTCTTAAATTGGGGATTTTTTTCAAAAAGGAATGATAAAATTGTGTACCTTCATTGCATATTTATACAAACACATTTTCAGATGAAGATATGGAGAAAGAGAAAATTATGATGGCTCCAGCTCCTGTGTCAAGGATTGTGATCAAACACAGTGTGATTGGCAGCAGAATTATGAATCAGTATGTATATTATAATTATAATATTCACTTGCCTTATATTACTTTCAAATAGTTTTTTTTCTTTATTAATAAATGAGTTGGAGAAAATGTTTTAACATCACCTCACAAAATTCCAGTTGGAATTTGACTGAAGATGGAAGTAATACTATACTTTTGAAACTGGTATCATGAAGACACACAACTTTGTGAGGTGAGTTGTTAAAATATTTTCTCCAACTCATTTATTAATGTTTTCTCCCACTGTAATTTTAATTAAAAAGTTTTTTTTTTGTTGTCCTTGCCCAAGTATTTCATGCTGATGTTTCTGCTCTCTGTCATAGCTTCTTCAGAGCTACATCTGAAGTTCTCCCCAAAGCCTGGAATTCACAACCAGATGTTAGACTCCCATTAGGCAATGAACACCAATAAATATGGCCAATCAGATAATGGCATATATAGTGGACAAATTTATCACACCAATTCCAAGTCAACTCTGAAGAAAGTCATAGAATGATGGTGGAAACATAAATTAAAATACTTTGATATGACAACATGTTGATAATAAAAAATATCTCTAATGAAGAGAAAGACTGTGGAATTCTCTTAAGATTTTTCTTACAATCAGAGATTTTATACCATTAAGTAAAATTGTTAATCAAGGAAAGATTTTAACATATAATATTATATAACTTTACAATAAAAATTCTAATGTGAAGTAACACTTTGAGACAAATTACTATCAATATTGCAAAATTGAATCATAAAACTTTTTACACCTCTCTTCATAAAAATAGGTATTTCTCATCCGAGTAGAATCAAAGCCAGAGAAAAATTTCTGTCTGAAGTGAGATGCTGTGAGAGCGTAGTGGTCAATGTGCAGTATGGGGAACTAAAAGTCTTAAGTTCAAATCCTTGTTTGGGTGTCAATTTTTCTCTTAAAAAATTAATTTAAATAATGACTGCAAAATATACTTTTTTCATTTTATTAGTATAAAAGAACACTTTCTAAGCTGCAGAAAACTAGATAAAAATAAACAGAAAACTGGAAACTTCGAAGCTCTTTATTGGAAAAGCTAGGGAAAAAATGATTTGGGTCAACAAGCCACTAGCAACAACTACCTTATTAGTATAAAAGTAAAATCATATAGGGCACAAGAAATTAAAAAACTCCTTTGCCATAATTTAGATTAATTATTTGTTCAGTATACCCTCTACTCTAGTTCCAAGTACCTGTAAAATATTCTTAAATTTGTTTTTATGAATAGGTTGTTGATTGTTACATTGAAGGCAGAGTCATTAAATAATTTGACTTTTTTTTTGTACTCTAGTGACCCAAATACACTAGTAGAGAGTACTCCTTTCTCTACAATGGGAAAGATCCAGCCGTTTCTGGTTTCCATGGCAACAAATGCTGTTCTGGTGATGGATTTTCATTGTCATTTGACAACATCAGAAGTAGTTGGTTATCTGGCAGGACACTGGGATGTCAATGCACATAGTAAGTTGAATAATAATAATGTGTCATATCTACAAGATTTATTCAATGTATGAATGATTCACTTCTTATCTTACCTCATATTTTATGTTTTTTTTTAAACACATTAACTGTAGTTATCAAGAGGAGAAGGTAAGAGAGACTCCTCTTGAAAACTGCAGTTCCCGTGTTTAAAAAAAACATAAAATATGAGGTAAGATGAAAAGTGACTCATTCATTCATTGAATTAAGAACCTCATGATGTTATTTCCCATATGTAACTATGAATAAAGACTTATTCGTGAGGATAGATTTCAGTGAAAGACCTTACTGAATGTGGCATTAAGTGTATTGTTTCCATAAGCCATATACCTAATTAGTTATATTTAGGGGTCTAATTCCTATGACATTTTGCTTTTTTTTTAACCTTTATTTTGAGTTTAGAGTAAGCAAATGACATTTATATAGGTCTTCTGATGAAATTTATTGATTTTTATTATGTCTTAAAAGTCATATTTCTCATGTTTCAGATTTTTGGTCATATTTGTTCTAATTTCTGTAATAAAGTAATATTTTAGTCATATTTCAGGAACTTTTTTAAAATCATAGTTGAATATGGAAAATAAATTATTAGTCAAAGTTTAAATGAACAACATAATGTATGTAAGTCACAAGTTGCATGGTCACATGTTCGGGAATCACTTTTTATTTTTGGAAATTCCTTGAAAGACTGGACCATACAACTTCTACTTTCACTCTAGGGTGAAAAGTTTAAAAATATATATGAATGAACAATTAGTTATGATAATTAAAACATTTTGTCTGTTCATTCTTACCTCTTAGAGTTGTTTTTGTTGAACAAAATTACACAGGATTAAAAAAAAAAAAAAAGAAAATAGAATTCAGCATTTACAGAAAAGAAACACATATAGCTAACTATATCAAATCAACAGGTTTCAACCATATTTCACACAAAATGGCGGTCAACAGCTTACATAGATTGGTAAATATACCCATGAACAAGAAAAATTACGAGTTAGAGAGGAAACACATTAATAAGGTTGCAAAAGAAAATGGTTTCAGTGAAAAAATGGTACACAAAAAAATTGAGAAGTACAAAAAACAAAAATTGAGGAACGAAAGCACTCTTCAGACAGAAAAACCAAAAGATAAGAAATACAGGAAATTCACATATCACCCTTGGGCATACAACAAATTTCAGAAGATTTTTGGAAAATTTAATATTAATTTAGTACTAAAGAATGATTATAGTTTAAATAAACTAATAAAAATGAAAACATTGATGATGGTAAAAAATCAGGAATATATAAAATAAAATGTGAAGACTGTGATAAGATATACATAGGGAAAACGGAAAGAAATTTTACCATTAGAACTAAAGAACACACAAGGAATGTAAAAAAGGGGGGAAGTAGAAAAATCTGCAGTGGCTGCTCATGTTTGGTCAGAAAAACACAAAATTATTAAAACAGTTGGAAATCAAAGTTAACTCACCATATGGGAAAAAAATCTATACACAGAAGAACAAGGAAAGAATTATGAACTTTGAAATTCCCACAGAAAGGAACCTCATTAGTAAATTCATTGGACCAGAGGCAAAGAGAGCAGGAATCAAGAATCAGGGCCGACAACATGAGAAAATTCAGTCTGTAAATCACTGACGATGGGGTTAAGAAGCTCTGAAACTTATGTTCGACAAAGACAACTCTAAGAGGTAAGAATGAACAGACAAAATGTTTTAATTATTAAACAAACCTCTTAATGTTACTTCCTATTGTATTTTAAAATATATTAGTTATGAAATGTTTAATAGATTAATTAAATTATTAGGTAATATCTTTTGTCTTTTTGGCCCATATTTAAACACCTGTTAGGTCATAAATGCATGCATATTTTCTTATTTTGGTTGTAGAAATAAAATATTATGATATTTAATTTTTTTAGAAAATCAGTCTGTAATTGCTGACGATGGGGCTCAACAGCCTTGAAACATATGTTCAATAAAAACTATAAGAGGTAAGAATAAACAGACCAAATATCTTAATTAATAAATTATTTTACTTCAATTTTATACAGATGCTTTTTTGAGACAATTATGATCTGTCAGCAATCTGAAAGTTGTTATTGAAACTTGAATGTTCTGGTAGTAAATCCCATATCTGATGGTAATTTTTCCCAGTAATTCCCCATTGCTTGTTCAGCATTGTGCTGATATATTACAAAGCTTGCCATCATTCTTGCCTTTATTTTTATGAAAGAAATTGAATTTCTTATTTACTTTACTTTTGTTGCATTCTACTCTATTTATATTAATAAGTAATTGATAAGTAATATTATCAAAATATTGAACAGGAAATATACATCTCTTAAAATATATATACAGTCAATATGCCCATTTCACCAATAAATATTTAAAATGGTCAACTAGTTTCTACAGCCAAGCTGTTCATTCTCAAGACCAGATATACATCTCATCTCATATTATATTTTCTTTCTTGGGCATGTTTTTGAGAGCATCATCTTCATACCCCCTGGGAATTTCAAAATGGAAAAATCTACATTTAGAAGAAGGCAAATTAATGTTTTTTTTTTTTTATTCCAAGGGAGAAATATTTTGATTTTAATGTTCATATACCCACCACTAAAGGAAAAGAATCTATAAGATATTGAAAGGCCATTATAACAGTCGGAATCTATTTGAGAATGGGGATGATGGTCTCCAAAACATGCCATGGTGAGAAATTATAATTTGAAGTGAAATGAATATTTAAATATTATTATTAATAAAATTATGTTCGAAAAATGGCTATAGGAAGAACTGTTCTAGAAACCAGGGTTCTGTGCTATGAATAACACGGAGTGTATGAGATGAGATGATCTACAACTCATTTTAATTTTATTAATTTGTAAACCTCATAAAATATTAATTCCCATCATAAGTTTTATTAAATAAATATTAATGTATTTTATATGTTTTATTTTTGTCAAAACATAAATTTATTAAGTTAACATTTCAATCTTCTTATGCGAGATCATTTTCAAGACATGGTTGTTTATAAATTTATGATACATAGTTACCATCACCAAGACAATTTTTTTTTATATACAAATTTAAATGAATAAATTTAAAATTCCAATTTATAATTTAAAATATTTTAGCAAGGAATCATATTGACAATTTTATTATTAATTTAACACTTCTCATAGAAGGATAAATTATATTTGAAGAGAAAAATTACAACGTACATAAGAGAAAAATTTGCGTCTAGATCGTAACTCGCCTCGGTAGCTCAGTTGGTAGAGCACTTGGCCTGGAAAGCCAAGGGTCCCGGGTTCGAGTCCCGGTCTAGGCGAAAAATTTTCTCTTCAAATATAAGGAATCATATGTTCCACACCATTCATTTAATGCTTTATTTTGTTCTTTTTTATATAGGCCATTTCTGGTATGAATGGCCTTTATAAAAAAAGAACAAAATAAAGCATTAAATAAACAAAAATATTTAAATGAGTGGTGTGGAACATATGATTCCTTGCTAAAATATTTTTAATTAGAAATTGGAATTTTAAGTTTATTCATTTAAATTTGTATATTAAAAAAAATTGTCTTGGTGATGGTAACTATGTATCATAAATTTATAAACAACCATGTCTTGAAAATGATCTCACATAAGGAGATTGAAACGTCGACTTAATAAATGTGTGTTTTGACTGAGATAACATTTATTTCTTTGTAATTATGCTTTACTAATTACTCTCAGTGAAAAATATTTAAAAAAAAAAGTATTATATATTTTATTTTTGTATATTTCTGGTTCAATCTCTTGGCTGTACTGATACATTACAGATCTTGCTATCACACACGCTTTTCCTTGTCGATCCCGACTGGCAGACAGAGAACTGGCACCTCTTGTAGAAGCAGACATTTATCGAGCTATTGAACAACGTCATCTCACATTAGTGGGATGGTATCACTCACATCCATTTGCTGCTGCTACACCTACTTTACGTGACATTGATGCTCAGTTGGATTACCAAATAAGAATGAAAGGCAACAGTGATGCCAGCTATACACCTTGTGTTGGAGTTATTTGCTGTGAGTAAAATTTAAAATAATATATGTCATATTTGATGTTTTGGTTGTGCGCATTGAAAAATCTAAAACATTTTTTGGCACAAGTTCCCTGAAGAGAAAAATTGTTGCCCAGACCGAGACTCGAACCCGGGATCTTTGGCTTTCTAGGCCAATGATCTACCATCTGAGCTATCGGGGCAAGTTCCGATCTAGACACAAATTTTTCTCTTATATACATTGTAATTCCCAGCACCAAATGCTATGAAGCCTTTGCTTCTATCTTGCAAATGGCGGCTTCTTAGTTAAGAAGACATTTGTCGGGAATTTAAACATTACTTTATAAAGCCTTCAGGATATTAAGTTATGTAGGATATCCTTCAGTGAGAAGTGTTAAATTAATAATAAAAACATTGATTGAAGCCCTACTGGCTTTATAAAGTAGTGTTTAAATTCCCGATAAATGTCTTCTTAACTAAGAAGCCGCCATTTGCAAGATAGAAGCAAAGGCTTCATAGCATTAGGTGCTGGGAATTACAATGTATATAAGAGAAAAATTTGCATCTACATCAGAACTCGCCCTGATAGCTCAGATGGGAGTGAGAAGTGTTAAATTAATAATAACAACGTCAATTGAAGCCGTAGTGGCTTTATAAAGTAGTGTTTAAATTCTCGATAAATATGTCTTCCTAACTAAGAAGTCACCATTTGCTAGATAGAAGCAAAGGCTTCATAGCATTTGGTGCTGGGAATTACAATGTATTTTTTTTTACAAATGTCCCAGGTTGTCTTTCGACATTCCCGGTTTCTCTCCTGGCATGGCATACTTGTAACCCACTTCTGAGGTTCGGGCGCCTGGAAGGCAGGGTTATGTTGCCCCGATGATATGATGGGTGATGATGTTGATAGTGGTGCACCAGGAGAGTCCCTAATCTTAAGCTTAATCTAAGATGAATATGAATGATGTTGATTGCGATGGTCATATGATTTTGGGGACCATTTGGGCCTTAAAGTTTTCCTGACATTTGTCTTACAGGCGAGAAAAAACCCCGATAAAAACCTCACCCAGAAAAACTGTCCCGACCGGGGATCGAACCCGGGCCCTCTGCGTGACAAGGCAGCACGCTACCTCGAGACCACAGCAGTGGACTATTACAATGTATATAAGAGAAAAAATTGCATCTAGATCGGAACTCATCCCGATAGCTCAGATGGTAGAACATTGGCCTAGAAAGCCAAAGATCCTGGGATCGAGTCTCGGTCTGGGCGAAAATTTTTCTCTTCAAATATAATTTATCCTTCAGTGAGAAGTGTTAAATTAATAATAAAAACATCAATAAGTTCCCATTTGTGTGTACACAAATTGTAAAAAAACTGATCCACATAAGATTAAACCAGTTTCAAAACCTAGGTGGTTTCATCATCAGTAATTTCATGAAATTACTGATGAAGAAACCGCCTAAGTTTTGAAACCTGTTTAGTTAGAAGACTGGCTATGAGGTGAGGTGTAAAGAATATTATTTTTAATCTTAATGCAATTAATTTTAAACTTTTGATAGATGTCTCCTTCTCAAACATAAATATTTGCATTTTGTCGTATGGTAGTTGAAAAATGAACTACAACTAGAGATATTTGAAACCAGAAGCCTGCTATTAATAATTAACTTTCTTTGCAGCTCCATATAATCATGATTGTCCGAGTTTAGAATCGTCAATAGTGAGTTACTGGGTGATGCCTCCACCTGAGACAAAGCCTCATGAATATGGGAGACCCATGTTGATGAGTTATAGTGTGGTACAAGATCAGTTCCTCTCGCAGGATGCTCTCAATGAAATGGTAAGTTATGACTCCTATTATATCTGTTAAACAAATATCGAGAATTCTACGCCACTATCCTACTAATATAAATTCAATTTAAAAAAATGGAAAAACACACAATTTATTAAGAATCAAATGAATCGTGAATTCTTCTTACCTCATATATCTATGTTTTTTTTTAACACAGCACCGCGGTATCGGAGAAACATCTTCTCCATTGTCAGTTGTTTTCACAACTGCCAATTTTTTTTTTCTTTTGCCAATAATTATCCAAACTGCCATCTGGTGTACTTTTGAAGGAGTAATTTTCTAAACTGCCATCTGGTGTATTTTTTAAGAACTTTGTAATCAAGCTAGGTTCGTCTGGAATCTCAAAGTTCATGGTTCTAGTATAGTTTTTTTTTAATGTATATCTTTTCCCAAACTCTTAAATCCATGAACTTCGAGATTATGGATGACCCAAGCTTGATTACAAAGTTCTTCAAAAATACAACAGATGGCAGTTTAGAAAATGACTCCTTCAAAAGAACACCAGATGGCAGTTTGGATAATTACAGGCAAAACAAAAAATTGACAGTCGTGAAAACAGCTGATGATGGTGACGATGGTCGCCGATATGCAGTGCTGTGTTTAAAAAAACATAGAAGTATGAGGTAAGAAGAATTCATGATTTGATTCTTATCAATAAAACCTCATAATGTTAAAAAATTCCCAAATTTATTATATTAAATTAACAGTGGAGGTCTAGAATTCAAATGCTGCTTGAGACAAACTTTTTCTCTTCAAAAAATGATCAGTAACATAAACTGAATAAAATATCAAAATCTGTAGTAGTAATGACTATTGTTTCTCCTGTCAAAATTTACTTCAAAATGATTACGATAATAATATTTGATATTTCATGATATGTTCCTGTATTAAATTAGAATTCTGTTTTAGTTACTGTATATTTTTACAGAAACGTTGTGTGAATTTTTACCAGAATGAACGAGATTTTGTGAAATTCAATGAAAAGTTTAAAGGCAATGTTACCTACCTCGATAAACTTAAGGTAAGTTAATAATTTGTCATAAGTTTTACAATATTTTTCTACATTCTCTCGGGTTTGTAGACCATGATTCACTGATTTTATGTTTCTTGTCAGGGAACTCATTTTTTTATGCAGAATGCAGTCTTTAACAAATTATTATTAAAAAATTTAAGCATGTAGTGGCAGTTTCGGGTGAAAGTGGTTATAGACTTGCTGTCCACCCTTGGATCCAAAGTTCTATCTCCATTTGGGGTTTGTGGTGGAGGAATTGGAATCAGAGTAGTTTTTCTCAGAGTTTCTCACTTTATTCCCTCCATTTAATTTAATATCATGATGGTGCAATTGGTTTGGTTAGCCAGCATCCTAATATATCACAGATCTTCAATATCAGGGACTTCATTTCATCTCATTCCTCAACCTGGCATTATGCCTGAGAGTAGAGGGTTTACTGTTATTAAACCCTATAAAATCATGACTTAGGTACCAGGAAGAATCTAACTTAACATTTTTTCTTCATGTATTATGTAGTGAGAATTTTTTTCAAGGTAAATGTATTCTTTAATTAATGAGTCATTTTTTACATCTCTCTCATTTTCAACTGACATTATGACTACCGGATTTTCATTGGAATCTCCATCAATAGCATTGCCATCTGGTGTTGATTTGATGAACTTCGAGATGAGGTCACATTCATCAGGAATCTTGAAATTCATGGATCTAAATTTTTCCTCTGAATATATATCTTCTCCCAAATTGTTAATTCTAAAGGTTTTTCCAAATGTTTTAAAAGTTGGACTTCTTTTTCAATTTTATGATTCTCTAATAAACTATGTGCTGCAATAGATGATTTTTCAATTTCACCATTTATAATATTTCTAAAGTGTTCCTTTGTGCAAATGTCCAAATTCCCTTTTGTTTTTCCTATGTATACTTTATTACAGTCCTTACAATTAATTTGATAAATTCTAGATTTTTTGCTATCTGGGGTGTTCAATTTCTTATTAGTTATTAATAGGTTACCAGGGCTAAATTTATTTATCGGTGCCAATGTAATATTGAATTTCTTGAAATTTTTTTTTAATTTGTTATATATTTCAGGATGATAAGTAATTTTCTTAAATTGTTTTCCTTTCTTTGAATCAGATTGCAGGGTAATGTATTCTTTTA
Source organism: Diploptera punctata (assembly GCA_030220185.1). Lineage (NCBI taxonomy): Eukaryota > Metazoa > Arthropoda > Insecta > Blattodea > Blaberidae > Diploptera > Diploptera punctata. The sequence continues at coordinate 2,131,960 of JASPKZ010009370.1, read as the reverse complement.
ATCTTTTTTGTTGTCTGAATTTCTTTAATTTATTTACAATTATTTCTTTTCCAAAACCATTTAAATTGGCTAAGTTCAAAATGTGATTGTATTCTTTCTTAAAATCTTCATTTAATGGAACATTTAATAATTTATGTATCAAATTGTTGAAAATCAGCTATTGTAGCACATAGTGTATTGGAGAATCATAAAATTAAAAAAGAAGCCCAACTTTTAAAACATTTGGAAAAACCCTTAGAATTAACAATTTGGGAGGATATATATTCAGAAGAACAAATTTTGATCCATGAATTTCGAGATTCCTGATGAATATGACCTCATCTTGAAGTTCATCAAATCAACACCAGATGGCAATGTTATTGATGGAGATTCCAACAAAAATCCGGTAGTCATAATGTCGGTTGAAAATGAGAGAGATGGTTCTCTTGAAAACTAGTTCCCGCGTTTAAAGAAACATAAAATATGAGGTAAGATGTAAAAAATGACTCATTAATTTACGAATTAAGAACCTCATAATGTTATTTCCCATATTTAATTATGAATAAATGTATTCTGTTAAAAAGTTCTAAATATAGGTTATAAAAGTTTAGAAGTTGAACAGTTTATTGTATGAAATTTATAAACATAAAATTTACATAGAAAAAATTAACACGTGTAATATTATTTTCGGTTATTAAGTAAGCACTGTGCATTATTGTTGTTGTGTATAATGACAAACTGCTGGGTTTAATTGATTTCCCAATGTAATTAATTCATATTCTTTGAATGTCCCGCGCCATAACCAAGTGGTGAAGACAAGATCCCTTGGCACAGAGCTACAGGACTTGCGCTGGTTCAAGTTGCCATGGGGAAGACATTTTCTCATGCAGTTTTGGCCAGTATGGGACTGATGCCCACCCAGCATTGTGAGACATTTTCATAGCTACAATAAGTAAAGCGGATCCAGGTTGAGAAAACCAGCTATTAAAGGCTGGGGGACCCAACGTACTGACCATATGTCACCCCTACACTGGCTCGATGATCAAGGCTGGGGGGACCCGACGTACTGACCATATGTCACCCCTACACTGCCTCGATGATCATTTACCTTTGTGATTGACATGTGGATGTGAGGTCAGCAGTTGGCTGGTAGGCTAAAGGCCTTCTAGTACTGTCGTGCCATGGAGTTTAATATTCTTTGAATGTTCATCATAAGTAAATTTCAAGCAGATATCCAGGTAACATTATTCATGATAAAGTCTTCATTACAGATGCTGCATTTTGGAGATGTAATTATGTTCGCTTCATGTAGATGTGGTGTCAGAAAATTATGTTCAGAAGTAATTGTCAAAATGGCCACAGATTCAAAATTTGTAGGAAGTACTTGAAACTTTGTATACTTGTAAAGGACCAATGACAATACAATAATTTCATACATTTTTTCTAAGATCCTGGCCAGGATCATGATGACATCAGAGAAATAATGACCGGTATAATAGGTTGTGGACGTATCGACTTTTTAGTCTATTGTTGTGGTAGCTCAGTTGGTAGAGTGGTGGACTGTAGTGGTATATAATTTCAGTAATCCATAGGTCACTGGTTCAAATCCGGCCCAGAGGATTCTTTTTTAGAAGAGTATTACTTTTAGCTCATACTACAATAGTATCGAATTTAAAGATATTTACATTTTTAGAAAACCAAACTAAAAATAAAAAAATAAATAATAGTTTAAAAAAACTAAAACAACATGCTTTATTAGAAAACCGAACTAAAAAATGAAAAATAATTTTAATTTCCAACACGCTTGGGATAAAATTAAAGTGGTCAACAAAAAAATCATCTCCAACACATCTAGAATAAAACTAGAGTTATCTACAAAAAAAATAATTTTACCATCAAAAGCGTGTGGTGCTCTATATCAATTAATATATTTGATAATAAACAGATATTGGAAAAAGTCTCTAAGAAGAAAATATAAAAACCATAAAAAGCACCCTACACTTTTGGTGGATAATTATTTTTTTTGTAGATAACTCTAGTTTTATTCTAGATATATTGGAGATGATTTTTTTGTTGACCACTTTAATTTTATCCCAAGCATGTTGGAAATTAAAATTATTTTCATTTTTTAGTTTGGTTTTCTAATAAAGTGTCTTGTTTTAGATTTTTTTAAACTGTTATTTATTAATATGTTCTGTTTATCTTGCTGTCTATTCAAAATTAATATACATGTAAAAATGTGCTAAGAATTTCTTCTTATTAACTTTTTCTCAGTTTCATAATTTATGTTATATTATTTTTAGTCTATTCATCTTACCTCAATATTAATGTTGATTTGCTCTTGGACATGTTTCAAAATAATTCTGTTTTATCGTCAGCTTGTCCAGACATGAATAGACTAAAAATAATATTAAGTTATGTAGATAGGAAATAACACTATGAGGTTCTTTAATATTGTTTATTTTTTATTATTTCACTCACCTCATACTTCATAAGTATGAGGTGAGTGAAATAATAAAAAATAAACAATTAAAAATAATATAATTAAAATAACCTCAAAATATCACTTCCTAAAATTAAATATTCATAATTTATGATTTATCTGGTAATATTTTTAATTATTTTTCTTGACCAGGATATTTTTAATTTCCCGTCACTCCCATATGGGGTGGTAATCATTATAGTTTGTTTATTTATATTTGTTAACTGTTTAATCATTTCCTCGTTTCCATGATTAATTTTGAAGGGGATTGGTAATTTCAAACTATTGCTTGTATTAGTCTTTAAGAATCTCTGTTAATTAGAGAGAAAATATTTGACTTTTTATAGGCTTTGTTTCACCTAAGAATTGGTCATGATTGCTTGGCTGGCCATTTACACAACTCCAATTTGCAAATTATGTAAAGCGGAGAGTTCAATCATGAATGGAGAGCCTCTCACAAAATGCTCTGCAGTTCAAAACTTTTGACAACAGCCTTTACCAAAGCAAGGAAAATGGAAACCATCCAAGATCCTGGGCTTTAGACTACAAGTATTATTTTTTATAGAAACGACATTAAAATGTATTTGTTAAAGATGCTAATATTCCTTAATTCCTGAATTAGGTAACATGAAGGAAAACTCTAACTATGAATCCCTTTCCCTCTTCCCCATTCTTCTCATTCATAAATTATTCAGGTTGCTAACTGGACAGATGGCATCTATGTTTTAATACATAGAAGGTAAGATATACACATTATATTTGAATATTCACTGGAGAGTTAATTTTATAATTTATGTTAATTCTCAGACTACGCTTACATCCAAGTTTCCTCGAGACCAGAGTGATGGCATATTATGGGGTTTCATACGTGAAATGGTTTGTCCTGGATCTGGAAGTACTGAAAACGACAACAGAGTATTTACAATGCCAGATATCCCAGTGACAATAACCACAACACCAGCTCCTATTGAACGGGTCAATTTACTAGTGCCAAATGTTGTTCCGAGTTCTATAAAATCCATCAGTGCCAACAGTACTTCGACAACCAGTACCAGTACTTCTCCGTCCGTTACTGTCGGTGTGGGTCCCGCCAGCAGTCTCATGATGGGATCTGACATTGCAAATGCATTATTTGCTACTGGGAAATTCCCATCAGCGTCATCTCTCATGGGGCTTGCAACTGATCCAAGCCGAGCTAGTCTAGCTATGGGTAATATGTTTATTTCTCCTATTGGTTTTAAAATGGATCAAATAAGTATTCTTAAGCCAATTGCAATTTCAACATCAGCTTCTCCTACTACTTCAACTTCAACCTGCAGCAATAATACAAACAATAATAGCACAACAAATAATCCAATTCCTGGACCATCCAAACTTGCAGATATTTCGTCTACAGGAATCAAAGTGTCACAAAGTGATTTGATTAATTTCACAATACCTGAAGGTCTGGAAAAAAACTGCACAAAAACCAGTGGTGTACTTTAGGAAGCTTTTGTCTGTAGGATACCATAATATGGTAGTTAACAAATAATAAAAATGAAAGACTAACTTTTATACCATTATATTATACCTCTAACATAAAGTCAAATAAAAATATCCAAAATAAGGATCCCTTTTAGAACTTCAAAGAGGAATTTATTTTAAAATTACAGAGTCTTTAATCACTGACGATAGGGCTAAGAAGCCCTGGTACATATGTTTGACAAAAACAACTATAAGAGGTAAGAATGAATAGACAAAATATTTTAATTTTCAAAGAGGAAATTTTTCTCTTCTTAAGCCTCCAAAAGTTTTGGGTTTGATTTCCAATGGATTGGAATTTTTAAACTGGCTTAAATCTTCCAATGGCACCATGGTCCTGAGTTCAACTCAGTTTCAAATGGAAATGAGACCAGATGCATGTCCTGAGGATAAAACTGGCTGTCATGTAGCTGACATCTTGTACTGATTGTCTGCAAAGATGAGAGCCTCTTTCTATCCCAAGGATCTCCTAAGGGGATCACTTTACCTTTTACCTAATTTTATTTATATATATATATATATAATTTTTTTTGTCTAATGCCAGCAGGTTGTCTTTTATGGCATTTCTGGTTTTCTCCCTGGGCATTGGCGGAATTGTAATCCATTTCTTAGGTTGGGGCACCTGAAAGGCAGAGTTACATTACCCTGATGATATGATGGACAATAAATGATAATGAAGCACCAGGAGAGTTCTTAACCTAAATTTCAGACCATGTGCAATCACAGGAATAATTCCCTTTAAGAAAAAATCCTATGGTCTAACCAGGAATTGAACTGGGACCTCATGAACAGTAGTCAATAACACTGACCACTAGCCCATGAGGCTCTAGGTCTTTCAGTGAAATCATAGCATTTTCATGCTATGCTTCGCAGCTTTACTAGGGAATTATAAGTGTGGTAGGTTCCCGTTGCTTTCCACACTGGTGAAGGATGATGATGGCCAGATGATTTTCGGGGACAGTTGGGCCCTAAGTCTCCTGACATTTGTCTTACAGGTGAGGAAAAACCCTCACCCTGCTGCATGACAAGGCAGCACGCTACCTCGATTATATATATATATATATATATATATATATATATATATATATATATATATATATGCCAAACTGCTAAAAAATCATAATGTTTAGTTCTATCTTATATATCTTTTTTACCATCATTTAGGTTTACACCTTTACAATCTGACCTAGATATATTTTTTTCCTCTCTACCCAACCTCAGAAGAGGGTTACAATTACGCCAACGCCAGAACAGAACACCAGAAAATGTCGAAAATACAAACCTGGGACATTGAAAGAAAAAAAATTAGAAATGCTGTTATTATTTTATACAACTATGGTTTGAAAAGTTTTCAGAATCACCATGAGTAAACATATGGTGTATTGATACTGTGGATGGAGAGCTGTGGTGCAGTCACTGATCTAATATTGTTCCTGTGTGGTCATTTTTCAATATGGAGGAAAAAAAAAGAGAGATTCAAGCAGTGATAAAGTACTTTGTAAAAAAAATGAAAACAAATTTCATGCCAATTTTCAGAACACATTGGGGGATTCTGCTCCTTTAAATTCAACTGTTGTTAAGCAGGCCAATGAGTTTAAATTTGATCAGGAGAGCTTAGAAGATGATTGCATAGTGCTCACCTAAGATATGTCACCATCCCAGAAATTATTGCAGAGTACACAAATTGGTCTTGGAGGATCATCAACTGAAAATGCGTGAAATTGTTGAAGCTGTAGAGATATCGTCTGAATGGAGTTATCACATTTTGATTGAGGAATTTGGTATGAAAAAATTGTTAACACAGGATCAAAAACTCGTAGTGTAAATGTGTGGCCCATTTTCACAATTTTTTTTTCCACCGATTTGTAACCACATATGGATCCTCTACTATACCCAAGAGAAAAAACAACAGCCGAAGCAGTGGAAACATCCTAATTCTCCAATTCCGATTGAGGGTATTTCCACTTTCAGTAGTTGCCCTTTTACCAGCCGGCTGCTGGCCCTTCACATCCACATGTGTCAATCACAGAGGTACATGATAAACAGCCAGTGTAGGGGTGACATGTGGTTAGCATGTCGAGTCCCCCAGCCGTTATAGCTGGTTCCTCAACCTGGAGCCGCTACTTATTGTAGCTACCCAATTGCCTCACGATGCTGGGTGGGCACCAGTCCCATACTGGCCGAAATACCATGAGAAAATTTCTTCCCCCATGGAGACTCGAACCAGCGCAAGTCCCGTAGCTCTGTGCCAAGGCTTCCTACCTTAACCGCTCGGCTACGGCGCGGGACCCTAATTCTCCATTATCAAAAAAAGCAAAGGTATATAATCAGTTGACAAAGGTCATGGCAACAGTTTTGTGGAATATAAAAGGGATTCTGTTGATAGGTTTTTTCTACTGGTCATACAATTATGGGAGAATAATATGCTAACGTCCACCGCTGTGGTATCATGCAGCAGACCCGGGTTCATTCCCCAGTCTGGGCAGTTTTTCTGGGTGAGGTTTTTATCGGGGTTTTTCCTCACCTGTAAGACAAAAGTCAGGAAAACTTTAAGGCCCAAACGGTCCCCGAAATCATATGGCCATCATCATCATCATCATCATTCTTCACTGGTGTGGAAAGCAACAGGAAGCTACCACACCTACAATTCCCTAGTAAAGCTGCAAGCATAGCATGAAAGTGCTATGATTGCAGTGAAGGATCTGCCTTCGAGCAGAATTACTATGAATGGAATATGCTAACCTCCTGAATCAACTACAGCAAAAAATACATGAAATAAAAATGCCAGGTTTAGTAAGGAAGAAAATCGTCACCCATTAGCACAATGTGTAACTGCACACATATACATGAACTGAGATACAAATTGTTGCCACACCTGCCTTTATCACTTCCCTAAGCTCAAAACTTTCCGTCATGGATGGAGATTCTCTTCAAATGAAGAACTGACAGAATTGTAAAGTATTTTGCAGGCCTGAATAGATCTAACATTTTAAATGAAATAAAGGCTTTTGAACATTGATGGAAATCGGATCCCCAAAGCTGTTTATAATTATATACCAAGAGGACGAAGATCACTGGGCCGTCCTATAAAATGCTGAAGGGAAAATTTTCTATAGGATCGTAACAGGCCTTGGCCTAATACTTGGAAGGAAGAAGAAGATATTGATGGATCAAATGCATTAGTGTACAGGGAGACTGTATTGAAAAATAAATATAGTTTAAATGATGTCTATTGTTATTTGAGAACTTTTCATACCATGTATACTAGCATTCACAAAACATGATTCTTGCAAACAGATTGGACAGTAGTTGAGTCCAATAATCAGGGAATCCCAAGTTTTGATCCTGCATTGGTCAACCTCTCTGGGGGTTATAATAAGTTCTTTTTAGACCGGTTTCAGAATAATTCGTATTCCATTTTAAGTATTTTGACAACCACGACTCAAATTGTGAAAACAGATGACAATGGGAATGATGTTTCTCAATACTGCAGTTCTGTGTTAAAAAAGATAGATGTATGAGGTAAGAAGAATTCAGGATTCATTTGATTCTTATTACGAAAACCTCATAATGTAAAAATTCCCAACTTTATTATATGAACCATTGCTCTGTTGTAGTGATACCCACTGCTTCTTCCTCCATATGTTGGAACCAATGAACCTCCAAATTAAATCACATTTCCCGGGAATTTCAAAATTCATTAATTTCTCCTTCTTGTTTTTTTTTATGTGGATTTCTTCCTAAACTGTGAATCTTCAGGTTTTTCTATTTGTTTTATTAATTTTTCCATTCTTTCAAATAGAAAAACCTAAAGAGCTGACAGTTTCGGAAAAAAATCCTCATTCAAAAAAAACATGAAGGAGAAATTAATGAATTTTGATATTCTCGGGGAATGTAATTTGATTTGGAGGCTCATCATTCTACCAACAGATGGAGAAAGAAGCAGTGCATCACCATGACAGAACTTGGTCGTGAAAATATTGAAGATGGGATAGGAATTATTCCAAAACTGGTCTAAAAAGAAGACAGTATGAGGTAACGTGACAATTTTTTTTTAATATCTAATATAAACCTCATAGTGTTATTTTCCCATAAAGTTTAAAAGTGCTTTCATTTTTATTATTGAAATAGTTGACATAAAGTATTGTATATTTAAATTTTTATACAAAAGAAAAATTGTATTAAAGAGTACTGAAATGAATAGTATTAAAATTTAATACAGAGTGATTCAGGAAAGTAAATCTATCTCCAAGCACAGATCAGGTTATGTCTATTGGGACTGGTGCCATCTGTAGTTACAATAAGTAGCTCAATTTTGTGAAAACTGCCTATAAAGATTAGGAGACTAAACATGCTGATTAGATGACATCCAGTTTGAAACCTGACCAGGGCCAATGAATTTTTAATGGTATAAAAATCCTGAGCATGGTTTCCATCAGAAGAAATATAAAGACATGGGCCCCATATTGTAGATTTGACAGTAAAAGAACCCCAAGCTTGAACTAAGAAGCCTGTGATCAAAATTGTATGCCTAAATTTGAATTCCAACTTCTATGAGTAATACATGGATGTGAGTCCAACAGCCAGCGAGTATGGCAAGGACCTTCTAGGCCTGTCATTTTATGGATTATTCCGTGTTTTTTTGTGAAGAATACAATCTTTCAGCTGATTATCCAATTAAGATGCATTCACATGAGCATATGATTATTGTAAAGTGTGAATTTTCAATTTTTTTTTTTTTCCATTAATTTTATGCTCTCTGGGTACTGTCCTCTTGACTCAGGGATCAAGCTCAGTAAATTTTTTTCATGAAGAAAATTCATGGGTGTGGAAACTCAAAACTATCAATTCACATTTTCCATTTCTTAAAAATTGAAAACTACCATCACTATGTCTGTTCAGTTGGTACAGTCTGAAGATGGAGCAAAGATGCTTTCAAACGTGTCTTAGAAGAAACATGAAATATTAGGTGAGATGACGGCACACCCAACTTATTTATTTAGAAAAATATACGCCTGAATCAGGATATGAACCCGATGTCTCTGGTTCTTTACATCAGGGCTCTATCCACTAAGCTATTGGGCATTGTCATTCAAACACATGCTATTTCTCTCCGTTGTTATATGAATTTCTGAATGCTGAGGTATGAACTTTTCATTTCACTAGCGGCTTCTTTAACAAGGAGACTTTAATGGGAATTAACATTACATTTGTAGCCAGTTTAATATGTTTACTGAGCTTGAATGAAAAAATAATTCTTCACAATTTTATTGATCCATGAAAACTACCAAGAACATGCTTTACTGACTCACTCTGTAATTTAAGAACTTCAAGTAAGAAAATGTGGACCTCATTAATGTTTACATGTATTAAATTCACTAAAATGTCATTCAACCATTCTGTGATTACTATTTAGGCAAAAAACTAATATAATTAATGTAAACAGTCATTATGTATTGTTAATAATTAAAACATTTTGTCTGTTCATTCTTACCTCTTAGAATTGTTTTTGTCGAACATATGTTTCAAAGCTTCTTAGCCCCATTGTCAGCGATTACAGACGGTGGGGCTAAGAAGCTCTGAAACATATGTTCGACAAAAACAACTCTAAGAGGTAAGAATGAACAAACAAAATGTTTTAATTATTAAACAAACCTCTTAATGTTACTTCCTATTGTATTTTAAAATGTATTGTTAAGTATGTCCATAAAATGATGTAACAAATTTAAACAGTATTGGTTTAAAATCAATTCACTAGTTGTATATTTTTACACACAGAATTTAAGAGAAAAATATTGTGACATTTACAGTATCTTAAAAAGAAACTAACTCCAAAAATGTTACATGAAGTAAATACCAACTCCAAATTAACATTTCAGAAAAAAAACAATTGTGTAAGTTTTTAATTTGCATTTAGAATGTGTATGTGCAGTAATAATAAATATATATTTGAATAGAAAAATATATGCTTAGACCAGGATTTGAACTAGAACCTTCAGTTTTATATACCAATGCTCCACCATTGAGCTGTCCAAGGCCTCCAATCTAAATTAAAAATTTTCTCTTATACATTTCAATTCAGTTCATAATAATTATATGTTAATATTATCATCATCATAGTACATTCACGAATTTAGGCCATTTGTTGACCTGTTTCGGCCTCAAGAGAAACACCATCCAGAAGTCTTTTGAGTGGACGTCCTGGTCTTCTTCTTCCTGCGGGTTGATATCTTAACATTAGTTTGGGTATTCTGTGATCTTCCATTCGATGAACATGTTGTATCCATCTTGACTTATAATCAGAAATTTTGTTTTCTAAAGATTCCATGTATAATTCTTCTAAGATGTCTTCATTTTTTTTGTGATCTAGTAGTGTGTATCCTGCAGTCCTCCGAAGATATCTCATTTCAGCAGATCTAAGTCTCTGTATATCCTTCTGTTTCAACGTCCATACTTCGCTACCATACAAAAGAGTTGGAAGAGCCAGTGTTTTATACACTTTCAGTCTTGAATGCTTTTGGACTAACTGTGGCTTGAAGATAGAATTTATTAACCCTAAAATTCTTAAAAATTTAGATATTTTTGCATTTACATACATCCTTTTCTTCTTCATATGAGATATTGCATCCTAGATATGTAAAATTATTCACCTGCTCCAAAATTTTATTGTCCAGTACAATTTTACTTCTGACAGGATCTACACCTTGAAATGCCATAATTTTTGTTTTTTCTGTAGATATCTTTAATCCATATTCTTCTGTAATTTTGTTAAGTTCATACAGACCTTTCTGTAGATTATCTTCGGAATTTGCTATTATTATTTGGTCATCTGCAAACAATAGGGTGTTTAATTTTCTATTTTCTGATATTCTTATTCCAAATTTATATGTTTTGTTCCAGCAACATATTACTTCATTGATATAAATTGCAAAGAGTGTTGGGGATAGGGGGCAGCCTTGTCTCACACCACGATTTATAATTCCTTCTTCAGAAAATCTGTTATTTAATTTAATAAAATTACAGATAAAATACTTTAAGTTTAAGAACTAAAATTCTGATGAAGCTAAATTAAGCTGCATCTAAGTACAGCCATAATACAATATTCTTTTCTTCTCTAAAGGCCAGCTTATATCAACAAAAAAATTACATAGTTTTGAATACTGTTCTGCAATGTTAGCTCAGATGATAGCATGCCTGCCTCCTGATTAGGGAGTTAAGGTTCGATGCCAGTGGGGTTGGAAATTTGAATTGTAATTTTCTCCATCTCTGGGCTAGGAGGCTTGGTGGTGTACAATTTCTAATCAGTAGATCATGTCCCAGATATATGGTTTAAATTCCAAATTGCTCTGCAATACACATGTTAAGAAGGTAAGTAGGACTGTTAAACTATTTTTAGTCTTTTCATCTTACCTTAATATTAATGTTGATTTATTCTTGAAGATGTTTCAATTATATCATCATCATCATTTGTTAGAACAAATCAACATTAATACTGAGGTAAGATGAACAGACCAAAAATAATTTAATTAAAATAACCTCAAAATATCACTTCCTAAAATAAAATATTAAGTAGGACTGTTGTTAATAGTTTGTTCATTAGATGGGGGCGTTAAGTCTGGTGATCCTCTTGATGCTTTTCATGAGGAATTGGTCATGTGCCAGCAGTAGGTTTCACATTCTTCCTTCTATTTATCATTATCCTTCACACAACTCACTTACATTCACCCTACACTCATATATCTACATAAGTACACACCACCTACATAACATAATCTGCAAATAATGTTTAAGTTTAAAATAAACCACGTTAATGTAATCTATCTTCCTAGTGCAGTACCTGAAACATGAACATTGCACTGAGTAGCATTGGAACACACGGTTTTGAAGGTTATACAAAACATTTCAAGAAAGAAAAATTGGTTCATTTAAAGTAAAATGGAACACACATTTTTGGTTTTTTTTTTCAATTAGGAAAATATGAGACTTTTTAAGTTGTATATTTCAGCAAAGGAACTTTCAAAGTATAGCTAAACAACAAAAAATATAGTTTTTTTTAACTGTATGTATATACATATTTAGTCTCGGAATTTATTAGAAAAAAAATGATATCTATATACAAAACATGATATAATCAAGGTAGACTTATATGGTTGTAACACAGGAGATGATACAAGAAGATAGACTGTATAAGAATTATTTTCTTCAAGTTGTGGCTCATCAGCCTATGCTACAATTATTATTATTATTATTATTATTAATCTTAAGAATTTTTGACATTATTTTATGGACATCATTATTATTTTAATGTGCAAATAACTCTTATGGTTTTTACGTAAGATCTGTTATTTTATAAATCTCTTTGTGTAGAAGGTAAAATCACACTTAGTTTTGTAAAAACTCTCTCTCTTTCTTAATGTTTTTAATGAGGAGGGACATAGTATTACTGGGCTTTATTCCTTTTATGGTGCTATAATTTTTTTTTTATACAGAATCAAATGAGTATTTGTACCATTTCATCAACACACACACAAGTATAGGAATCAAATGAATCATGAATTCTTCTTACCTCATACATATATGTTGTTTTTAACGGAGTACTGCAGTATCAGAAAAAACATCTTTTCCATCTTCAGCTGTTTTCACGTGAAAAGATGTTTTTTCTGATACTGCAGTTCTTTGTTTAAAAAAATAGATATATGAGGTAAGAAGAATTCACTATTCATTTAATTCTTATTAAGAAAACCTCATAATGTAAAAATTCCCAAATTTATTATATTAACACACAAGTATTCTTTGCAGTATTTATTAAGGGAGATATAGGTAATGTCCATTTTTTAAATAAATTAAAACTATCTAATATATATTCAAAATTACAAAATTGACTAACAGTGAATAAATAATTTCTAAAATTCTGAATGCATATATAGATTTGCATAGATTTTAGTATCATGGTTTCGGTAGGCAGAGCTGGATTCAATCACAAAAAAAAGTATGTTTTTTATCTATTGTAACTTGATACCATTAAATCAAATACATATAATATGAATAAGAAAATGCTTCTGATGCTTTTATTTAAATTTTTCACTTATATAAAAGAACAGATTAAAATTTTAAGAGAAAATTTTTCATCTATAACAAGATTTGAACCCAGAATCTCTCAATCTCCATTCCAATGCTTTTCCCATAGGAAAATGTTATTCTGTAATATTCTTTTTTTTTTTTCAACTCTTCATTTTTTATTGTTTTGTTATTTTGAGATACTGCATTATTATTTCTAGGATTTTAATTACTAATTTGTGGATTTCTTTTGTTTGGGTTGTTTTGTTTTCTTTGTGTCAGCTCTCGTTTCTATTACATATGTCATCACTGGTGTAACACACGTTTTTATAGGTAAATTTTTAATGTGTTATAAATTGATGCCTTATAATGAAATGAAACATGATAATACAAATATACCCAACATTTGCCTTGATGGCTAAGCAAAATTTTAAAAAAAAAACCTGTCAAGGTAGCCAATCTCAAAATTTTGAACTTGAGATTACAAATTTAAAAGATTTTTAATATTTTTAGGAAGTACATTTTTATATTATTTTTAGTCTTATCATCTTACCTCAATGTTAATGTTGATTTGTTCTTGGACATGTTTAAAAAAATTCTGTTTTACCGTCAGAATTGTTTTGAAACATGTCCAAGAACAAATCAATATTAATATTGAGGTAAGATGATCAGACTAAAAATAATATAATTAAAATAACCTCAAAGTATCACTTCCTAAAATTAAATATTAAGTACATTTTTTCTTTCTCATTTCAAAATAATTATTAATGGACATTATTTATATTCCTCATATTCTTCATTTGTGATTTTCTTAGTTAAGATACAAAAAATCTAATTAATGGAGTGGTAGATTCTTATTTGGAAGTTATTTAATTACCTTATTTCTTAAAACATAAATATCTGATGATGTTATATGTAAATTTATACACCCCTCACATTGAATAATAAATCACTGTTTAGTTCCCAGTTCAGATAAAAATGTTTCCCTTTTAAAAATGACAAATTTCTGACCTCGAGACTATGCTATCTGCTGTGAAAATTACAATATTGAAAGGAAAAACTTACTTTTAAGGACTTCGTCTTTAACCTAGATCCATAGCTCTCTATACTTATAGAAGTTAGTGAAGTATTTGCTCTAAATTGTATAATAATTGGAAAAGTAAAACATAATGACGTATTGGATAAAACCATGTACTGGTATTTTACTTTTTTCCAATGAGTATTTGTGTAAATAGGTTGTGATAGTATTATTTTTCATTGTTGTAGATTAAAAAAGGTAGTTTTTTTAATATTATAGGCAAAAAGCTTTTATATTTTTTTATTATTTGTAGGCAGTATTATCTTTCTAAACATATTTTACAATTTTTTTTACACTTGATGCTATCTAGTGTTATGTGACTTACAATAAGTGTATTGATTCAATGGAATAAATGTTTTCATTCATTTTATGTATGAAAATATTTTATTATGTATTAATTCCATTTATATCTCCATATTTGTTCCATTTTTTCCTTACTTAAATATCTCGCTTCCTCATTGCCCGTCCTATAATTTATTTCTTTTGTTTCTGAATTAAATAAAACATTAATTAAATTGTCATATTTTGTTTCCGTCTTTGATCCGAGGCTTGATCCTTGGGACTGCGAGCAATGTATAAGATACACCTTGAAGTGGGTAGGTAGCCCATTTTCATGGTGGGTTTATTATTCGGGGTTTCCTCCCTAGGCTGATCGCCTTCATCCAGCTCCAGAGCTCAGCCTGCCCCGTTTTATTTCGGAGTTGTCTCTCCTAGATGGGTTGTCTTGTAGGACTAACGAACCCCATCCGTCCATTTGTCAATCTACAAGGCAGTAGATGTAGAGTTGCCTCTTCCGTCAGGTACACCATACTGAAGGACTCCTTCTCCGCTGTATCTGCCATTGAGGTCTTCACCATAACCCTGGCAAGGGGCCCTCACAAGGTACTATCAGCTGGGCAAGCTGAACCAAGGTTTTTTTTACGAGGTGTTACTCCTCCCCCTCATCCTTTTTCATCCTCCGAGGAGTGATTTTGGAAATAAACAGGATGAAAATCCTACAAATTAAGTTTAAGAAGAAGAAGAAGATTAATTAAATAAAAAGAAAACTTTTAATTTTTATTTAATTAATAAATAAGGATTTTCATCAAGTTAACACCAACTCAATTGATTAAATAAAACATTGTTATTTAACCATATTGACTTTTTCTTCATTTCTTTAGAAACAATGTTATGTTATCTTATTTATGTCTTAGGACATTTATATACTGCTTCCAATAAATTATACAGTAAAACCTGTCTATGAAGGAACATGATGGTTCCTTAAATATATTTCCGTCTTGGCAGTTTTCCTTCTTATAAAGGGTTCCCAAATTACAAGCTTCAATTTTCTCACGCAGTGTAAGGGTTTTACATGCACGCTTTAAAGACATAACGTATTGACTGAAATACAGGCAAAATAGTGTATGTAACATAGCTCAGTTTTCACGGCAATACAAAACAACTTTGTTACACAAAAGCGAGAAGGAACTCAACTATAGGAAGACTGAAGAGTTTCCCAATTCCCTCGCAGGCAAGGAAAAGCAAGGGTATCCCCGCAATACAATGGCAACACAAGAGGGTAAAACGATATAATGTAGAAAGCATCATGTGCAGAATTTTCACGTGTGGTCATTAATACTGTAATTAGAACGTGCTTAAGAATAATTTTCCGTCTTACTGAAGTAAAAAATCAACTATTGGTACTTTTTAACCATTCCATTTCCGTGTTATGAAAGTTTCCGGTTTATACAGGACGATTTTACATATAAAATCGTACTGTTCTGGAGATTTTTTTCCATCTCTACAGGTTTCCTTCTTATAAAGGTTCTGGCTAAGACAGGTTTTACTGTATTTGCTATTAATGAGATTCGATGATCCAGATATGTTTTCATTTTTCTTATCTTTTCTCCTCTAAAGAATCCAATCTTAACATTTTTTTCAATTGATTTCTTTATTTATAAGCCCTCTCCAATTCCACTCTTGTCAATCTTTCTGATCTGTTCCATGTCATAGTCAAATGGACGGAGTTATGCCAAGATGCAGAGCTACAGGATGCACACTGGTTTTTAGTTCCCATGGGAGGAAAATTTTCTCACAGTATTTCAGCTAGTATGGGACTAGTGCCCACCCAGCATAATGGGGAATTTGATAAGTACAATAAGTATCTGCTTCCGATTAAGAATATCAGCTGGGGATCCCGATATACTAAACATACGTTACCTTTTTATAGGCTAGATGGTCATTCATCTCAGTAATTGTTTATGTGGATGTGAGGTCAGTATCCGGCTGGGATAACCACCTCTAATAGCCATGTCTGTTGGATGGTCCTGGAAAGGTCAATGATACACTTTAGATAAGGAAAATTCAAGGACATTGTTTCGTATAGAGGAAAAGATAAATGTTACCAATACCATGTCATAGATATGCTGTATGGTATATTCAAAAAAAGAAATCCAAAATGTCTGAAGCACTGACAAAATTCAATATGAGATATGAATATTCTCATACCATAAGTATGTAGTGTAAGCCTATAAAATTACTATATTTGAATTCCATTATTTCAGTTTTGTTAACAAACAAGATTGATTTTAAATTACAACTATTAATAAACTTGGCAACCCCTGTTGAAACTTAGCTACCCTTATGGTATTATTGTCATTATTATTATTACTATTATTATTATTACCATCTCTTATTATTATTTATTATTATTATTAAAAAGAGCAAAAAAATAGGAGTGAGAAATATGTACAATAAACCAAAAATAAAATAGAAAAAAAAATCTTTGTGATCAAATTTTGCCTTACAAATTATTCAGAATATGTTTCTGAAGGCTTTGGAAAAAAGGAAGAGGAAATACTCTGTAATACCAAGTAAGGTTCTAGAATGAATGCTGTGGAAGGAGATGAAAAAGAACATATGGTTATTGTTTCTATTATTGTAGGTCCATTGATAGATGTTTGTTGTTACATTAATAAGCTAAGATGTTTTAAATTTAATTAGATATTCTAATTTTAATGTGTTTAATGCATCCAATTCTTAACTTAGTCTGGAATTGAAAATTTGTAATTTTAGAACATTTATGGGAACTGAAGTTAGATTGAGTTGACTGATTGACATGAAGGAAGAATACCAAATAATACTATGAATTTTCAGATTTATTGGCTTGCTGCAACACTTGTCGGCAGTAGTCTTAAAAGTATCTTAATACAGTAAAACTTGCTCAAAGCAGAATCGCATGGAACCACTTTTTTTTCCACATTAGACAAAATTCCGCATTATAAAAAACTCCGATTCCGATTGAGGGTCTTTCCACTTTTCAGCGGTTGCCCTTTTACCAGCCGGCTGCTGGCCCTTCACATCCACATGTGTCAATCACAGAGGTAGATGATCAACAGCCAGTGTAGGGGTGACATGTGGTTAGCATGTCGAGTCCCCCAGCCGTTATAGCTGGTTCCTCAACCTGGAGCCGCTACTTATTGTAGCTACCCAATTGCCTCACGATGCTGGGTGGGCACCGGTCCCATACTGGCCGAAATACCATGAGAAAATTTCTTCCCCCATGGAGACTCGAACCAGCGCAAGTCCCGTAGCTCTGCACCGAGGCTTCCTACCTTAACCGCTCGGCTACGGCGCGGGACATAATAAAAAACTAAGACTTATTAATAATCTTAGATTACAGAGTACTGTATGTCTTTTTATGTACCTTGGATTAATTGTAGTTCCACTGCCTTTGAAAAGTGAATATGTATGAGCGACTTCGGTGGTAACGCGTGAAAAGTCCCATTAAAATGTCTTTTAGGTGTGTATCCTGAAATTAAAGTATGCAGTTTCGGTTTCCGCTCACTAACTACACTTTCATCCACATATTTTGTTTCCCCGCAAATTTCATTCTATACTTTGTTTTTTAAAACTGTCCAGCCAACCTGAATTACCTTGAAATCGTTATTCCCTTGGGATGTAGCAACAGCTAGAGGTTTACTTTGGAGTATCGGTCCAGAAATTTGGAGTTTACAGTGCCGTGGTTATTTGTCATCATCATCCATGCATATATTAGGCCATGTGGCATGTTACGGTCTCAAAGAGGAATTTTCCATCCAGCACTTTTATGGACATCCCAGCAATTTTTTTTGCATTGGGGGCAGTAACGAAGAATGGCTATGATTATTTGTAAGACAGGCATCTGTATTTTGCCTAACAGGTGTGCAGTGAGGCCGAAATAAAATTTCAGGTACGGGTAGAATCTATACTTCATCTGGCAGCAGGAAACATTCCTTATTATTTTTTGGCATAACGGAAATTAAATGAAATGGAAATTAATTTATTTCTCTGTCTTTCTGCTTTATGAACAATTTTTTTTCGTAAATTATGTATAGATATCCTTCCGTTTCCGTCTTGGACAGATTCTGTTTTAGGCAAAACAAATACATGTAAAATTGCTATTATTTTGCTGAGACCAATAAATTTGTTCACATTGGACAGATTTCCACGTTATTCACATTCCGGATTAAACAAGTTTTACTCTACATAGATTATATAACTGAGACAAATATAGGCCTACAATTTGGAAATAAACTCTGAAATTAGTAATACTAGTATAAACACAATTCATAAGATATATAAGAAAGTAGTTCTCTCATAGAATAATCTATTAATTAAAGAATGTTATCATTTCCTGAAAGCTGAGCTTTGATTTGTGACCCAGCACAACCTCCTAATCACTAACAAACAAAAAGATGAGGAGGGTCAAGTTTATTTTCATGTTATTCTGCAAGTGCCATAAGGATACTGAAGTCAGTAATGTAAGTCTACATTAATATATATATAAAAATTGAAGGATTGTAAGAACAATTAATTTTTTTATGAATATAAATACTACATTTTCTTAGTTGTTTTAAATTTAAAAAAAACCAATTTACTCAGTTCATAAAAAATCTGTTGATAACTCAACATAATATGAAATTAATTTACTGATTACAGTGAAAATGATTAAAAAT
Source organism: Diploptera punctata (assembly GCA_030220185.1). NCBI lineage: Eukaryota > Metazoa > Arthropoda > Insecta > Blattodea > Blaberidae > Diploptera > Diploptera punctata. The sequence continues at coordinate 2,112,867 of JASPKZ010009370.1, read as the reverse complement.
AATATTGATGAGATATGACTTCTATAACTTTCACAATCTGGTTGTATAGGGTTTTCCTTCAACTCTTACATCAAAAAGAATTTATTGACATAGAAAGTCAAACTAAATTATAAAAAAGTCTTGTCATTGTTTTTCTAAACATGTTCATATTTACTAATATCAGGAAAGTTTTATTTCAATGCTTTTTATTATTCATTTCATACATCTCAATGATGCACTAGAGTACAAAAGGTCCTGCGTTCAAACCCCACTCTGAGCGTATATTTTTTCTCTTCAAATATTTTTATTTTATTTATTTTCTTTCCCCTCTTGGAAAAAAATTAAAAAAATATATATATCTTTTTATTATTAATTTAACATTTTTCAATGAAAGATAAATTATATTTGAAGAGAAAATTTTTCGCCTAGACCGAGACTCGAACCCGGGACCTTTGGCTTGCCGGGCCAAATGCTCTACCAACTGAGCTACCGAGGCGAGTTGCGATCCAGATGCAAATTTTTCTCTTATATACGTTGTAATTCCCTCTCACCAAATGCTTTTGAAACCATTGCTTCTATCTTTGCAAATGGCGGCTTCTTAGTTAAGAAGACATTTATTGGGAATTTAACATTACTTTATAAAGCTAGTAAGGCTTCTAATGATGTTTTTATATATATATATATATATATATATATCTGCTCAGTAAGTTATTTTTTTATATTAATTGTGACAGATATAGGTCTACAAGTTGGAAATAAACCCTAGAAGTTTGAAGTATTCACAGACCATACTAGGTGGGAACAAAATCAGTCGGTGGGTGGTCCAATAGACTGGGATACATTAGCCACACTCCATGTCGATCTGACTCTGACTGGGAGTTTTACTGAATCAAGGAGATATAATACAATACAATGTAAAAGTACTGGTAGATAGGGACTATCTACACACACAAGCTCAATAGCACGACTAACCCCATTATTAGCAATCTGTAAGAGCTTAAAACAAAAAAATCTAATAAATAAGGTGAGTCTGTAGCATCTTACCTCATAAAAGTTGAGCTCTTTTAGGACATCTTTTAAAACAATTCTGCTTTATCTTCAGCTTGTCCAAACTCTAAGACAAGAGTGTGTAAAGAATTAATTTGATTTATTTAACATAAGCCTACTGTAGTTTTCAGATATCAGGAGTAGGCATAAAAATGTGCTTTAGGTTTTTATGGTTCTGATCATCTTAACTTACGATTTTTTTAATGAATTATTATTTACCAATGGTATATTACAATACAAGGAGGAAGACAGTGTTTTACATAATAGTTGAAATGTTTATATCTGAGTCGATAATAAGGGTATGATGTTTCAACGAATACATAAAAGTCTTCCATCCATGTATTGTACTATACTTTATTTTATACTAAGATGAATTTCTTACCTTTAATTAAATTAATAACATTGTGTAAATAAGACATCAGATGTACTTTTATGATGCTCACTTCAGGATCGCACATTAGAATGTTGTATCAAACCGCTGTGGTCTCGAGGTAGCATGCTACCTTGTCATGCAGCGGGCTCAGGTTCGATCCCCGGTCAGGGGAGTTTTTCTGGGTGAGGTTTTTATTGGGGTTTTTCCTCACCTGTAAGACAAATGTCAAGAAAACTTTAAGGCCCAAACAGTCCCCGATATCATATGACCATCATCATCCTTATCACTATCATCATCATCCTTCACTGGTGTGGAAAGCAATGGGAAGCTACCACACCTACAATTCCCTAGTAAAGCTACAAAGCATAGCATGAAAATGCTATGATTGCAGTGAAAGATGCCCTCAGGCTGAATTACTATGGATGGATGGATATGGAGGAGCTTTGAATGATGATAGTGAAATTCTGAAAATTCTTTATGTATAATTTTATCACTCACCTCATATTTCTGAAAATTATTCCAAATAAATTTCCATTCTAGGAAAAGGATAGATTAATATGTTTTAATTGAAATATTATATTGAGCAGATATTAATAAATATGAGATAAAATTAATTCAACAATTCTCATGACATCAGGTTAATTAATGGCAGTGTGCAACATTCAATTTTCTTCCTGAGGAAACTCAATGCTGCCTATATGAGGTATTTATAGCTGCTTTTTATGCTTTTAAAGGTTTCTATTTATAGTGTTATGTCATGAACGAGTTTTAAAGGTAAGGAATCTTTATTTAATGGTGACATCTGAAATAACTTCTTTGGAATCATATATATATATCTTCTTCTTCCAATGGCGCTACAGCCCACAGTGGGCCTGGACCTTCTTGATGCAAGATCTCCAATCTTCTCTATCCAGTGCTCTCTGTTGCCAGTTCCTACAGTTCATGATTTGATGACAATCTTGCTTCACTGTGTCCATCCATCTTTTCTTATACCTTATCCGCTCTTAGAGTGATCCTAACATCAACAATTGTCATTTGTATCCTTCTGCCATTTGCGCCACAATTATTGTCACTTTTGATAGGCAGATGACGACACAGCAACACAAGACTCGATACTTTCAGCCATTTTGTTTCATGAGAATCGATTGAAGCATGACTCAAATACATCACTCATATGTAATAAACTATTTTAGGTTCTAATTATTGATTAGGTATATTTTAGAATATTTTCTATGTTTTGAATATTATTATTTTCATTCACGAAGATTAACAAGTATATTCAGAGGACTTATTTTTAATTTAATGAAGGTAACTACTTTTTTTGTGTACTTGTTGCTTCTACAACAAACGTCGGTTACATGGTTTTGTTCTGTTGAGGATCACTGTAAGAGCAGACAGCCTTTAGGTTTCCCTGCTAGCCGCTTCCCAAACATCTCCTCCATCATCACTTTCTTAGGTATGCATTCTTTATCCATTCTTTGAATTTGTCCAGCCCATTGATTTTTTTTTTTTAATTTCACAAGAGTTGGTGTATCAGATTCCTTAAAAAAGTCATAGATTTCCTTATTATACCTCATTCTCCATCTTCTATTCTATTTTAATGGTCCATATATCCTTCTCGAAATCTTTCTTTCAAAAGTGTTAATTAAATTCTGAGAGCTCTTTGTCATAGTCCAGGTTGCACTTCCATATACCACTATTGGAGTATATACACATCCATCCATAGCAATTCTGCCCGAAGGCAGGTCTTTCACTGCAATCATAGCATTTTCATGCTATGCTTACAGCTTTACTAGGGAATTGTAGGTGTGGTAGCTTCCCACACCGGTGAAGGATGATGATGATAATGATAATGATAAGGATGATGATAATGACCATATGATTTTGGGGACCGTTTGGGCTTTAAAGTTTTCCTGACATTTGTCTTACAGATGAGGAAAAACCCCGATAAAAACCTCACCCAGAAAAACTGCCCTGACCGGGGATCGAACCCGGGCCTGCTGTGTGACAAGGCAGCACGCTACCTCAAGACCACAGCAGTGGACTATATATATACACAGTAAAACCTGTCTTAGCTGGAATCTTTATAAGAAGGAAACCTGTAGAGGCGGAAAAAATCTCCAGAACGGTACGATTTTGTGTGTAAAATCGTTCTGTATAAGCCGGAAACTTTCATAACGTAGAAACGGTATGATTTTTAAAGTATCAATAGTTAATTTTTACCTCAGTAAGACGGAAAATTATTCTTGAACACATTCTAATTACAGTATTAATGACCACACGTGAAAATTCTGCATATGTCACTTTCTTCATTATATCATTTTACCTTCTTGTGTTGTCATTGTATATTGCAGGGATACCCTCACTTATGTGTGGCAGCGGGGAATCTCTCGCTTTTCCTTGCCTGCTTACATTACCTGCGAGAGAGTTGGGAAACTCTTCCATCTTCCTGTAGTTGAGTTCCTTCTGACTTTTGTGTAATAAAGTTGTTTTGTATTGCCGTGCAAACTGAGCTGTGTTACATACACTATTTTGTCTGTATTTCAGTCAATACATTATGTCTTTAAAGCATGCATGTAAAACCCTTACACTGCGTGAGAAAATTCAAACTTGTAATTTGGGAACCTTTATAAGAAGGAAAACTGCCAAGACGGAAATTTAAGGAACCGTCATGTTCCTTCATAGACAGGTTTTTACTGTATATATATATATAGTCTTAATATTGCTTATGTTAAAATGAGTCATCACACACTACATTTTAGTTTTTATGTTGGTGAAAGATGCATGTGGTAAAGGATTTGAGGACTGTAATAGTTCATTTTAATAATATAACTAACTCACTGGCACTGTCGAACCTGTAGGTTCATGGCCGCATGGACATAAGCTCTCCAAACATCCCTATCCTGAGCCAATGTTTTCCAATCATCCCCTGCATAATCTACTTCCCTCAAATCATAGTTAATGTTATTCTCCCATTTCATTCTTGGTCTACCAACTGGGCGTTTTCCCTCTGGTTTTCCTACAAGAAGCTTCCATGCACGCCTTTCATTCCACATGTCCTGCCCATCGCAGTCTATGAGACTTAACTGTTCTCATTATATCTGGCTTCCTATAAAGACCATGTAATTCATTGTTATGCAGTCATAATCATATAAAATTTGACATAATATGAAATAAAATTATATTTTCTTTACTTTGTTACATGCCAGTTTTATTCTTATCTTTATATGTAGCCTTGTAAGGTCTCAGACCTTGGATGTATGAAGTATGGTACTTCCCAGAAATTTATAAGTAATATGAAATAATGACTTGACAATTTTGTTTAAAACCTGTATTTATTTTTCAAGGTATATACATGTGTAATACAAGATAACATTTAAATGTTCATACTGATAAAGAATGTGACAAGTATATACCATATAAATGTATATAATGTTTACTAATTTATTAAGTGCCAATTTTATCACTTTCAGTCTAGCCATCTATTGGCCATGGTTTATATACATAATATAAACAAACCACAAAGTATGACACCATTTCATATATACACATTTTAGGTTAGCAAAGAGAACAGCAGATTAGCTCTGTGATTCCGCATTGGATTAGAGAATTTAACATTGAAGGTTCAAATCCAGCCAAGGAGTTCATATTTTTTATTTATATCAGGTTACATTTTATTTATGGCTGTTAATATTCCCTAAACTATTTATTTATAATATATATATATGTGTGTGTGTGTGTTTTTACAACAAAATAATATTTAATCTCAGTTTTGAGTGGCTTTTGGAGCCAGTTATCATATCAACCCACAAGAGAACAGAATTAAGTAAGTCTTGATGCGGTAGGGTGTGTATCATGGCTCGAGGTGTATGCGTATGCACTGTGACGTCTGTTTGGGACTCTAAATATTCCACCGACCCATTCTTTTTTTGGGGAAGGATCACTTCAGAGTGAAAGATACTAAGTCACATTTTGTCAATATTTTCTATCATGAATGGCTGTAACACTTTGAATTGCCTTTTTGAATAAAAAATATTTCCTGCACTTTAGAACTAGCAGCAAACATTTTTATATTGTCATTAATATGTTATATAGGGTACCAATACACTATAAGAGGAAAATAGCAATTGTACTAAGATTTAAAAACAGTTCATCAGCTTTTTGCATTAGTTCTCTAATTTTGAGCCATTGAGTATGCTTCAACCATAAATTACAGTGAAATTTGTGTTTCCTTATTGTAATGGGGTGAATCAATATTTAAGATAAAATGTTAGATTTATTTTTTTATGACAGTGTATAATTTATGAGTTTATTATATTTTATTATATGTTAGATTGAAGACTATAACAACATTAGAGATACATTAATTTGATACATTAAATACACATAAATGAAATGTAAACTGAATCAAACTTCAATGTTTAATTATACTTAAGTACAATGTTGTTCACAAATTTGATAAAAAGTAATTTATCATAAGTAATGCCATGAGTGATTTCCAATTTATCTAGAGAATTTGAAAATCAAGAGTGGCATTTGTTAGGACTATTTAACAAATAAAATTAAGCTGTTTATTATTATTTTTAGATGTCTCTCCCCCTAGGATGTCAGGGATCTGTTACCAATTACAGCCATTTTTTTCAGATTGTAATTAATATCTGTAACAAATTTGGATGGAAAATCTATAGGCATTCGAGAGTTTTGCCAACACATACATACATCCATTTTTAAATAAATTACGAGTATATAGATAGTTGATTATTATTGATAGACCTTTTGATATTGTACAATGAATGAAATTTTAGAATATAATTTTAATGTTCATTTTTAGTAATAATTTAATCAGAGAAAAATAATGGAATTTTTTGGGACACTGACATTATTTTGTTTATATTATCATTGCATGGATTTACACTGGTCAACATGATTTTTGTCTCATGAGTAGGCTTACCAATAGTTGTACTTAATGCAGTTTTTTATCGTGTTTTCAAATATGTATTCGGAATTTCTCCATCACCCATAGTTTTTTTATTTCAATTTCAATTAATGGATTTAAATAATTATTTTTTTAATAAACGTTTTTTCGTCCATTTGTCCATCTTGGCGCAGTGAGCAATGAGCATGGGGAACACTTTCATCAGAAGATTTCAGCTATGGAAAAGAGATATCAAGGCAAATGGAATCCTAATATGCTGGCTGATTATTGTTGGACCATCAAGATGGATGCTCCACAGGTGAAATATAGCAGAAAATCGTCATTTCTTACTTTCTAGGTGAGTCCGAATGTTCGAATATTGTGTAGTTATGAATGTAGAAAATATTAAAGTGTTTGAAATTATAAATGCCTGTCTCTTGGAAACCTTGTGTGATGGAGAAAAATCGATGTATTTGAATTCAGGAGAAAAAATACTATCAGAATCACATATTTTTCTTTCTACTTTTCCTTCACAGTTTTCCAGTAAACTTTGATAATAAAAATTAGCATAATAGTGTATGTCACTGATCTCATATCGAGTGATAACTGTATTCTAGAAAATATTAAAATACATTATTAATTACTTTTAGAATAGGTCACTACTAGGGCAAGGCATTTAATGACCTATAAATTGGTAAAAAATGCAAAGTAAAAAATGCATTTATGACCTAAAAAATACAAAAAATGACAAATAAAATAAAAAATGACAAATAAACAGTTAAGAATTACCAATAAAAATACTATTTATTAGATTAAGTACTCACTTGATTACTGAATTACATAAAATTTAACTTAACATCAAAATATTAAAAGAAAATTATTTAAAAATACATATTACAGTACCTTTTATTGCAGGAAATCCATTTCAATTACACAGTGCACTTTTACAATTTTGAATTGCAGTTAACAATCAGAATAAGGGTAGAAGCTAGCATAAGCTCTAAGAAATTGAATAAAATTCCTAAAAGTGGGCAAAATCATTATGCACATACCTTGAAATATAGGGATAGTAGTTAGCAGGACAACTACTTAATTCCAAGAAATTGTATTGACAAGCAAAAATACTGAATTATAATAAAAATCTTAAATCAAATACAAATAATGTCATGGATCGTCACAGAATACCAAAACAAATTCTTCACTACATTCCTCGAGGCAGAAGATCTGTGGGTCGACCTTTTCGGAGATGGCGGGAGACCGTAACGGGCCACTGGGCCTAATACTTGAAAGGACGATGATGATGATAATGTCACAGCCGTGCGGAAAAGTGTAAAAAATACTCAAAATGACCTAAAAATTGCCAAAAAATGACCTATCCGTAAAAAAGTTAAGAAAATGCAAAAAATGCCCTAACAAATTGCTTTTATTTAATCCATTTTTTAATGCCATACATTTTCATATATGCAAGCAATGTTTCAACCTCCATAAGAAAAAGATGCAAAATCATTAATTGCCTTGCCCTAGTCATTACTATGGCATTCTTTCTCAACCAGTAGATCTTTTCTTGCTTATCTCTTTTTGAGGTTTTTTCCCTCGAATTTTACACTAGAATTAGGAATATAATACATAATATAAAATTATTAAATTAGTTCCTGTGAGATGCCATCATCCTCAATTTGATTAATTTTATGTAAACTTGAAAGTCTTTCAGAATGCAGTTCCATTTGAAGGTGCTATGATACTGACTTTTTATTAATGTAATTAGCCAGTGGCCCAGCATGGCCCAGGTATTTATTTATCCCAATCTTTTGGAACCAGTCAGATTAGTTGGCACTATTCTCGGTCAATTTGAACTTATTTTTCAGCCCTTCTCTCGCCCCTTGCAAGATGCCTCAGTGAATTTGGACTTGATCTGCATCAGGAGTGTCACTATTCATCTCAGTATCTTCTAAAACTATGGATTGAACACTAATATTGGTTCTTTATTATTATTATTATTATTATTATTATTATACAAGTCATCTATCACTCCACTATGGATCACATTTGGCATTATATCATCGGAACTGTAACTATTGAACTTAGCAACCCTGAAAACTATAAATTAGACACTAATAATTGGTATTTCTTTTACATTTTTCACCCCTTCTCACACTTAGGAGTGTTTACATGACATCTGCACTGTGATCAACAAGCTTATCAACCCAGGAAACTATGGATTAGACATTACTTACTTACTTACTCACTGGCATTATCGAACCCATAGGTTCATGGCCACAAGGACATAAGCTCTCCATACATCCCCATCCTGAGCTAATGTGTTCCAATCATTCCCTGTATAATCTACTTTCCTCAAATCATAGTTAATGTTATTCTCCCACCTCATTCTTGGTCTACCAACTGGGTGTTTTCCCTCTGGCTTTCCTACAAGAAGCTTCCATGCACGTCTTTCATTCCCCATATGCCCAATGTGTCCTGCCCATCGCAGTCATGGATTAGACATTAATCTCGATAATTTTTTACATATTATTTTTCATCCATTCTCATCCCCTGAGATGCTACCTAAAGGTCAAACTTGGGCTTACATGACACCTGCACTGTAACCAATGAGTTTAATGACCATGAAAAATGTGAGTTAGACACTATATTGGTAATAACTTCCCTCAAATCATAGTTAATGTTATTCTCCCACCTCATTCTTGGTCTACCAACTGAGCGTTTTCCCTCTGGCTTTCCTACAAGAAGCTTCCATGTACATCTTTCATTCCCCATACGCACAACATGTCCTGCCCATCGCAGTCATGGATTAGACATTAATCTCGATAATTTTTTACATATTTTTCATCCATTCTCATCCCCTGAGATGCTAAAGGTCAAACGTTGGCTTACATGACACCTGCACTGTAACCAATGAGTTTAATAACCATGAAAAATATGAGTTAGACACTGTATTGGTAATAAGTAAAGTGATCCCACAACAGGCCCGGAGGCCCTTGGGGTAGTAGGAGGTTAAGGCTCCCACTTTTCTAGACAATCAGCACTTTATGTCAGCCGGGTTGTCAGCCCTGCTTGACGGCCGCCTTTACCCCCAGAACAAGCGTCTGGTACTCATTTCCGTTAGAGGCTGAGTCGACCCCAGGGCCATGGTGCCGCCAGAGGGTTTGGGTCAGTTTAAAAATCCTGACCCCAACGGGACTTGAACCCTCGACCCTCCGGCTTGTAGCTCAGTGCCTTAACCACTACGCTACGGCGTGCCCCCTATATTGGTAATAACTTCCCTCAAATCATAGTTAATGTTATTCTCCCACCTCATTCTTGGTCTACCAACTGAGCGTTTTCCCTCTGGCTTTCCTACAAGAAGCTTCCATGCATGTCTTTCATTCCCCATACGCACAACGTGTCCTGCCCATCGCAGTCATGGATTAGACATTAATCTCAATAATTTTTTACATATTATTTTTCATCCATTTTCATCCCCTGGGATGCTAAGGTCAAACATTGGCTTACATGACACCTGCACTGTAACCAATGAGTTTAATAACCATGAAAAATATGAGTTAGACACTATATTGGTAATTTTGAACATAATATTTTCCACTCATTCTCACCCTCCTAGGAGTGCTTGAGTTTAAACTTGGGCTTATATGACATCTGCACTGCGATCAATAAGCTTAGTAACCCAGAAAATTATGGATTAGACACTAATATTGATCATTTTGGATATATTATTTTCACCCTCCTAGGTATGCTTAAAGTCTCTCTCAGAGGACTTGACCCTTGGATTTTTCCATCCTAAAAATCCATCGACCCCGGCTGGGTCGAAACCCATAACCATCAGGACTAGAGGCAAGGAATACAACTACTAGACAATGATACAGTAGAGTATACCATAGCATAGGGTGTCCATTCATCCCGTTTTTCCCGGGACAGTCCTGTTTATTTGGAAAATGTCCCGCTGTCCCGAAAGTTTTCTTGGGGACACTCATGTCCCGCTTTTGGGATGATTCTTTGTCAATGTGTTTATGAATGGCTACTTTCGTTTTGTTCTTTACTATGCGATTATAAATATGAACATTAGAAAGCACCAGTTGTATGACCACGATGCACTATGGTCAAATGAAAAAAAAAAAAAAAGAATGAAAGTTGAAACTGTAAAGACTTGCTCATGGTAAAAACACATTTTAACGATGTGTCGTGTACTTCATTTTATGATAGAATTCCAAAATAAAATAAACCACATGATGAAATACATAAAACATCGAAGTACAGCAATGCAAATGCATCTACCAGTCTATCTGTGTAGCTGAGTAAGTAATTTTAATGGACAATTGTGAGTGGGTATAACTTATATGTGCAATTTGTATAATTTATTTCATACAATTTTTTAAACTTCCTTTTATACTTTGTTAATGTACCTCCCTTTTTTAAAATGTCCCAAGTTTTTCTTTTAATTTTTTGTACATGTCCCCTTTTACATTGAAAGTATTATAGACATCCTACCATAGCATAATATGTTTTTAGCCTGCCATCTCTCTTCACAAGACCTCAACAAGTCTCTTGCATGTTTTAAAGATATTTCATGTATTATTAACTTCAGTTATATTTATTAATGATAAATTAATAATGATGATAATATCTCTACTCATTATTTTCATTTTTCTATTACAAAACATTAAAATATGAAAAAAGAATAATTTATATTTGAAAAGAAAAATATACGCCTAGACTGGGGTTTGAATGCAGGACCTTTGACTCTCTATGTCAATGCTCTATCCAAGTGAGCTACCTAGGCCTCCAATCTAAATGCATATTTTTCTCTTATACATAGTTAATGGGTTCTGAGTTCAAACCCCAGTCTAGGCATATATTTTTCTTTTAAAGGTCCTGGGTTCAAACCCCAGTCTAGGTGTATATTTTTCTTTTCAAATATAATTTGTCCATCATTAAGATGTTTAAAAATGAATAATATCAACATTGAAAGAATCATTTATTACCTTGTGTACTTTTGGTATTGTCGAGTTCTTTATGTTTCACCTTATTAGAATGAAAACGAAATAGATATTGATTAAATAGATTTCTAAATGTTGCACTTGCAATATATAATGCTATTGGATTTACAATTGAATGGAAAAACATTAGATAGTTTGTTATCTCATCAACACAATCAAGAATTTCAGAAGGTTTTGAATCCAATTCAAAATATGAACGAATAAAGAACCACAATGATCGAGGAACATGTGTCAAAGCAAATGCAATGGCTAGAGCAGTCATAACTCGAGCACTTCTATACCGAGTTTCTTCTCTGTTATTGTTCCGAGTTTCACCCGGTATTTTCTTCACACTGTTCCTCAATCTTTTAGAAGTTAAAATACTTAAAACTATTAAAGGTATCGGAATAGCAAAACAGAAAGTTATGAAATAAAATACATCCAATGCTTTTGAGACATTGCTATTCTTAGCTATTGGAAAACATGAATTATTCATAAAATCAAAGGCAATAGCACATGGTAAAGAAAGCATGAAAGCTAAGAGCCAGATAATAAATATAAATATGAATTTTAGTGAATTCCTTGATATTCTACTTGAGAATTTAATTTCTTGAAAATATGGCCTTGTTGCTATAAACCTTTGAATACTTAAAGCCAAAATTGACAATTCAATAACTGTATGATTAAGAAATCTGAATAAAACAAACATTCTACAACCATATCCTCCCAGAAATAAAACATCACTATGATATTCTGATAAGTAATACAGTGGTGTATTTGCAAATATGTTCATGATGTCCGCTAGTACCAGATTAAACACCATTATGTTAGGGATATTGCGAAGATTTTCATGACGTAAGAACATTACTAATAATGCGCCATTCAATGGCACACCCACACTGAGAATCGTTATATAAACTGTTGGGTAAATGTAATATTCGAACACTTTGTCATAATTCACAGTTGTCATTCTTCTCTTAAAAATTTGTCTTTGATGATTAGTAAGTTATGTCATTGTTGAAAAATATAAAATTAACTTCTTGGCAAACACATCAACAAATGAGGTATATTATATTTCAAATAAACTGTATTAATTAAATTTACTATCAGGATATTGAACAAAAAATATATTGTACCTCACATCATATTATTTTTCTCATCTGGACATGTTTTGAAGACATCATCCCCATTTTAAAGTATATTAAATCCCTTGATAATATTACCTCATAGTGTTATTTTATATCAATTATTGATTAATTAATTTATTACATTTGAAATTGCTTTCCAAAAATCAAGATGGGAATTTGTGCAGTTATGTAGGCATATATAAGAATGTATTATACATTTTTATGACAGTACATGATCATTTTAGGAATATTTTAAATGAACATGGATTCTCAAATAAGAATAACTCCATAAATTAGCTAAAAAGTGTAAAATGTAAATATTTTTACATAGTAAATATTCTGAAATTCTGCATTCATCGATCCATTAATATGTCTTCAATGATGATTAAATACATGCATGATCTTCATAAATGAAAAATTATTCATTTGCCCTAAAATATAAGAAAAGCAAATTATTAATACCTACTTTATGATTTATTGAAACTAATCTAAAATAAAAACTAGACAATTCAAAAAACAAAATGGAGGGAAAGTAATTGAGTAAATGAGATAAAATGAATTATGTAGTTGTCTGGTACTTCGGATTAGGAACAACATGCCTTGGGCACAGAATCCCTGGGTTCAATCATTGTTAGGACAAGTTTTCTAAGTTTTTATTTTTATCTCTAAGACAAATGTTAGAAAACTTTAGTGTTCAAATAATCCCTGATAAGTGATAACCATCTGGCCATCATAATCACATTTATCATATTTGCCTTGTTTAGTATGAATGTATAAGTGAATAGTTTGATTTGTCTTAAATGTTCATGTTGTCTTGGATATCCCCCAACATTGAGCTGATCATTCATCCAGGGAGGCCCTCCATGTCCTAAAGTAAAGTGAAACCACTACAGACCATAGAAGACCCTTGGGGTAGTAGGAAGTTAAGGCTCCCACTTTTTCTAAACAATCAGGTTGTCAGCCCTGCATGATGGCCACCTTTACCCCCAGAACAAGTGTTTGGCATTCATTTCTGTTAGAAGTTGAGTCAACCCAGGGCCATGTTGCCTCCAGGAGGTTTGGGTCAGTTTAAAAATCCTGACTCCACCGAGACTCGAACCCACGTCCTTCCAGTTCGTAGCATATTGCCTTAACCATCTATGCTACGGCGTGCCCCTCCTAACGTGTTATGTGTATGTGTAGTCAAAAAATGTATAGAGTTGTGATTCAAAAGTTCGTGTGCCTGTAAGGCCCAGAAGACATAGGATATGTAAAAGTACAAAGGGAGAGGTTTAACCAAGTAAAGAAAGAGAGAATTACTTGGTTTATGTGACTTAAACTAAAGAGAAAATATTGCGACAGGGCATAATCGCAATGATAATAAAAAATATTTTAAAAAACTATAAAAACATATGCGATATTTGCTCATTTATTATACCGGAAGATAGGGAAAACATAATCACCTTTAAAATGCTAATTAAGTCACACTCAAAGTTCATACAAGGCTGTTAGGAAGTAAAAAACGAATAAAAATGTATTATATTTTACGAGGGTCATACTGAAAGTCATGAGCAACATTTTTTTAAACAATCATAATATTTATTTTAGACAAACCAAGTACACCATGTTAATCTACAGACCTTTGTGCTACTTTTCAACATAGTCTCCATTTCTTTGCACACATTTTGTCCAGCGTTCTACAAGCTTAAAAATTCCCTTATGATAGTAGAAGTCCGTTCCAGCTGCTCGAAGACACTAACGCACTGCTTTCCGAATATCCTCCAGCGTCTCGTAGCGTTGGCCTCTCATCTGCTCGTTCACAGAACCGAAAAGATGGTAGTCGGAGGTTGCCAAATCGGGACTATAGGGAGGATGTGGAAGAGTTTCCCACCCAAATGTCCTGATCTTCTCCACAGTGGCACAAGCAGTGTGAGGACGCGCGTTATCGTGTTGCAGAATGATCTTCATTCCAGGGCGTTTGTCGTGCAATGCACGACGGAGCTTCACAAGTGTCTGGATATAGCTGGCAGCATTTATGGTTTGTCCAGGTTCAAGAAATTCAACCAGAATACAACCTTGCGCATCCCAGAAGACGCTGCCCATAACTTTCCCAACAGATTGCACTATCTTCGCTTTTTTCTTTGATGGCGAATTCAAGTGGTGCCATTCTATACTCTGGCGTTTTGTTTCAGGCTCATAGCGATGAAACCAGCTTTCGTCACCTGTCACAATACTCGTCAAAAAATCATCACCTTCATTTCGAAATCTCTGAAGAAGGTTATGGGTGATGGTTCTTCTCTGAAGTTTGTGGTCTTCATTCAATAAACGTGGAACCCAACGGGCACTAACCTTTCGCTAACCTAAGCTGTGAATCTTTTCTTGCACTGCACTGTGTCCTACTGCAAGTTTTGTAGCGATTTCATTCACTGTGTTACGCCTGTCGTCTCTAATGAGCGCATCAACTCTTCCCTTGTTTGCAATCCGTGGAGGCAGAGCGTGGGCGACCGCTACGAGACTCATCTTTGATACTCGTGTTCCCATCTTTAAAATGTTTCGACCATCTCCTAACGCTGCTGGCACCCATGCAGGCATCTCCGTAAGCACATTGAAGTCTTTGGTGAATATTAACAGCAGATTGTTCCTCTTTAACAAGGAATTCAATGACAGCGCGCTGTCGAAACGAAACATCGATGTCTGCCATTTTGAAAACACTGCGTGTGGTCACATGATAAAAGCTATGACGCTACAAAACGGCAATATTGTGGTATAAAGTCTGTAGATTACGATCCTGTAGTTGTTTTTGTTACATTGTTGAAATTTGAATTTTAACAATGGGTTGCTCACGACTTTCAGTATGACCCTCGTATATGTATCCGGGACTCATTGTTGGAATATGTTACAACAACACCAAGATGTAGTTCAAAATATCAACATGTTTTGATAGGAAAACCAGAGATTTCCACTTTTGAAAGAGTTTAAACTACATCAGATGAAAGTTGAAAGTGAAACCGACGACAGAAACCCCACATTTATGAAAGTGGAAAGTTAACTTTCCACCCGAGATTTCCCCGCGAATTAGAAGGGCATAACGATCAAATATATGCTCGCGATTTGTAGACAAAAATCAGACTGGAAGCAGCATTTATAGGAATCACTACCTGATACGGACATGAATTCTGATCTCAGTTTATGTGAGTATAATTACAATTTCCAATAATAATTCCAGGTGAAAATATTGCTTGAAAAATTAACTTATAAAATAATAGAGATATTATTTCTCTTTTGAATATATTAACTTTTATAAGATTCATGATGTGTTCCTGTTGAGGTTTATTCAAAATTAATATACACAAATTCAACATAAAACTAATAACACGATATGTCGATGATGTACTAGTAATATATGAAAATGAAAACAGAAAAGAAAAAGAAATACTACAAGACTTAAACAACATGCATGAAAAAATCACTTTCACCGAAGAAATAGAAGTTAACAACAGCATAAACTACTTAGATTTGTCTATAACCAAAAATCTACACAACAATAAACTAGAAATCGGTATCTACCGGAAACCCACAAACAATGCTCTGGCCATAAACAAAAATTCTACACACCCTTTTCAACAGAAAATTAGTACATTTAATAGCTTAGTCAGTAGAATGTTGAAACTCCCATTAAGCAAAGACAATTATATCCAAGAACTCAACTACATTAAGTATATGGCAAAAACCAATGGCTATAATGAAGAATTCATAGATAAGCTCGTAAAAAAAAACAAAAAAGGAAGAACAACATAACTAAACTAGAAAAAGAATCTGACAACAACAAGAAAACATGGATAACACTTACATACACAGGAAAAGAAACGACAAAATTAGCCAATGCACTAAAGAAAGCCGATAAAAACGTAAAAATAGCATACAGAACCAATAACAAATTAAACAACATAATAAACAATAACATTGAAGAAAATAACATTTTCAACAGCAAAGGAGTTTATAAACTGACATGTAAGGACTGCAACAAATTTTATATAGGAAGGACAAACAGGAGTTTTAACATCAGATTCAAAGAACATTTTCGAGACTTCATTCACGCAGAAGGTAAATCAAGCTATGCAAAACACGTTATCCATGAAGGACATCGCATGTTAAATATTGAAAACACCCTAACAGTAATGCACAGAGAAAATAATCCAGCGAAGATAAACGTACTCGAAGAGATGGAAATCATGAAAGCAGCTCACAACGACAGCCTGATAAACGAAAACGAACCCAATACATGCAACCCCCTCTACCAGATCTTCAGTGAAACACCAGTTTTGAATCCTGCCGATGATGGGACAAGTCCCGAAAGCGCTACAGTTAAATGATAATTAAGTTGAGGAGACGGACCTTTCAGGTGAAATTCTATAGTTTTATATTAATATATTAACTTGTAAAATAATAGAGATATTATTCTCTTTAACTATTTGTCTATATTAACTTATAAATTCTTGTGAGATAATATTTCTCTACCTTGAAAATAACTATTAACGTTTTGAATAAGTAAAGAATTGCAATAAATTATTCTGAGTTCTCTCATTTTAGTATTTTAACGTACCTAAATTAGCGTCATAAACTAAAGGCTTTTTATGTTCAAGTGTTTACTTGGTTAAGTGTTGTATTTTTAAAGGAGTTTATTATTTTGTTGCAAAATATATGTGTTTAAATAAAGTTGAAATTTTGCTGTGCGTGTGTGGAAGTCCTAACGGAGTCTACATTCCGAGGTGAAGATAACGAACTTTCGTCAGCTTGGGCAACCTTGCGTTAACTCAATCCCGCATCTATCTCACATTCCAAAGCCTTGACAAAGCTTTCCTTTACGCTCCCGCTCGAAAATAATGAATAAAATATAACATAGTAATTCTTACTTTCTCGCCCTTTTTACGCTAGCGCTATAACCAGTCATTTTTAGGTTATAACAAAAAATGATAAACTACTCAATGAGAAATTTCATAATAAAGATTTTCATATCAGACAAAAGTTATTCAACTTCGGCATTTAATTGGCTATGTTTGAGACTGTCCTGGAAAATAATGATCAAATTACAAATTTTATTTGAATAGAAAAATGTACACCTGAACTGAGTACACCAGCTCTCTATCCACTAAGCTACTAGAGAACCAGAGACATTGGTTTCAAGTCCCGATTCAAGCATATATTTTTCTCTTCAAATAAAATTTGTCATTTGGTGAGAAGTGATAAATTTAATATTTAAGATTGAATGAAAAGTGACTTACCTCCCTTTTCTTCAGATGTAATTGAGCTGGAAACTGAATGCTTGGTAGTGGTGTAAGTTTGAAAATCAAGTATGGGAAATGACTCTTAGTTTAGCCATTCTGATATACCTGACCTAAATTGGTTGGATCTGAAAAAAAAAAAAAAAAAAGAATAATAAAAAACATATAATATTTTTGATTCTAAGCAACTGAATTTTTTTGAGAAAAGATTAGGCCTATTGAAGAATAAAAATACAGACTATTGAATAAATATAACATATATATTTTAACAGAAAAATGCTGTTATTCTATTAACTTACTATAACATTTTCTTTAAAACTTTATATTCAAACTTCAATTGCAATACAAATATTGCTTAACTAAAAAAATACTGAAATTATGCTATATTTTCAATGTTATTGTATTCTTCATTGCCAGGTTCATTTTAAAATAAATTTTAATATTTTTATACTAACCTGTTATAACAGATAATTGAATTTACTTCATACCTGGTGAAATGTAGTGTTGCAAGTGTGGTTTTTCCATGTACACTGTAAAAAAAAACCTTTCTGTATGCTCTCCTGTTGTTTTTGTTATTTTTTAGAGATAAGCAGCGAAGCATGAAAATCATAAATAAACAATATCATAATTTAAATGACAATCTTTCTAGGAACGTACGCATATTTGATAATATTTTGCAGTTTTCCTTATACAGTGAATTTCTATTAATCTATTAAAAGTTTATTCTGATTTTAGTAGTATTTGTATCAAGAAAACATGCATTTTTATAAATTATTATGATAGATAATTTAAACTATATGGATACTAAAATGTTAGTATTGTCACAAAAAATAAAAAAGCGACAACAAACTTGTTTTCTCAGTATTGTTTAAAAATGATTAGATTCAGTATTGTTTAAAAATGATTCGATTATTTTTAAAGAAAAATTGTTAAAATGTAGAAGTTTATAATAGATAATAATTTGAGCAGTCTCATGGTCTTGTGGTCAGAGCTTTCAACCATTGTTCAAGAGGTCCTAGGTTCAATTCCTGTCTAGAATACGGGATTTTTTAAAATGAATAATTCCTTTCGTCGCCTGATGCTTCATTATCATTTGTCACCCATCATATTATTGGGCGAGAAGCATTTTCTGCGGACCTATGGCAAGAGAAATAAGAAAGAGGCTAGTGAAGTGCTTTGTGTGGAGTGTAGCATTATATGGTGCAGAGACGTGGACATTACGACGGAATGAGGAAAAGCGACTGGAAGCTTTTGAGATGTGGATATGGAGAAGAATGGAACGTATAAAATGGACAGACAAAGTAAGAAATGAAGATCTGCTAGACAGAGTGGGTGAAAGAAGAACAATGCTGGAACTCATGAAGAAGAGGAAAAGGAATTGGATTGGCCACTGGCTAAGAAGAAACTGCCTGCTGAAGGATGCTCTAGAAGGATTGGTCAACGGAAAGAAAGTTAGAGGCAGAAAAAGACATCAGATGATAGACAATATTAAAATAAATGGTTTGTATGGAGATACAAAAAGGAAAGCTGAGTCAAGGAAAGAGTGGAGAATGCTGAGTTTGCAGTGAAAGACCTGCTCTTGAGCAGAACACTATGAATGAATATTATTGGGCTAACATAACTTGTTTTTAAGGTATCCCATCCTCAAAAGTTTGTTACAATTCTGCCAATGCCAAGAGAGAAATGTCAAAGATAGTCTAGTGGGACTGAGAAAAAAGTTCAAAATTCAATTACGTTGTAGATGTTACAAAGAATAAAGATAAAATCATAAATGGTATTAATATTAGTAGCATAAAAATAACATCACCATCTTCTTCCAACAAGTTTTAGACCCAAAGTCTGTTATAGTTTCAGGGAAGTATTCTCGGTCCATCTTTTTCTAGAATGTCCCAAAGATCTCTTCCCTTGAGGACAGTATTAAAGCATGACTTTTGGAAGTCAATTACGATTAATTCGTTGGACATGAGTTTTCCGCTGTAACTGGCATTTATTTATAAACTGCAGGATTGATTGTAATTAAAATATTTGCATGGTAATAACAATGAAATAATAATATTAATAAATGGTAGTTATAATCACAAATTTATAGGAAGTATCACTATGAGGTATTTTATGGAAGAAACCTGTTATTTGCACCTCACCTCATATTTTGCTCTCTTAACTGGACATTTTTCAAAGGACATCCAACACCAGAAGGAGAAGGTATACAAGGTTTCCAACAGTCACCTCAACACTATTTTTTTTTTTTGCTGAGGATGAAGGAAATGTCCTTCAAAACATGTCCAAATGAAAAAGAAAAATATGAGGTGAGATATAAATAACATATTCAGTTTCTTTGTTTAATGGTAATTATTTTATTAAAAAGCCCCGAAGGTTAATGGGGAGACATTGAATAAAAATCAAGATATTCTAGTTAACAATAAAAAGAAAATTTGGTGGCTACGTATCTTTAAACCTCAGGAATTTTATCCTGATGAAATTTCCTGACAATTATTTTGAATGAACCTGACTAAATTTCAAGACCCAACCAGATATGAATTAGTAAAGTAAAGTAAAGTAAAGTGATCCCACAACAGGCCCGGAGGTCCTTGGGGTAGTAGGAGGTTAAGGCTCCCACTTTTTCTAGACAATCGGCACCTAATGTCAGCTCTACTTGACGGCCGCCTTTACCCCCAGAACAAGCGTCTGATACTCATTTCCGTTAGAGGCTGAGTCGACCCCAGGGCCATAGTGCCGCCAGAGGGTTTGGGTCAGTTTTAAAAATCCTGACCCCAACGGGACTTGAACCCTCGACCCTCCGGTTTATAGCTCAGTGCCTTAACCACTACGCTACGGCGTGCCCCAAAAAGTAAAGTGATCCCACAACAGGCCCGGAGGCCCGTGGGGTAGTAGGAGGTTAAGGCTGCCACTTTTTCTAGACAATCGGCACTTTATGTCAGCCGGGTTGTCAGCCCTGCGTGACGGCCGCCTTTACCCCCAGAACAAGCGTCTGGTACTCATTTCCATTAGAGGCTGAGTCGACCGCAGGGCCATAGTGCCGCCAGAGGGTTTGGGTCAGTTTTAAAAATCCTGACCCCAACGGGACTTGAACCCTCGACCCTCCGGCTTGTAGCTCAGTGCCTTAACCACTATGCTACGGCGTGCCCCCAACCAGATATGAATTACTAAAGAAAATCATCTCTAATGCATTTTCCATGATTGTATTAAATTCAATAGATCTCTTGATGTCAGAGGCTATTGTCCTACATGTAATAGCAATACCTATTTGAAATATTACAAATTCATTTTTTGGTTAGAGATGAACATTTTGAGAAGCATAGAAAAAAAGACCAGACAAGACAACTAACTCAAAAACTCACTGGCACTATCGAACCCGTAGGTTCATGACCATGTGGACATAAGCTCTCCATATATCCCTATCCTGAGCCAATGTTTTCCAATCCCCTGTATAATCTACTTCCCTCAAATTTTAGTTAATGTTATTCTCCCACCTCATTCTTGGTCTACCAACTGGGCGTTTTTCCTCTGGTTTTCCTATAAGAAGCTTCCATGCACGTCTTTCATTCCCCATGTGCCACATGTCCTGCCCATTGCAGTCTACAAGACTTAACTGTTCTCATTATATCTGGCTTCCTATAAAGGCCATGTAATTCACTGTTACTCAGTCTTCTCCATTCACCTATCTGTTCATCTCTCTTTGGTCCAAAAATTTTCCTAAGAACTTTATTCTCACATAAGGACATTCCATATGAAATCGGCAAAAAAATTGTGAAAATTGAACTCGCATCTTTAAAAGTTTACAATTTTTTTACAGTGAAACTTTATGATATACTGAATATCTGAACCGAATTTCAAGTCTTCGCTTGGTGTAATTAAAGAGTAATAGAGCTGTCAATTTATCGTATTGTTTTAAATAGTCTCTTTTATAAAATAAATTTCTCGAAGTATAACTACTCCCTCAACTTGAAAAGACATTATAGATGATTTTATGCTCTATCGCTGGAAAATGAGCATGTTAATATTTACGTTTTTCTGAAGGGCCTAAATGCAATTAATATGCAATTGACCTTTGTCGCCAAAAATTTTATAAAATCAAAAAGTGTCACATTATTACCAACACCAGTTAATTTTTTGTAATTAGTATTAAAGTGGAGTTTTGAAAGGAAACTACCGAAAATAATTATTTTCCCTAAAATCTCATATGTGTAGACCGCCCGCAATACCTTTCGCGTGAGTGAAGATCGCTCGCTCATACAAACAATTACGGAGCTACGTGGTAATAGTCCTTTGGGCACTTACACATATTTTTATTGTTATTATCATCATTACATTATTTTTATTATCATTATTACAATTATTACATTATCATCATCATCATCATCATCGTGGACTAGTGGTTACACTGCACGCCTCCGATTCCGAGGTTCGCGGGTTCAAACTTGATAGGAATCAATGAAATTTTAAAGGCGTAACAATTCTGAATGTAGCTTTCTCCAGAAGGAAGGAAATCCGTGAGTCCCGTGTCATAAATTTATGGTACGTAGGAGAACCTCGCCCTTGAAATAAACTGCTACATAATAAACGTCATTAAATACAACAATCTTTATTGATATATTCAGTAGGCGGTTAATTTTGTGCTGATTTTGACTAATGTATTGTTTAATTTAAATTACTAAGCACATACCAATTCAGGCTGGTAGGCCTATTAAAAAAATAGTTTCTAGAGAGTAGTTTTGTAATGTGTTGTAATATTTTGTACTTGTACCCTACACCAATGTCTGATGTTGAATGTTGCAAATAATGTTAAAGCTATCGATAATAATTTATAACAATTTTCATGCTGTTACAAATAATATTTAAGAGGTATAAATATATTTTATTGGCTTGGTATCACTTACTGATCTTGCATCCCCTACTCACGACATATCTAAGATGATATTAAAATACACGATAATATTAGCTTATATTATAAGCTAAATTATTGTTATAGTGTTTAATTTAATGTCTAAACTTCCCATTATTCTCCTTTTATAACACAAAATGTATACCTCTACGATTATTCTCTCATTCCAGAAACATTTAAGAAATTGTAAAATTATATATTAACACAAAATATTGTTAATAACAGTTGTATACTAATTGCAGCCGGAATAAAGGACGAGTGTCTCTACAGGGCGTGTTTTAGATTAAGCTATTTCTGGGTTCTACCGATGTGAAGGACAGGGAATTCAATGATCAGTAACAATGAGTTGAGTAGTTAATTAAAACGGGTTTATTCTGTTAACTTCTTATGAACAACACAATATATAATTAATTAATATTATCTTGAAGGCTACTTGAGCAAATCTAGACTTCCTAGGATATTTACTTACGATCGATTGATTCACACTTTGGGTAATATTATAGGAGTAACAGACTCCTCCGAACACTAGTAATATGATAAACTAGCCCACTCTGTTTTCGTAAGGTAGCCACTGGCCGCACTGTATGTACTCGTATGGGCCACCAGCCACACTCCGTGTGTGTATGAGAGCAACAGGCCACACACTGTGATCGTATCAGAGCGACTAACCACACTGTGTTAACAATAAAATTTATTGGCCTTTTATATTAATTTTCCAAGGACGTTTTAAATTGGCTCAAGTATTCCTTTTAACAAAATTTATTGTTTTGCAAATTTGATCATATTCAACACGTCAATCAAATTTACACTTTTATAATAAACATTAGTTTCACTTCGCCAGGTACATATACCAGCCAACCCTTAAGTTACCGTTAAGCACTGCATAACAAAAGCTTATTGTGTGGTCCCAAACAATAACCAAACCAATTCCAGGTATTACCTCGCTTCATAGTTGTTTGAAATTAATTTTTATTTTCTCCATAATAATCTGTTGTTAAGTCCTTTTACAATCTTGTGATTTGAGTAATAAATAGTTAATACAACTAGATGGAAAAAGTGCAGAACTGGAGATCCTGGGTTCAAATTCTGGTTCAGGCATCTATAGTTGTTAATTAATAAATAGATATAACACCTCACATCATAATTGTAGAATATTCTCGATGACTAGTTTTGATACTTCTTTGTATAATTTTCAGTTCTATTTAACTGTTAAATTGGTGGTTGGTGATAATTAAAATAAACCTAATAGTGTCACTTCCTTTAAATATTAATAACCTTTAGTTGTATTAAGTACTGCTTGTGAATGCAACATTAATTTGAATACAGCAAATTTCTGATTATCCGTGTGCGTATTATCCGGTTTGCAGATTATCCGGGCTGACACTTTTTACTGTATTTTTTAAACATGAAGATAAATACTGTACTGTATTTTGTATTGTTATGAAAAATTATTTATTTTTAAATGTGCTACTGTGAACTGCGATTAGAAACTAGCACAATAGAGTAACCTTTACTCACAACCCCCTCCCCTGACGCGTTTAACGGTACCAACCAACAATCTGAGAATACAATACAATTTCGGAAATTTCCGTTGTGTTTGTTGTTACAGATTGAAAACACAGATATGCGGTGGCAGTGGGTTTTTTGCTGGTTAGTAGTGTGGTCATCGGTGGTTACCAGTGTGATCATCGGTGATAACTATTGTGGTCATCGGTGATTACTAGTGTGGTCATCGGTGGTTAGCGCTGATTTGTCATCGCTGGTTATAAGTGTGAATATCCATGGTTACTAGTGTAGTTGTCGCTGGTTACGATAGCCATTTTGAATAACTTCTTACCAGAGTGATCATAACACGAAATAGTCCCACCTTTTTTTATAAGTAAAATAAAATAATGATATTACGACTCACATCTAAATACATTTTATATTATTTTGTTGCATTTAAGTAGTGCTAAAGTGGATAAGTCCACCGCTGTGGTCTCGAGGTAGCGTGCTGCCTTGTCACACAGCGGGCCCGGGTTCGATCCCCGGTCGGGACAGTTTTTCTGGGCGAGGTTTTTATCGGCGTTTTTTCTCACCTGTAAGACAAATGTCAGGAAAACTTTAAGGCCCAAACGGTCCCCGAATCATATCATATGCCTATCATCATCATCCTTCACCGGTGTGGTAAGCAATTGGAAGCTACCACACCTACAATTCCCTAGTAAAGCTGCAAAGCATAGCTTGAAAATGCTATGATTGCAGTGAATTACTATGGATAATATAAGCATAATTAAAATTATATTTAACTTCTAACTCACCATTTAGTCTTTGTAGATCTGCAAACTTGTTAGTTAAAAACAATAAGATATTATTTTAAATTTGACTGTGACACTTAAAATGACGAGATGCACTAAACACACGCACTGATGTAAATCAACTGCCCAGTATGTAATCTGAACTAGAGAATTGTTGATGGGAAAGCAGATGTTTAAGGAGGACTTGCTGACCCTGCGTTATTATCGTTTGGTAGGAAGTGGTACGAGTATTAAAACATTCTGTTTTATTTGGAAGTGATATTTTATAACAATACTATTTCGTCAAAGTTTTCAAGGTACAATACAGTACACTGAATAAAAAGTTATTTTATGACTGAAATTAGTAATTATAACATAATAAAAATTTATACCAGTTTATTTAATTAATAATGTAAGAGTTTTTATTATATAATATTACATTTAAACTGTAATGAAACATTTGTAACAAAATAAATAATTTGTTTTAAAAAAGGACAGAAGATTACGAGTATTCGAGAATAAAGTTCTTAGGAAAATTTTTGGGTCAAAAAGAGATGAACAGATAGGTGAATGGAGAAATCTACATAATAGTGAGCTACATGATATGTATAGGAAGCCAGATATAATAAAAACAGTTAAGTCTCATAGGCTGCGATGGGCAGGAAATGTGTCACGTATGGAGGATGAAAGAGGTGCTTGGAAACTTCCGGTAGGAAAACCGGAGGGAAAACGCCCAGTTGGAAGACTAAGAATGAGGTGGGAGAATAACATTATACATAATTTGAGGGAAATAGATTATACAGGGGGATAAGTAGAAAACGTTAGCTCGGGATGGGATGTATGGAGAGCTTATGTCCGCGCTGCCATGAATATACAGGTTGCACAGAGCCAGTGAACGAGTTAGTTAGTTATAAATAATTTGTTTAATAATTCACAGTAAACGTAAGTAACAGAGCTCTTTACTTCTCGCTTTAGCAATAAAATTTGATAAATAAACATCTATTGCGTAAGAATTAAAATATCGCCACTTTTATAAATTTACGGTACCGTTCCATTAAACAGAACATATAATAATCTATTATATTTAATGGCAGTTGAAAAAGTCACTGATGAAGGGGGTCAGCTCTTTCAATTAACTACGCGCGCGACCTTGATCGTGAAATGAATCAGCTGCGCCGTGGATCCGCCAGTTTTTTACGAAAATAGAATAAAAAAACATTTATATTGTCTGAACTATTCAACACTCCAAAAAGGTAATTGCTGGAAATTAATTCTTATTACGTGAGTAGTATCCTGTATTTTTTTCGTTTTCATTTTTTGATATGTACTACAGTAAACCGCCATAAAATAGAAAATTGACACCGAAAATAAAAATATCCTAATTATAAAAATAACACCCTTAAACTACATATCACCTATATAAATACGTTTGAAACAAATTTTTGCTGTTTACTGTTTCAGAAATATTAGTTAGTAAACGTTTTAGTTTATCATATTTACGATAATTTTAGATCATCATAACTATGAACCTATAAATGATAAAAATTAAATTTCGATATTAATACGTTTATAAATGTATTCACTATGTTTAGGGATACATCAAATTAAAAAAATAAATAGCAAGATTTTTTGCTGTCCGATTTGATGTGGATTATCCCATACTCGTAATCTCCTTTCCTCCCTTAAAGTAAGAGTCCATGTTTTGCAACCATATAATTAACTGCTAGAATAATAGTTTTACATATTTTCAGTTTAATGTTTTTTTGAAAAGGGTTGGGAAGTCAAGAGTCTCTGTAAAGCATAATAGCACGCATTTCCTGAATTGAGCCTATGTTTGATTTCCTTGTGCATCTCATTCCTGTTTGTGATTATTGCTTCTAGGTATTTTAATTCAGCCACTTCCTCAAAATTTCCCTCATTTGTCATTAGCTGTCCATTTCCATTATATAATGTATTCCTATGTGTGACTATAAGATAGAATTAGGAATACAGAAATCAGAGAATGGCTTGGTAATAGACCATTACAGGAATTGAACAAAAGAGGTTACCTGGTTCGGACATGTTAAGCAAATGGCAGTACAGAGACTACCAAGAATAACATTGGCAATAAAAATATAAAAAATAGGAAGCAATCATTGGGAGGCATATTGGTTGTACTCTGTAAGATCAGAGAAAGTGTTCAAGGGATGTGTGAAATTATGAATCCACTCTCTATAAGGGTCCCATTTTATTCTATTCTTATTTAATCACACACATCCCCCCTGTTCTTAAGTAAGACTTTTTAATCCAAATGCTTCTAATTTGATATTGTTTTTGTAACTTGCTTTTTAATAACAAAATGCTAGTCTTATTTCCTTCTGCTTGCAAACTTTTAAAAATCTCTTTGCATATGAATTAAGAGCATATAATGAATAGTATAGAGTTAATTGATTAGTCCCTATGAATAACCAATAATTATGTAAATTCTAATTTATTCTTATCAGTATGTGAGCTAAGAATGTGTAAACTCACCTTGGGAATTAATTGCAAATACAGGTTTTAAAATTAGTATTCTAAGCTTGTAAATTGGTATGTTTAAATGTGTTCTTACCATTCTTTTTGAAGTCACTCCAAACTTCATTGTAAAAAAAAAAAAAGAGAGAATAATTTTAAGCAATTTAATATTTTATATCAGGATTAATTTATAATGACATAATATTTTATGCCATATGTTTTAATATAATATACTGTAGCATGGTTGATTAAAACAATATGGTATAAGTCAGAAGGTCGGGGTGAGGCCAGGCTCCCACTTATCTAGACAATTGGTACAAGATGTTAGTCCTGTCTTTATCCCTAGAATATACATTTGATACTCATTTATATTAGAGGCTAAATCGATTCCATGGACATGGTGCTGCCAGAGGGATTTAGGCCAGCTAAAAAATCTTGACCTCAATGGGAATCTGAACCATCGACTTTCAGGCTTATAGCGTATTGAGTAATGACTAATCAATACACATAAATTATTTTGAAGTAGTTTCAAATCAGGCGGATTTTGACGTCATAATTGGTCAACCTGAATGTAATGTTGCTAACTGTTTGAAAAAAAAAAATCTTACAAATATATAGCCAACATTATACATTTTTAATATGGTGGTTAATATGAATATTGATAATAATTAAATCCGAAAGTAGGTTTTAGGGAACTGATGCTCTAATAAATACTGTTTAATTGAAAACTTCGGAGTCTTTTATTTTAATACAGATTTTGCGCTTAATGGAAACTTCAGCCCAGATGATATCTGCATTGATATTTATTATATTTATTTATATTCCGTCGGAATGAATACTACGGGAATCTGTAGTTTTGTTCATTAGAATAATATAAAATTTGGTCTAGTAATTGTTAAGGTAAGCATGTTTAATGTTAGTTCAGTTTTATTACAATTTTTTTTTAATTTAAAAATGTGAGGTTATGTTTAAACATGTAGATAATATTTTAATTGTCCTTAATAACAAAGAAGATAAGGTTAATTTAAGAAAAGGGAATTCTGTGCCAGCAGTTCACATGCATTAGTCACTTCAAACAGAATAGCCAACTATTCTTTATGGTGTGTCAGATTATCCATTTAACTGTAAACTAATCTGGTGTATACTAACTTGCCAATTTTGTTCACCTAACAAAATTAAAGAATATAGGTGGACTCCTGGCGTAGAATTGCTGGCTCAAGTTGGATTACCTTTACCTTGATTTTCCATACTACATTTTTGTAATACTGCTCTACTACTTTTTCCGTCTTTAATAACATTTGTACTATTTTAAGCTTTTGCGGTGAACTGGTGGTTATGCTCCTTGCCTCTAGTTCCGAGGGTCACGAGTTCAAACCCGGCCAGGGTCAATGGAATTTTTAGGATGGAAAAATCCAAGGAGCAAGTCCTTCAGGAGGAACTTTAAGCTGTGGGTCCCAAGTCTGAAGATTTTCAGGCTCGTAAAATATACTTAAACCTGAATAAAGAGGCCTCTAAGCAAAATTTATGGACATCTACATCCTAGTAATACTTTAGTTACCTGTTAGATGTCTCATTGGGTCGGTGTGTTGATCGCATGCCATTCATGACATCTACGAAGAAATAAGGTAACTAAAACTAACTTGGTCTAATTACTCTTGCAAAGGAGAGGCTATTTGTGGTACAATAAATAGAACATTGAATAATAAAGCCCATAAACAAGCAAAATTAAAATTTTATAAAACAATGGCTGTCCCTGTCCTTTTGTATGGGAGTGAATCTTGGATTACCACTACCAAACAAGAAAGTAAAATCCAAGCAGCCAAGATGAAATTTTTAAGAAGAGTAAAAGGCTGCACTGGAATGGACCAGATAAGAAACGAGGATATCCGTGAAGAACTGCAAATCTACTCCATAAAAGAAAAGATATTTAACAACAAGATACAGTGGAAAGAACATGTAGATAGAATGGAAGAAAGTAGATTACCAAATAAAATCTTCCATTATTTTCCAAGAGGAAGAAGAGATGTCGGACGTCCTCGGAAGAGATGGTCTTAGATCTATTAGTGAAGAAGGAACAGGCAACTCTTGCCTAAACCAGGAAGTGAAGAAGAAAGGAGAGGCTATGGCTCAACAATGGGCTGTGCCATTATAGATAGAGACAGATAAACATTTTGCAATTATACATATAACATTTTTTTTACAATTATTAAATATTTATCTACGTATGCAATTATTTCTTTATTAAAGTTCTGCAAAATCATTATGTGCTTGTGCAAACACTAAAGAAAATTCTGCTACATGGCGGAAATATCTGTGAAATCGGAATGACCAACATTCGAAAATATATTTTAAGAAATGGATGTTCACTCACTTAATTGTGTTAGGTTTCGATGGGACAAGTTAATGTACATCAGATTAGTTTACACTTCATTAAATAACTTGTATATAATTTATTTTGTTAGGTTAAGAAGGGGAAAGTTGGTGTACATCCATTTCTTACAGTTTGGGAATTTATTACAGAAGTTTCTTTAAACATTCGCGCATGTGCACTATGACTCTGTAAAACTTAGAAAATTCTTGGTAAAGGTAAATTAAACTTTTTCTGAATAGCTTAAGGAAATGAGGTACTACTGTGAAATGACAGTTTAAAAATAGGTCTAGCATCTGCAATTTTTGAGTTTAGGCAATCAAAACCTGGTATATACCTTTCAAATAAAACAAGGAATTCTCAAAAAATCAGCAAAATCCGACCATTAGAAGTGGGGGTTTGCCTGAAACCTGAAATTAAAATATTCCTCTTTATGATGTTCTTGTAGAAGATTTACGGGCTATTGGCCGTGGTCTTGAGGCTTGTAGTTCCCCGATGTTTCGCCAGAGTCTGTGTCTGGCATCCTCAAGGGTTGTCTTGAGACTGGCAATTTTGTCGACTACCTGCCCTATTTATATATTTATCTGCGACATGTTCTCTGCATGGTCCGTTACTTCATACTGCGCAGAGAACATGTTGCAGATAAATGTATATATTGGGCAGGTAGTCGACAAAATTGCCATTCTCAAGACAATCCTTGAGGATGCCGGATGCAGTCTCTGGCAAAACGTCGGGAAACTACAAGCCTCAACACCACGGCCAACAGCCCAGAAATATTCTACAAGATCATCATAGTAACTCCGGCCATGAAATCCTAAGTCAATATAATATTCCTCTTTATTTTTTCTACAATCCAACACATTTAAATAACTGGCATGAGAAATTAGTGTTTAGTAAATTTAAGGGTTAGCAAAAGAAATATTTTTTTCTGTAAACCAGCAAAATGAGACCATAAATTCGACTTACTGAGGAATTTACTTAGTTTATGCAGATCTACTAGTGCTTGATTTTTCACTTATATTGTTGTAAACTATAGCTCTTCTTCTGTATTTACTAACGTTATTTAATATTTTAAACTTTTTTCAAACAATTTTTATAACATTTTAGACAATTTTGAAGTATTTATTTAAATATGCAAATCACAATATTATGACACTGTTAGACAATATTGTGATGCTAACTGCTATTTTCTCCACAGAGTATATTACTTAGTCTATGATTTTTCTATCGATGTTTTGGGTTATCACTGGTTGGATCAGCATTAGGGAGCGATAAGTAAGTGTACACCCATTTTTAATAAACATTTGGTGATTTTAATATTATTAATATATCTTCTTAACATAGATTTGGGGATTTATTGCAAATATTGGTTATTTAAATTTCATAGCGACAGATAGTAATCGAGGATGATAATCAATATGTGGTTCGATTGTGGGTTATCGGTGGCTCCACAAACTCTGGTGCATGCGCACTGTTATTCTATAGGACTTTGAAGATATTTCACGCTAGTTTAAATGCAGTTTTTCCGTTTATGCAGTTCAGCATACAGGATTTTTTTTTGTTATGAGTTTTGTGAAATTAAATTAATAAATTTACTATTTTTCTATTTTATTTTTTTCAGAAAACTGAGTTCCAAGAAATAAATAAACTGTAGAAAATAAATGGATCCTCCAGGTGAAATTTGAACTAAAAGAAAAAAAGAAAAGTTGATATATTCTCAGATATCAAAGTAAGACAGAAGAAGCATCATGAATGGAACAAAGTATGTAAAGTTTAAATTACTTGAATCATCATATCTATTCATAAACAAACTATTAATTTTTTATGGTGAAATTAAATGTTTTTTTCCTCTCCTCATATAAATCTTCTAAATAGATTGTATTTAATACACAAGTGATCTTCTTGGTGATAAAATATTAAAATATATATGCAGTCAATATACCCATTTCACCAATTAATGTTTTAAAATGGTGAACAAGTTTCTACAGCCAAGCTGTCATTCTCAATATCTGTCATTCAGTCAATATCTGGTCTTGAGAATGACAGCTTGGCTGTAGAAACTTGTTGACCATTTTAAAACATTAATTGGTGAAATGGGTATATTGACTGCATATATATTTTAAATAGATTGTGATTTCGAGACCACAACGATCTCATCTTCAGTACTTCTTTGGTGACTGATGTTATATATCGATTGGAAGAAACTCTTCTTCTTCCCTCTGTTGGTGGACTGATGAACCTCTGGATCAGGTCAAAATTTGCAGGAATTTCAAAGTTCATAAGTTTTTCTTTGTTTTTCTGAATGTGGATCTTTTCCCAACCGTGAGTTCCTTTTGTTTATCTATTTGTTTAATTAGACTGGCTTTTGATTCAATTAAATGTTTTTTGGACCAAGCATGAGCAGTTACTGCTGACTTTTCCACTTCTCCATTTTTGATGTTTCTAAGATGTTCTTTCACCCTTGTTTTCAAATTTCTTTTCATTTTTACAACATAAATTTTGTCACAATCCCTGCATTTGATCTGATAAATTCCTGATTTGTTTTCATTTTCAATTTCACCATAAATTAAACCTCATAGTGATTAATTCCTATAAAAGTTAAATATTAATTTTTTTATATTTGAAGAGAAAAATTTTCGCCTAGACCGGGACTCGAACCCGGGACCCTTGGCTTTCCATATAATTTATCCTTCTATGAGAAGTGTTAAATTAATAATAAAAATCATCAATTAATTTTTTTCTCTGGTTGGTGCAATATCATGCCTAGATATTTCATCAGTTCTCTGGTGTTGGGACATTTTCAATTTTATATAAATTTTTCTCTTAGGCAACATGAAAACTTGCCTCCCAGGACAGAGAAAATGAAAATACTGTCTTGCATGAATATAGTTAACATGCATGATCCTTACAAAGATATAATGTACTTCATTCTCATGAAATAAATACTCTCAACTGCTTATGATTGAAATACCTTCATCCTTATTTTCAATAGTTGAAACCTAGTTGAGTCTCTGAAATATGTCTATAGAGTTTTCCACATCTAGAAAATATCATTGCCCCTTATGGATCAATTATTGCTAGTAAACTTGTCCTTTTATGTGAGATTGATTTATTAGCTAATTCATTTGAAATAAATAATTTAATTAAATAGTTTCACCTACAACTTTGCCAAGAAGGCGGATGTCCAATATATGGAAAAAAAATGTCATTATGGAACATATAATATCTCCCACATATTTAATAAAGTTATGGAAATGTTGGTAGAGTATTGGCCTAGAAAGCCAAAGGTCCTGGGTTCAAGCCCTAGTCTGAACGTATAATTTTTCTCTTCAAATATGATTTATCCTTCATTGAGATGTATGAAATGAATAATAAAAACATTGAAAGAAGCCATACTGGTTTTATAATATAATGTAAAATTCCCAAATAAATATCTTCTAAATAAAGAAGCCGCCATTTGCAAGAGAGAAGCAAAGGTTTCATAGCATTTGGTGCATGGGAATTAACAGCGTATATAAGAGAAAAATTTGCATTTAGATTGGAACTTGCTCAGGTAGCTCAGTCGGTAGAGTATTGACCTAGAAAGCCAAAGGTCTTAGGTTCAAGCCCCAGTCTGAGCATATAATTTTTCTCTTTAAATATGATTTATGGAAGTGTATTCATTTATCAGAGCAGCAGCTAGCTGTGATGCCATTGAACCATCCTCTTTCAACAAAACTTGGAGATAATTATATTTCCATCTCTGTCACTCTGAATGCGGCGTCAAGTGGCAACAGCTTTACTGTAAGAGCAGTATTATTTTCTAGACATGAAAAATCCTATAGATGGCTTATTTTATGAGGTGAAGCCTATATTTCAGTTAATTAAAACAAGAAAATCTGAAAAAAATCGATATGTATTTTTATTGTTTTCATGACAAAAAAAAGCCTGAAAATCCATGACTATTATATTATTTTTAGTCTATCTTACCTCAATATTAATGTTGATTTGCTCTTGAACATGTTTTGATTGGATATCAATCATCTTCAGCATCTTGCCCAGACTGGTTGGATTTATGTTGTAAACCCTGGATGTCAATGTCAGCTCCCGCCTATGGTTGGCCAAAGAACCACCAAACGAGGTCATGTTCCATCGGTATTTCAAAATTCCGATGGAACGTGACCTTGTTTGGAGGTTCTTTGGCAACCACAGGAGGGAGCTGACATCGACATCCTGGGTTTACAACATAAATCCAACCAGTCTGGGCAATATGCTGAAGATAATTGATAAAACATGTTCAAGAACAAATCAACATTAATATTGAGGTAAGATAAACAGACTCAAAATAATATAATTAAAAGAACCTCAAAATATTACTTCCTAAAATAAATCATTAATCCATGGCTATAGTTATAAAACATACCCATGATTTAGATTTGTTATCATAATCAATGACCAACATTGAATAATAAATTGTCTTGCTTAGGGATATTGATAACAATTTATTTCTAGACAATGACCTTCACTTTCCATGAAATTATATTTTTATTTAAGAAATAATAATGTACTGGCATGTTTTTATTAATCAACAGGATTATTAAATTGCGTGGAATAGCTAACAAAACTACTGAATTAATGAGCATGATACGATTGATTCCGCATCAGCATTTTAATAACATGAACCATTTTGGAAGGTAGATTTTTTTAATGTTTTTGATGGAGCATGTTATGAGCTTATGTTTGCATGTGCTTTTTTATGTTTTTTTGCAACACTACACAGAGAAAATATGCACAACTATATTAGGCACAACTAAGTAATTCACTGACATCATCAAATCTGGAGATTCATTACTGTGCAGGCATCCATTCCTGAACTATTGTTTTCCAATCATTCCCTATATAATTCACTTCCTTCAAATCATGGTTAATGTTAATCTTCCTTCTCATTCTTGGTTCAACTACTGGGCACTTACTCTCTGGTTTCATACAAGAGGTGTCCATGCCTTTCTTCTATTCCTAATTCCTGCCATATGTCTGCCCATCATAATGTATGAGACTTAACTGTTCCCGTTACATCTGGTTTCCTGTAAAGATTATGTAGCTCGCTGTTATGTAATTTTCTCCATTCACCAGTCTGTCTCTCTTTGGTACATAAATGTTCCTAAGAACTTTACTCAAATATGATGATCTTGAAGAAGATTTTCGGGCTGTAGGCCGTGGTCATGAGGCTTGTAGTTCCCCGATGTTTCACCAGAGACTGCATCTGGCATCCTCAAGGGTCTTGAGACAAAGTCTACGTGAATACTTTACTCAAATACTCTTAATCTTTTCTCCTTCCTTAAATAAGATATTATGTTTCACGCCCATTTATTATAACTCGAAGAATAACCATTTTATGTATTGTTACACATTTTTAGTTTAACTTTTTTTGGAGAGATTTTGAGATGACAAAAACCCTGTAATGGATAATAGCTTACATTTCCGGAGTTGAACCTACGTTTAATTCCTTTCTGCATCTCATTCCTGTTTATAGTTATTGTTCCTAACTACTTTAATTTAGCACTGCACTAAAATTATTGTAATTTATTGAGTAGGCCTATGTGGCTGAAACATCAAGAATTTATAGATCTCCTGGACATTTTATGGAGTTATATATATATATATATATAAAAAATACATTAGTTTGTGATTAAGGATATTTCTTCTTTGGTAGGCCTGTGACTTGAATTTTTTAATAAATATTCATTCATCCACAGTTTTTTGCCTATGGATAAGTCCTTTATTGGAAATTCAATATTCTCATGCCTTCAAAGAAATTGAATTGGTATGATGTTTGCTGCAGAGGTATGGGACTTGCACTGGTTCAAGTCCTCATGGGAGTAAAAATTTTCTAATGGAATTTCACCCAATATGAGACCAGTACCCATTCAGCATTATGAAGAATTTGAATAGCTACAATAAGTAGTGACTCAAGGTTGGGAAAACCAGATATAATGACTTGGGACCCAACATGCTGACCACATGTCACCCCTATACTGGCTGGATGATTTTCCAACTGTGTAATTAACACATGTGGATGTGAGGCCAGCAGTTGACTGGTAGGGTAAGGGCCCTCTAGGCATGTCATGCCATGGAGTAAGTATTTAAACCTCACTCATATTTTGTTCTCTCACTTGGAATATGTTTCGAATGACATTTCCTCTAGTTGATTTTTGGCTGAAAATGGAGGAAATTTCCTTTGAAACAAGTCCCAGGTGAGAGCATAAAAACATGAGGTAAGGTGTAAAAACTAATTTAGTTTATTTGACTATTTAACTCATGCCCCAAATGGGAATCACATTTCAATGATTTTTTATTTACAACCAATCACAGTCGTTTTTCACCTTAATTTTATCAGTTTAATTTTATCACTTTAAAATCAAGCTTCTCCTTTTTAACATTTTGAATAGGTCATAGCATTATTTTGCAGAGATCTCATGTGGCTACCAGATTGTATATATAGTGCACGAATGTTAATATGTAGTGCTTGTGGGATATAATATAAAAAATTTGTATGGTAGCAATTGATTATACCACAAAAAAAAAAAAAAAAAAGAAACCACTGCACTTTCTTTAATGAATTATTTCCCAGGAAATAACATTTCAAAAAAATATAATTGACACATTTACATCATAGGACATCAGAAATTAATTAATACCTATAATGTTGATTATAAATTTCTCCATTAGGGTACATTCTTACAATATTGCGATCCTTTGGCAATAAATAATATGATCTGGTTGCAGTGATGAACAAATGAAGTGTAACAATCATTTCTCATTGTTTTCAAACATCACCGTTTACATTAAATATAAAAATATTTTAAAATAACTATAGTTAAATAATGATTTGTGAGTAAACAGCTTAATTTTATTCGTTAAATAGTCCTAACAATTGCCACTCTTGATTTCCAAATTCTCTAGATAAATTCACTCTTCACTTCATGAGTCGTGAATTTATCGATAGTTTGGAAATCACTCGTGGCATTACTTATGATAAAAATACCTCATAATATTACTTCCTGTCAATTTTTGAGATTAAAATTCTTAAGCCATTTTTTTCAGTTTTACACGTCCTTAGTAAAACTGCTAGGGATATATATAAATCTGGTAGATTTCTGTTGTTTTACGCATACCAGTCTCTCTTTTGGATCTTATTGATCTCAGGGGGCCTAAGTGAAGGTGAGAAGAATGGTTTTTGGTTAGATGGAGCCTGAGAAACTACTTAACTTCAGATCTCTCAACAAGAGAGATCTTGGACTTCCAAAGAAGCATTGAAGAGACTAACTGTCAATTTGAAGGAGGGCAGCACACCAGACCTAATCTACAAATGTTATTGATGGTGAGACTTAACCGAAACTTACCACAATGATTTTTTGACCTGTTCAGAAGCAAGAAATCCCCATTAGCCCTGAATTTCCTTATATAAATTAGTAAAATAGGGGCAATGCATGCTAGTGTCAAAGTTGCTTTATGAATAGTTCTTTTTTTTCTTCATCATCCAATCCCTTATGCTGTTGGGTGCTGGATTCACCTCTTCAGTCCACTTCTTCCAGCACATTCTATCATTTCCTTATTTCAACCATTGTTTTCCCTCGTTGTTCTGCTATTTTCTCTATTGTATTTTCCACTTGAACCTTGATCTTCCTTTCCATATTCTTCCCTCCACTCACTCTACTCGCTCCTCCATTATTATTTTTTTTCCCCCCTTTCTCTTTCTATGAACATGTCCAAACCACTTGAGTTGCCTTTATAAATACTTTTGGTGTAAAAATGTTTTTTTTTAAAAGAAAAATTAATGCTAAATCGGGACTTGAATCTTGGACCTCTGGTTCTATGCACCAATATGCAGTGTGCGTATAACCAGAGGTCTGGGGTTCAAGTCCCAGTTCAAGCGTTAATTTTTCTTTTCAAAATATTATTGTCCAATATTGGAAAGTATTAATATTTAAATCCATGCATAGTAATTCTGTCTGAGGGCAGGTCCTTCACTGCAATCATAGCATTTTCATGCTATGCTTTGCAGCTTTACTAGGGAATTAAGGTGTGGTAGCTTCCCGTTGCTTTCCACACTAGTGAAGGATGATGATGATGATAATGGTGGCCATATGATTTCGGGGACCGTTTGGGCCTTAAAGTTTTTCTGACATTTGTCTTACAGGTGAGGAAAAACCCCGATAAAAACCTCACCCAGAAAAACTGTTCCGACCGGGGATCGAACCCGGGCCCACTGCATGACAAGGCAGCATGCTACCTCGAGACCACAGCGGTGGACAATATTTAAATATAACATAAAAAATAGTTTTCTTATTATAAGTTATTGTATTTTCATTTTATTAATACTGTTCTTTGGTCGTCATTAGTTTGATCCTTCCGGGAAATTCTCGTATAAGACTTGAAAGCATAATAATAGTCCCTTCGATTAGTTGCCTTCCACAACAATATATTACTAATATCTTCAACATCTATAAAGATAATGAAATCTCTGTTAAACAAGATGGCAAATTATCTTCTTGGGAAAAGATCAACACTGGAGTAAGACAGGGATGTGGACTTTCACCGGTGCTTTTCATTATATACATGAATAAATTAATAAATGAATGGAGGAAAACACGACGAGGATATATACCCATCAATAGGAACCTCAAACTCGATGCTATTCTTTTTGCAGACGATTTAGCTGTTCTGGCACTTTCCGAAAATGATTTGCAACGATCAATTTATAATTTACAAAAAAATAGGTGCCAAATTTAATATGGAAATATCAATTAACAAAACTAAAATTATGGCATTTCATGGGAAGGACCCCATACAAAGTAAAATCTGTCTCCAGAATAAAATTTTAGAGAGATCTAATCAATTTAAATATCTTGGATATTATCTCTCTATCTGGGATGAAAAGGATATCCCTGAAAAATTTACTAGTTATAATAAAAGTTTAGGAATTATTAATCAAGTTATGAAACCATCCCTTGTACAAAAAAACACCAGATTACGTTTATATAACACTTTGGCTAGACCAGTGTTGACCTATGGTAGTGAAGCATGGACACTAAAAAAACAACATGAAAGCAGAATAACGGCTTGTGAAATGAGATTCATGCGCAGAACAGCGGGTTACACCAGATGGGATCGGAAAAGGAACACCGATATCTTAAAAGAATTGAAGACTACGCCAATTTTGGAATATATTAAACAGTACCAACTAAATTGGAAACACCAACTTGAAAGAATGAGTTCAAATCGGATCCCCAAAGCTGTTTATAATTATATACCAAGAGGACGAAGATCACTGGGCCCTCCTATGAAACGCTGGAGGGAAAATTTTCTATAGGATCGTAACAGGCCTTGGCCTAATACTTGGAAGGAAGAAGAAGAAGAAGTAATACTATTCTGTTGTATGAGGCTTTGAATTTGAAGTAAATGTGTTATTTCATTTAACAAATGTCATATTTCATCTACACGTTTTAATCTTTTATACTTTATAAATGTGGGATTTGAAACAATTTTGAAATTAAGAAAAGTAATCTATTTTTCTCAGATAATGACCATCCACATCCTTAATTCTAAGATTTATTATCTTCTCTCTTATATATTTAAATTTCTGAAAATTCATTACAAATATCATTTTGATGTCCAATTCAAATGACATTTCAATGTTCTAGAACTATAGTATTCTAAGTCAATTTTTTATAATTCTTGTTATGAAGTGAATATCCCATGTCCATGGGCATTGTGAGAATAAATCATGAATTTGGTATTTTGATTACCAATGCCATCTTGATAGCCTGTTTTTGGCTGAAAATTATAAAAGTCATTTGAAACATGTCCCAGGTGAGAGAGCAAAATATGAGATGAGGTGTAAATAATCAATTCAATTTGTTTGTTTCTTCAAACATCTTTTAAAGTGAATAAAACAATGAGTTATTGAATTATGATTCATTATCATCCAGGGATTAAGCCTGTTGGCTCGTTCTGGTTCCATGAAAGCTAGAATTGTTAAATTGTTCAGACCATCTTCTGTGTGGGCATCCAACATTTCTCCTTCCATGCAGTTTATAATTTAGCAATAATTTTGGAAATCTTTCTTCTGGCATTCTATCAATATGTTCTTTCCAGTCGTTCCTATATTTAATTATTCGGTCTGTAAGTTTGAAAATATTTAGTTCCTTTCTTATATCTTCATTCCTTTTCTTATCCAGCAGAGTATACCCTGCTATATTTTTTAAAAATCTCATCTCAGCTGCTTCCAATCTTTGTTCTTGTCTTTTAGTGATTGTCCAACATTCTGATCCATACATTAATACAGGAACAGCCATTACTTTATAAAATTTAATTTTTGTTTATTTTCTTGTGTTTTTAAGGGTACATTAGATTAAATTTATTTATTTTGTCATTAATATCTTCAGTTTTAACATATGAAAAATTGAAACCTAGATATTTAAAACTGTTCACTTGCTCTGAAATTTTATTATCAATTATTTTTGCTCTTAAGGTATCATGTCCTTTAAATACTAAAATTTTAGTTTTATTCTTTGAAATTTTAAAATTGTAATTGGCACTTACTTTTTCCAAATTAAAAATAGCTCTTTGTAGATCATCTTCTGAACTAGAAATCACTACTTGATCATTGGCAAATAATATTGTATCCAATAGTTTATTATTTATTTAAAAATGTTCATTTAAATTAATCTGCCATTTTAGCATAACCTCGTCTATATATAAATTAAAAAGAGAAGGTGATAAAGGACACCCTTGTCTGACATCACAATTTATTATTACCATTTTTTGTTGTTTAGATTTAAAACCTATGTCTATTACAATTTTATTATTTACGTATAAACTTTGTATAGCCATAATCAAATGTTGTGGAATACCTTTATTTGTCATTATATCCCATAATTTACTTCTATTTACCATATCAAAAGCTTTTTCATAGTCTATAAATCCTATATATGTTAGGATGTTAAATTCTATATTTATGTTTTTCAAATAATTGAATCATTGTGAATATACAGTCAGAACAGGATCTTCCCTTTCTGAATCCATTTTGAACATGCAATATGATATTTTCTATAATTATGTTTAAGCGTTTTTTTTTTAACTATTGGCATAGTTTTTTTATAATGTGGAATTTTATCTAATGTGGAAAAAAAAATTGGTCCCATCCGATTCCGCTTTGAGCAAGTTTTACTGTATATTCCAGCTGCTAGAGCATGTAACAACGTACTGATGTGAATCGCTCTTTAAAACTCTAAACTTTCCATCATCAAGAATTGCGCCATCATTTTTTTCAAAGGCTATACATGATATATAATATTTAATCTCATGTTTTGGAATATAATAACCTGCTCCAGATAAATCATCGTCAGGATTACGGGATCCATCTGTGTAATATGTAGGAATTGTCTATATTTATTATTAGCTAACTCTAAAAAGCTTTGTAGTAATATATTTGATTGGTCATTTTTTGTGTAATTTCCTGGGATACTTGTAAAAGTTCCTGGTTTTTTCCATCTCCATGGTGGATTTTCATTGAGGACAATATTTTTGTCTAATTTTATGTTTAGTATGCTTGATGGTATTTCTTCCATGTTGATTCTATAAAAACTATCATCATCATCATAGTACATTCACGAATTTAGGCCATTTGTTGACCTGTTTCGGCCTCAAGAGAAACACCATCCAAAAGTCTTTTGAGTGGACGTCCTGGTCTTCTTCCTGCAGGTTGATATCTTAACATTTGTTTGGGTATTCTGTGATCTTCCATTCGATGAATATGTTGCATCCATCTTGACTTATAATCAGAAATTTTGTTTTCTAAAGATTCCATGTGTAATTCTTCCAAGATGTCTTCATTTTTTTTGTGATCTAGTAGTGTGTATCCTGCAGTCCTCCGAAGATATCTCATTTCAGCAGATCTAAGTCTCTGTATATCCTTCTGTTTCAACGTCCATACTTCGCTACCATACAAAAGAGTTGGAAGAGCCAGTGTTTTATACACTTTCAGTCTAGAATGCTTTTGGACTAACTGTGGCTTGAAGATAGAATTTATTAACCCTAAAATTCTTAAAAATTTAGATATTTTTGCATTTACATATTTTTCTTCTTCATATGAGATATTGCATCCTAGATATGTGAAATTATTCACCTGCTCCAAAATTTTATTGTCCAGTACAATTTTACTTCTGACAGGATCTACACCTTGAAATCCCATAATTTTTGTTTTTTCTGTAGATATCTTTAATCCATATTCTTCTGTAATTTTGTTAAGTTCATACAGACCTTTGTGTAGATTAACTTTGGAATTTGCTGTTATTATTTGGTCATCTGCAAACAATATGGTGTTTAATTTTCTATTTTCTGATATTCTTATTCCAAATTTATATTTTTTGTTCCAGCAACATATTACTTGATGTTTTTATTATTAATTTAACATTTCTCAATGAAAGATAAATTAAATTTTTCTCTTCAAATTTAACATATTACTTCATTGATATAAATTGCAAAGAGTGTTGGGGATAGGGGGCAACCTTGTCTCACACCATGATTTATAATTCCTTCTTCACAAAATCTGTTATTTAATTTAGTCTTTATGGTGTTGTCTTTGTAAATATTTTGTATGTTCTGCTGAAGTAAATTTGGTATATTTCTGTCTTCCAATATATTTAAGAGTTTTGATCTCTTGACTGTGTCAAATGCTTTTTCAAAATCTATGAAAGCAAAATGTGTTTCTATAAAAACTACTGAAATTAATATCTGTTACACTATTAAACATTCATGATTGAGATGTAGTTTGAAGCTTTAAATGTAGTTTGTAAATTTTTCTATGTATATATATCTTGATAGGTAGCACATTACATTCAATTTCTATAGCAGCTGTTGAAGTGATATTTAGGATGCCTAAGCATAGTTTTTTATGTTCAGTGGACATGAGGGGAATGAAGACAAGGCAGAAAGACCAAGCATAATTGAAATAGATGTGAGATGTAACAGTCAAACAGTTAGTAACTCTGCATCAGCGCTACTGTCTATGCGAAGAACATCAGAAGGGTAAGTTATTTTAACATTTCTAATATCAAAGGGTAGCCATACGAGTATTTGAAGAGGTGTGGTTTTCAATTAATTTGTGAAGTTGAAAATAGAACTTACAGTAAATCCTTATTTAAAATATTGAAAACCATATACATTTATAATTATTTCATTTATACTGTTACAATTATGAAAACTAAGGGAAAGATATTTTAATCATTTATTAATCATATTTTAATTAGTCGTTAATGGTTCATTTAAACTAGGAAATATTGAGTTGAAGTCAGTTAGGGTTAACAGGATGTACAGAAATATTCCCAAATACCAAAGCTACATTACGAGGGTGGATCAAATATAAACCGGAATTTGTATCTGGAGGCTCTGGTAGCGAACTGCAAAGGTTGCGGTTTGGAGGGGAAGTTGGTGGGGGTGTCTGGAGTAGGGATCTTGATGTGTCACACTCCGAAGAGCAGACGCTTGCTTCAGTACGCCATGAGCGAGCAAGAGGTACACACGTCTGTTGCGCAACACATTATTATTAAGTTTTTGGCAAAAGAAGGCACTAAACCTCCTGAAATTTTGAGAAGGCTCCATGCTCAGTTCGGGGAAGCAACCCTTTCGAAGATGCAGGTGTATGATTGGCGCAAAAAAATTGTAGCAGGCTGGGATTCAGTGGAAAATGAGCCCCACCAAAGACAGCAAAGAACAAGCATCACTGCAGACAACATTCGTGCTGTACGGGACCTTATTGAGGAGGATCGGCGCGTAACAATTTCTGAAATTGCTTCACACATTGGAATAAGCTTCAGAAAGCAGCATATTGCAACAAGCGCCGCCAGAAACTGATCCAAAATGTGATTTGCTGCATGACAATGCAAAGCCACACACTGCTCGGTTGACACAAAAAAAAAAACTGACGAAAATGCATTGGACACCTCTGGAACATCCTCCTTACAGTCCAGATTTGTCACCTTGTGACTACCATTTGTTTGGGCCACTGAAAGAAGACCTGGGAGGAAGGCAGTTTGGTGACAATGCAGCGGTAGAGGAGTTCGTGCACAACTGGCTGACTACACGTCATCCCTTATTCTTCAAGGATGGCATCAAAAAGTTGCCAACTCGATGGCAAAAGTGTGTTGGAAATGCAGGAGACTATGTAGAAAAATGAGGTGGTGGTTTTGTATTTTTTTTGTTAATTCAATAAAATTGTAAACAATAATTCCGGTTTATATTTGATTCACCCTTGTATCTAGATGAGAAGGTACCGTTAGGTGGCCTAGAACGCTGCTGAAGAGACAGAGAGAGAGAGAGAGAGAGAAAAAAAAAGCGGGGTTGAAAAGTCTGCACAAGGTTGGAATGGAAACAGTTAGATAAGGGTAATAAAAGTAGAGTCATTACAGGATGTGGCATCTGTTCGTGAGCCGGCCAGCTTGGTGAGTTACACTTTTTTTCTTAATAAGTCTTTAATGGGTCTTGGAATTGATTCAAATTATACTTTTCAAGTTATAATTAAGTTCTTTAACAAATAACCTGCCAGGTCTATATTAGAGGATCATGATTTTGATAAAGTTGAGTTAGAAAAAATCCACCTAAAATCCCATTCACTTTGCTCTCTCTCTCTCTCAGTGTATTAGAAATACCATATTTTTAGAAAAGTTAGTTTAATTATTTTTAATTGTATAATCTCTTGCTTGTAGTTTTAAATATACAGTGTTAATGTTATTTATTTATTTATTTTATGATCTCAACTACCCCTTTATAGTAGAGTCTACGGCCTTTTTGCTTGGCGAATACCAAAATCCATAAGTAAAACACACGCTACCTAACCGACGCATGTAATCCATGTTCCAAGGTCCTTTAAGCCCTTACCAGATGAATCTCCTTTTCTATTTATGAAATAGCTCAATTCAGAAGTATTGTATTAAATTAATATAATAAATTTGGGAAAATTACCAGCATAATGAAAAATTGACAGTCGTGAAAACAGCTGAAGATGGGAATGATATGTTTCCTGATACTGCAATTCTGTGTTAAAAACATAGCTGTATGAGGTAAGAAGAATTCACGATTCATTTGATTCTTATTGTATTAAATATGAGTACAATTTAAAAAAAATAACAATCGACATCTCTGCAATGTAAATACCTTTTAATTGTGCAAAAACAGTACGATTTTATGAAAAATTTTAACTTAAATTTTTGTAAAAATTAACCAAAGAT
Source organism: Diploptera punctata (assembly GCA_030220185.1). Classification (NCBI taxonomy): domain Eukaryota; kingdom Metazoa; phylum Arthropoda; class Insecta; order Blattodea; family Blaberidae; genus Diploptera; species Diploptera punctata. The sequence continues at coordinate 2,067,868 of JASPKZ010009370.1, read as the reverse complement.
TGCTTTCTTGTTCGTGGAGCAACATTTTTTGAGCTATGATTTTTTTTTTTCCCCCAAATGCCCAAGGTTTGTCTTTCGACATTCCTGGTTTCTCTCCTGGTATGGTGTACTTGTAACCCACTTCTGAGGTTGGGGCACCTGGAAGGCGGGGTTACATTGCCCCAATGATATAATGGGTGATGATGATTATAATGGTGCGCCAGGAGAGTCCCTAATCCTAAGCTTAACCTAAGATGAATATGAATGATGATGATTGCGATGGCCATATGATTTTGGGGACCGTTTGGGCCTTAAAGGTTTCCTGACATTTGTCTTACAGGCGAGGAAAAACCCCGATAAAAACTGTCCCGACCGGGGATCGAACCCGGGCCCGCTGCGTGACAAGGCAGCACGCTGCCCCGAGACCACAGCGGTGGACTTGAGCTATGATATTAAACAACAGATTTTAAAGATAACAAACAACTCACTAGCACTTAGTATTATTTATTGTTGGGGAGGATTAAGTTACATTTTTGGATGAAATTATATCTCCTTTGGATTAATCTTTTTGAGATTATGAATTTGTGTTGAATATGGAAATTTATGGCTGTGCATACACATGCCTATCCTGAGCTTTTTCCAACCATTACCTGTATAATTTATCTTCCTTAAATCATGATTAATGTTTTTCTCCCACCTCATTCTTGGTACTTTCTCTCTGCTTTTCTTACAAGAAGTTTTCATGACCCTCTTTCATTCCCCACTTGTTCCACATGTCCTACCCATCACAGTCTATAAAATTTAACTGTTCTTTTTACATCTGGTTTACCAAAAAAAGATCTTGTAGTTCACTGTTATGGATAATTCTTGATTCTATCTCTCTTTAGTCAAAAATGTTCATAGGAACTTTATTCTCAAAATACTTGTAATTTTTTCTCCTCCCTAAAAGAGAGTCAGTGTTCCACATCCATGTAATATAACTGTGAGAATAACAGTTTTATACATTTTTAGTTTTAACTTTTTTTGAGGGAAGTTGGATGACAAGAGTCCCTGTATCACGTAATAGCATGCATCTCTAGAAATGAGCCTATGTTTAATTTCTTTGTACACCTCACTTCTATTTGTAATTATTGTTCCTAGGCATTTAAATATAGTTACTTCTTCAAAATTTCTCTCATTTATCATTAACTGTCCATTTTCGTTATATAATATATTTCTATGTGTGATTGTATTAGTTTTATTTTTGTTTAGTTCCAGCCCCAATTCCTTATGTACTCAATAGAATGTATGGGTTAGCCTATACTGTTAAAATTTTGATATTAATCTCTGTTTTATTATATTTCTGAATATTAAAAAATTAACAGTGTATAAGAAAAAGATTTGTTCATAGTTAAGTCATAATGTCGATTGAAAATGAGAAAAATGTTTCTCTTGAAAACCAGTTCCCGTGTTTAAAGAAAACATGAAATATGAGGTAAGATGTAAAACAATGACTCATTCATTTACAAAAAAGATTTGTGTTTAGATTGGAGTTTCTCAGGTAGCTCAGTGATAGAGCGTTTGCCTAGAAAGCCAAAGGTCCTGGTTTCAAACCTCAGACTGAGTGTATAATTTTTCTCTTCAAATATAATTTATCCTTCCATGAGAAGTATTAAAATCAATAATAAAAACATCGAAAGAAGCCCTACTGGCTTTATAAAGTAGTGTTTAAATTCCCAATAAACATCTTCTTAAAACAAGAAGCCACCGTTTTCATGATTGAGCAAATGCTCATAGTGCATTAATTAAGCTTGCATTGCTCAATGTCAAACATTTAATTATAACATCGATAAAGCATCACTGCTATAAAGTAAAAATATTCTCTTTAATTTGCTTACTTGTTATAAGAGCTACCAGGTGGCAGTGGAGACCGAGTTTCCGCTACATCTCGTAATAATAGAGAATATATATGTAAGAAAAATTAATGTTAGTACTAGATTTGCTCATGCAGGAAAACAAGCTAGTAAGAAGAATATACAAGTGGGAACCAATATGCACCAGAACAGCTGGACGCCCGAAGAACAGATGGAAGGATGATGTTATAAAAGATATATTAGAAATGAAATTTGGAAATTCGCCAGTCTGTATCCAGGATAGATCTAGGTGGAGGAAAATTGTTGAGGAGGCCAAAACTTCAATGAGGTTGTAGTCGCCTACTAAAGAAGAAGAAGATTAGGTTTGCTCGGTAGCACACTGGGGTCTCAATCCAGAGATCCAGGTTCAAATCCCGTCTGAGCATTTATTTTTCTTATCATGTTATATTTATATATATATGTTCAACTGTATATTGCAAAACCAAGATGATTATATATACGAGGGTCATACTGAAAGTCATGAGCAACATTTTTTTAAACAATCATATTTATTTTAGACAAACCAAGTACACCATGTTAATCTATAGACCTTTGTGCTACTTTTCAACATAGTCTCCATTTCTTTGCACACATTTTGTCCAGCCTTCTACATGCTTGAAAATTCCCTTATGATAGAAGTCCGTTCCAGCTGCTCGAAGACACTGATGCACTACTTTCCGAATATCCTCCAGCATCTCGTAGCATTGGCCTCTCATCTGCTCCTTCACAGAACCAAAAAGATGGTAGTCGGAGGGTGCCAAATCGGGACTATAGGGAGGATGTGGAAGAGTTTCCCATCCAAATGTCCTGATCTTCTCCACAGTGGCACGAGCAGTGTGAGGACACGCATTATCGTGTTGCAGAGTGATCTTCCTTCCAGGGCGTTTGTCGTGCAATGCACGACGGAGCTTCACAAGTGTCTGGATATAGTGGGCAGCATTTATGGTTTGTCCAGGTTCAAGAAATTCAACCAGAATACAACCTTGTGCATCCCAGAAGACACTGCCCATAAGTTTCCCAACAGATTGCACTGTCTTCGCTTTTTTCTTTGATGGCGAATTCAAGTGGTGCCATTCCATACTCTGGTGTTTTGTTTCAGGCTCGTAGCGATGAAACCAGCTTTCGTCACCTGTCACAATACTCGTCAAAAAATCATCACCTTCATTTTGAAATCTCTGAAGAAGGTCATGGGTGATGGTTCTTCTCTGAAGTTTTGGTCTTCACTCAATAAACGTGGAACCCAACGGGCACTAACTTTTCGGTAACCTAAGCTGTGAATCATTTCTTTGCACTGCACTGTGTCCTACTGCAAGTTTTGTAGCGATTTCATTCACTGTGATATGCCTGTCATCTCTAATGAGCGCATCAACTCTTTCCTTGTTGCAATCCGTGGAGGCAGAGCATGGGCGACCGCTACGAGGCTCATCTTTGATACTCGTGTTCCCATCTTTAAAATGTTTCACCCGTCTCCTAACACTGCTGGCACCCATGCAGGCGTCTCCGTAAGCACATTGAAGTCTTTGGTGAATATCAACAGCAGATTGTTCCTCTTTAACAATGAATTCAATGACAGCGCGCTGTCGAAACGAAACATTGATGTCTGCCATTTTGGAAACACTGCGTGTGGTCACATGATAGAAGCTATGATGCCACAAAACGGCAATGTTGTAGTATAAAGTCTGTAGATTACGATCCTGGAGTTGTTTTTGTTACATTGTTGAAATTTGAATTTTAAGAATGGGTTGCTCATGCCTTTCAGTATGACCCTCGTGTATATATATATATATATATATATATATATATATATATATATATACTGTAAATATTTTATGTCATTCTATGTTTTCAGAAGTATTTCAAGTATTTCAACAGGACAAGAGGTTCCAACAAATTCATTAAATGAAATTCCGAGACAGTGTATGACTTATAGTAGATCACAATCTGAAGGACCACTTTTGCTACAGAAGAGGAGGAAATCTGGAGAGTAATGGCTATATATTTAAAACTTCGTAATTTATAATTAATAAATATTGATAAGTCCTTAAAAAATAGACTGCTAGAATTTCAGAGACTTTTTTAATGATCATTAACAGAAAATTATTATGTATACAATAAGAACACAAAATTATTTTCTCTGGCCCCATATAAGGATTAAAAAAAAATCAAATGTATATAATGTGTTGTTTTCAAATGCTGGACCTTGGCAATGAAGCCATTAGCGTTCTTGCTCTCCAATATTTCTCTATGGTGGATCCAACAGGTAATACTTCACAGGTTTGTAGATGTTCTTCATTCATTTCTTCGTCTTTGTTGCATAGAGGACAATTTGGATTCGTGTAGATTCCTATTTTATATAAATATTTGGCCAAATAGTCATGTTCTGTAAGCAGTCTAAATTTTGCTACTGTAGTTTTACGTGGAATTTCTGGAATAATATCTGGCTTCTTTATTAAAATATTCCATTTTTTGTCTTTGGCTTTATTACATAGGTCTTGGTTTTGTTTGATTTTATATTTGTTTTTAATTATTCTTTTTATGGATGTGAAAGGTAAGCTTTTAGTAGTATTCTGAATTAGATGTATATAATGTAGAAATGTTGTTCTTGTTCTACTAAGCATTTTGAATCCTAAGGAAGATTTAAAAAATATTTCTAGAAGCAGTGGACAAATACACTGAAATCAATTTCTTATAACAGAAACCAACTTCATTGTATTGTGGTCAGAGTTTCTGACTACAGTTCAATTTCTGTTCAGATCACAGGAATTTTTTCTTAAAGGGAATTATTCCTCCTGTGATTGCACGTAGTCAGGAATTCAGGTTAAGTTTATGTTTAAGAAACTCTTCTTGTTAATTCTGAGTTTTTTTTTACTCACTTCACATTTCTTGACTTCCATGCAGACCCAGGGTTTCGTCACTGCTTTTATGACATTCTCAATGCAAAACCAAATTCACAACTACTGTCCAGCAGTTTTCTCTCCTGTAGATTGATTTTTGCACTTTCTGATGGCTGACATGTTTGGTCAGAAAAACACAGAATTGAAACCAAGGCTAAATTGCATAAACAGTTAGAAAACCCAAAGGAACTCACAATTTGGGAGAAAATTTACATATGCAAGAATAAAAAGAAAAATAAAGTAAAGTAAAGTGATCCCACAACAGGCCCGGAGGCCCTTGGGGTAGTAGGAGATTAAGGCTCCCACTTTTTTTCTAGACAATCGGCACTTTATGTCAGCCGGGTTGTCAGCCCTGCGTGATGGCCGCCTTTACCCCCAGAACAAGCGTCTGGTACTCATTTCCATTAGAGGCTGACTCGACCCCAGGGCCATAGTGCCGCCAGAGGGTTTGGGTCAGTTTAAAAATCCTGACCCCAACGGGACTTGAACCTTCGACCCTCCGGCTTGTAGCTCAGTGCCTTAACCACTACGCTACGGCATGCCCCAAAAGAAAAATAAAAGATAAATAAATTTGAAAATCAAATAAAACTATGTTTTATTTTTATTTAATTAATAAATATGGATTTTCATCAGGTAAACACCAACTCAATTGATTATAAAAAGAAAACTATGAATTTTGAAATACCCAGTGAAAATGAGAGGGGATTGTTTTGGAAGTTTATCAGTCAGCCACCAGAGAGTGCAGAAATCAATCTACAGGAGAGAAAATTCCTGGACGGCAGTTGTGAACTTGGTTTTGCATCGAGAATGTCACAAAAGTAATTAAAATAAACCTCATAGTGTTATTTCCTACTACATAACTCTCCTTGTGCTTTATCATTAGAGTCCGAATGTTAGATACTTAAAAAGTTCAAAATAGGCAGGCAAAAAGGCAATAAAAATCATTAATATAGGCACTAAAAATCAAAATAGGCTCTTACAAAAAATGGACAACATCAAATTTTACAGCCTTTCTTAAAGATTATAAACATATGCTATTAATAGCATACAAAGATATCAGAGATGATTTTGGAAATTGTTTTGCCTTTTACAAAGAGCATACTTATGTTTTGCAGTGTGTACGTGCTGCAAACATGGCACTTCTTCGCGCAATTCACTGAAATTTTACACACTTTGCAAAACAATGTCACTTGAGAATATTTCCGCACGAAATTCTTTCATGAAATTGGTCGGTTTGTCTTTTAATGTTTTACTCTTGTCCGTTCTTTAGGCATCTTGAAACAACTATTCTAAAGGTAGTTGCACAATTTTGTCTTTGAAGCACCTGCTTGTGAACAAGGACTACAGACTGAATTTAGTGTTATCAACATAAAAAATAATATTGCCAGTCAATTAAAGGTTTCTATGCAATGATATGTGTCATGAAGTTTATCCATTTCAATTAATTTCATTGAAATACTAAGTTAATTTCAAGAAAAAATGGCAAATAAGCATTTATAGGCATTATAAGCTGAAATAGGCATTTATAGGCAAAATTAACTTCATGGAAAACAACTCTAGGGTCATTGGTATGAACTTATATGAAGTCACTTTTACAATAACTATAATAAATAACTGTAGGCGTTTTCCCTAACATCCGGTCTCTATTTATCGTCATTTATCACCCATCAAATCATTGATGCAGAAGTAACCTAATATACACCATATTAACAATATATAATGTGGAAGATATCTATTAGTCATTGCTTGAACAGAATAACCAACTTTTGAAAAACATTCTAACAAAACAATGGAGGTTGCAAATACCTATCTAATCTAACCTACCTAATTTGGTTTAATCTACCTAATCTAACCTAATGTACCTAATTTATCTATCTAAACTGAATAAACAAATTGGCAGTTAGCTGTAGCTGAAATGTGAATAAACATTATTTAATTTTAGAAAGAAAAATTAATGCTCGGACTGGAAACCGAACCCTGGATCTCTGACTCTGCACATCAGTATGATATTGATTACACCATCCAAACTCTGATACAAATGTCAACAATTATTTCCATTTATACAATTCTCCTTCATCAGAAGGCCAGTAGCCGTCGCTACCAACAACGCCATCTGATGACTCCTATTTGAAATATTTTATTGAGAATTTACACATTATTTTTAAGTGGTAAAGCTTCATATTTTGATGTTATATTTTAAATTAACACTTTCCAGAACTGGACATAGTTTAATATCAGAAAGAAAAAGGAGAATTGTGTAAATGGAAAGGATTGTTGATATTCGTATCGGAATTTGGATGGTGTAATCGGTTATTGTACTGATGTGCAGAGTCTGAGATCTGGGGTTCGGATTCTGGTCCAAGCATTAATTTTTCTTTCTAAAATTAAACCATGTGCAATTCCAGAAAGTGTTAATTTAAAATATAACATCAAAATGTGAATAAACATGTTGGCAGATGTTAGCAGCATGAAATGTAACTGATGTTATTTGATAAGTATCATGTAAAATTTAAATTAAAATATTTTATACCTCACCTCATTATCCAGTCTTCTGATTATACCAGTTTCAAAGCTTAGGCAGCTTCATCTTCAGTAATTTCTTGTTGACTGATGTTATAACTGACATAACATCAGTCGACAAGAAATTAGCGAAGATTAAGCTGTGAAAGTGGTATAATTAGAAGACTAGATATGAGGTGAGATATAAAACATTTTAATTTAATGATCTTGAAGAAGATTTCCGGGCTGTAGGCTGTGGTCTTAGGCTTGAAGTTCCCTGACGTTTTGCCAGGGACTGCGTCTGGCATCCTTGAGACAACCCTGAGGATGCCAGACGTAGTCTCTAGCGAAACGTCGGGGAACTTCAAGCCTCAAGACCACGGCCTACAGCCCAGAAATCTTCTTCAAGATCATTATAGCGACTCTGGCCATGAAAGCCTAAGTCACTACATTTTAATTTAAATTTTAAATTAAACCTCATAGTGATTTTTTTCCATTAAAATTCAGTATCAATGTAGTTAGTTACTTGTGGTCTGTTGTAAGATACATCAACTAATATGTTGCATGTAATAGTCAAAGTATGAAACCAATAATTTTAAACTTATAAAATTCTTAAGAGTGAGTGCAGAACATATTTTTAACGACTCACCTCATACAATTTCAAATTTCTTTGATAGCCACGGTTTCAGATAACATCTTGTCCCACTTCAGTCATGACTTCCACTCATAATTATAAAATTCTAATTAATTTTGAGTTGTTTTTTGACTCAACTCATATTTCTTGACTTCAATGTAAACCCCGGGTTTCGTCACTGCATTTGTGACATTCTCAATGCAATACCATGATAACAGAGTTGTTATCAGTGATGAAACCCTGGGTTTGCATGAAAGTCAAGTAATATGAGGTGAGTCAAAAAACAACTAAAAATTAATTTTAATAAACCTCATAGTGTTATTTCCTACTACATAACTTTATAAAATTCTATTTGACTTTTACAGGGGGAAAAAAAACACTGAGGTTTAATTTAAATTAAATGAATATTTTTAATACTTCACCTCATATCCTTTATTCTTCTAGACAAATAATAAAGGATATGAGGTGAGGTATTAAAAATATTAATTTAATTCTTATAAAATTCTACTTTCCAAGATCCATACTTAGATTGTATTCTACAAAAAGGAATCAGCCTCAAGATAACTGAACTGAGAAAAAGCAATTAAAGTTAAGTGTCAATAAAAAATTCACAAATAAAAAGAATTATTCATTTATTACTTCAACTAACAGAATATCAAAACACTTTTATATTTTATAAGAAATATGGTAACTCAAACATTTTTTAATTCTCAGATTTTATACATTTTTTATTTGGATTTTTTCTGCAGAGAGAAATGTGGCATATCGTCGTGGTGACTACAAAAGGTTGTATGTCATTTTTTAAACTTTTCAGTATGCTAGAAAAAACCGATTGTCTCTACAAATATTAATAATATATTTAAGATGATTATTAAAATTATATTATTATAATTATTCCTGCATGACATAGGACCATTTGCAGCTTGTGCAAAAAGGTGCTGGTTACGATGATGCAATAAAACACAATTCTGATTTTTGGTGACATATGACCTATTGCAGTCACGACAACGGTATTCTGTCAGTGTTTTCTTAGTTGTTTCATAGATGGAATAATAATGCAGATGGTAGTTGGATCTTTTTTATTTTTTTTTGCAGGATAAGTGATACTTGAGGAACAATAATAATATAGCATTAACTTGTATATTTCAAATTTAAGGGATGGTTCCTTTTTGCAGAATATGCTCCAATTTCTTTTACTATATTTTATCCATTTCTTGTAGATTTAATGCAGTAGATGAGCCAGAAATAAAAGTGATAGTAGATGTTGATGCTGGTGTTGATGATGCTATGGCACTTTTATTGCTTATTGCTGCAGATAATAGAAAATCCATCAAAATTCTGGGTATTACATGCACACATGGAAATACAAGTGTAAAAAATGTTTGTGTTAATGTTCTTCGACTTTTGGGCACAGTAGGCAGATTTGATGTAAGTATAATTTGTTTTATAGGCCTAATACTGCCATATTTTCCAGTGCATAAGATGCATTTTTTAACCTTAAAATTTATCTTAAAAATAGGACCCATCTTATGTCTTAAAATTAGGGTCCATCTTATGTAATGAAGGTAAAGATTGTCATCCTCTTTTCGAAGTCATGTACACTTCCTTTTATCTTCCAAGATCATTGAATGTGGTTGATGGTGCAATCAAGTAGACATGTGACCTTCACATGATTTCTGGTGCATCAGTAGCTAAGAGTGGGGTTTCCTATTCTACTTTCATAATACTTTTTCTTATGTCATAAGGGAACTTGTCAACCATTGCAAGACGAAACCTACTATGAAATTTCTTCCAGAGAAGCATTGTGATGTACAAAGGACGTGTTCAAAAAAATTATCTGCCTTTTTAACTAGAAGACACTAAAATCCAGTTCCAAATCTCTCACTTGAACTATAGAGAAATAATACAACTCCTGTATTGGTTAACTGGTTAACCCTAACTACCCGCCATCCTTTCCCTCTGCTTTTAACTCATGCAAGGATGTACATCTGTTCCATGTAGTCAGTGGCGTGCATTCAACCGCAGCACTGCTGGGGATAATTAGTATATTCATAATTTTAGATAAAAACAAACTAATAGATTTACCAAATTTCATTCAAATCAATTATGCGTCAACATTAAATTTCAAATTTTCCGCCGTTGCCAACAGTCATCTATCACATTCGGCTTGACAGAGCTTCCTGAGTTCTCATTACCCCTACTAAATTACAGATGAATTCACACATGCATATTTCGATGCATGGCTGATAAACCATCGATAACCCACACTAGTGTGTTATCGCTGCACTAGACAAAGCTTGTGACGAAGTCATTGAATACCAGCTAGTTGGGGCCTAACGTCACAACTCTAAAGCGAAATATACAAGTTGATCAATAACCATAAGGTTGAATGAAGTTTTAATCTATCGATTCATGAAGCATTCTTTTGCTGATTTGAGACGAAAAATGCGATTGGTTGATTTGAAACAATTTGAAAAGTACAAATATCTCAATAATAAAATTTTTGAAGAAGTAATTCTTTTCCCATGTTGTGGCAATGTTTTGAAGCAGCTAACTCTCTTCATGCCCGATGTTGTAGTAACATATTGAAGAAGAATTGGTGTCCCAAAATTGAATTACTAGTTCAGGTTGGGTTTGATTTTCGATAGAGCTGGAATCTCTTCTCAAGGTCAGAAGTTGGTACACTGGATAGGAAAACACTTCACAATCATTAAAAAATGATTCTGGTAGAAATAAATTCACATTTATTCACTTTGTAGGTTCCCAGCAGATTAAGTAAATTTAAGTGATATTATTATTCACCGTCAATTAAAATTAAATTATTTTCATTTTCTTGAATCAATTATTCTTATATTAAATATTACATTTTATCTTGAGAACTCTTCTTGCTTCTATCTTTGTTGAAAGTTATGTGAAGAATGACCAGTGTAATTCTTTTATAATTTTAAAGAACATTATTACATCACATGATGTTAAGTTTAAATTATATTGCTATTAGCCCATTAAATACCAGGTTTAAATTTGATTTGTTAAATCAAAAAGTTAATTGTTTTAACATCCAATCAGAGTTTAGTATACTTTTATTTAAAAATATTAAGTTAAGCAGGTGTTCTTATTACAGTTATAACAGAAAGCTTTATAATTCTGACAACAATGACTTAAAACAATTTTATAATAATAATAATAATAATAATAATAATAATAATAATAATAATACTTTATTTATTCTGGCAGAGTTAAGGCCATAAGGCCCTCTCTTCCACTCAACCAGTACAAATACAAATAAATATTCGACAAATATAGATATACACTATACTAATTATAAACACTTAAAGATACAATAAATGTAACAATGTAAATGTCATGTACAAACAACATTTTATAGGGTAATAACAATAATGATACGATAATAATAATAATAATAATAATAATAATAATAATAATAATAATAATAATAATAATAATATAAATATGATACATTATACGGGAAACACCAATTAATATATATATCTTACACTGGATAATAATGAAGTCGAGTTTAGAGCAAATATAAATTTAGATTTCTTTTAAAAGATGCCAATGTCCGGCAGCCCATTATTTCTTGTGGTAGGGAATTCCAGTTGCGAGAAGTGGAGATGGTATATGACATGGAGTGATGTGATGTCCTATGTTGCGGTATATTAAGTAAGAGACTATGTTGTGATCTTGTGTTTAAGTTATGGTTTGAGGATAGATACTGGAAACGGCATGATAAATAATTGGGAATCGAGGTATGTAGGATCTTAAATAGGAGAATTAGACAGTGCGATTTTCTTCTCTCTTTTAGATGTAGCCATGACAATTCGTGGAATAATGGAGAAATGTGATCGTATTTTCGAACATTAAATATGAATCTGATACACATATTATGGACACGCTGCAGTTTGTACGACAATCCGTCACTTATGTCAGTTAGTAGAACGTCACAGTAGTCAAAATGCGGCATCACTAAAGTTTAAAAGCAATCTTTAGAAAGACTGTTATGTAATACAATTTCTTTACTTGTTACTGAGACATTTTTATTCAACAATGAATTATTTAGATGTTTTTCTTTATTTAAGTTATATTTAAATATTAAAAGAATTTTAAAGTAAAAAATTATTAACTTAAACTTCCATATTTATTATGATATTAAAATCCTGCTTTATTTTTCAAATTAATATTTTTGTATTCATAATATTTTATGTTATATTTTTACAAAATACAGAGCGACAATATAAAATCAAATTATGTGGTATACGTTGTCAGCTATAGCAACCTATTAATTTAAGAAGCTTTATTTTTTAGAGGAATTAAACCCAGTGGGTACAACTAGGACATGACACATCCAGTCCCAAGGTTGAGTTTTTAAAAATCCCTTACCCTGCCAGGAATCGAACCCGGGTCATCGGAGTGGAAGGTAGGAACTCTACCGACTACGCCACAGCGATGGACCTTATGTCTAATTTAATAACTCAACAATTGAATGCTTGCGAACATGTATATTATATTATTTGTGGAAATCAACAGTTGAAATAATTTAATATCAGCAGTTAGTTTCTTTATCAATTGCGGTATGAATTTGCTTTCACGAGTTTTAGTTAGTATTACTGATAATTATGATTTGTCAGATTGCTAAAAATGGAATTGAGTAACTGTATAATATACACTACAGACCCACTTTAAGTGAGTATCACTACATGTATTATTGAATTGTGCATACATGAGTAAGAATTGTAAAATATTATTTTTTATATACTCTACTATTATGGTAGGTTTCTCGAAACACATTTGCAATAATAAAAGCTCATACTATTTATAAACTGACAATTTGGAAAAGAAGTTGTTATAAACCGTAAGATACGAGTATATTTTCATCATACAGCTGGGGTAATTGCTGTGACCACCGCACGCCACTACATATAGTACATTGCCTTTGCTGGATTCTGGCTTCAATTTCTGCGCCTTGTAGTTAAAAATGGCAGATTTTTTTTTTGGACATGGCCTTGGTACATCACAACGCTTCTCTCAGAGAAATTTCAAGGTAGATTTCGGCATGCAATGGTTGACAATTCCCTTTTGAATAAGCTTAGTTACTACTATTTCTCAGCATTACGTTGATGTATTGAGATATTTTATGTTCATTTTGGTATTTTCTCATAGTTTTTAAGGATGGAAATAGCAGATAATATTAATATATTTCAAGTTACAAATATAAGTTTGTAAAATATGCAGAAGAACATGGGAATAGGGAAACTGAATGATATTGAACCTCCATACTAGGAAAAAAAATTATTAGAACTTGGCATGATGAGAGGGAAATATTGTACAATTTACATAAAGAAAAGCATGCAGAATATGGGAATAGTAAAAAGTGGCTGAAGTTTTGAACTGGGTGCAAGAAAATCGGCAAAATGACATTCCCATTTCAAGAAAAAAATACTTGTACACATGCAATTTATATTTTTTAAGCTAACAGTAAAGGTTTTAGGGTCGTATGCAAATACATTAGTCTCTACTCAAATTACTTCCAATCACTGGTGAGCTGAGATCGAATTAACGGCCGCCTTACCGGTCATGCATGAATGTTGACGTTTTCGTAATATTGGCAACGAATTACCCAGAATTCTCAGCGATAAAACCACTTCCGTTATTTTCGTCTGCTATAGAGGAATGCATTTATTCTTGCATCCCGCAAATAATACCGTATACAAACACGTCTGCAACGCGCAATATTACGCCGATTCTCCTGTTCTTCCAGTTGAATTCTTTGGTAGACTCTATCAAATTCCTCTTCTCCGCGTATACCGAAAACATGATCGAAGTCTTCAAGGTCCGACATCTTGGATAAGTTTCAAACTACATCGGTTACCATCGGTTCCCTTCGGGATTTTCACATAAGTTTATATCTTGCGCTACGATCTTAAGGTACCTTGTCAGGTAGCTTACAATTATTACCGCGTGAATAGATTTCTGAGTAAGAAAAATGTGTTTGAATAAAACTTTATCAGCAGGGAACGCCTTTTACTGTCTAATGCGTTCAAACATTCAACCCTTAAAGGTGATGCCAAACTAATAAGATTAAACTAATAATAAATATTATAAATAATTCCAACACTACCTGTAAATAACCAATTTCATATCCAGACTCTAAATCTGATGCACTTCTCTCATGGAGTTATTGTTTCATTTCCGTAATCTTATAGGAAGTGACACTATGGGGTTTATTTTACTTAATAGAGAGAATTTTAACAACTCATCTCGTAATTGTAGACCTCTTGAAGAATATACTTTCGATATGCTATGTATCATTTTCAATTTCTTCTAACTGTTGAATTGTTTCATGTTACTGTTTCTTTAAGGTTTTTCATCATTTTGATGCATCTTATGCATAGGAGTGTCTTAAACATGGAAAATATGGTAATATTACTGGTATTTGTTTCTATTGTGTGAATTAGTGAGAAATTTTCAATCAGATTTATTGTTAACACTTTGTAGATTCCAGTATTTAAAGGCGTTGAAGAGCCACTTATCACTCGAGACAGTAAGTGTGCAGTAGAATTTGAACATTTCCATGGCTTAGATGGATTTGGTGATTTGACATTTAAATACACTCCCAGCATGAATCTTATCCAGTCGGAAAATGCTGTTTCTGCACTTCATCGCTTAACATCAGATCCAATATGTGCAGGTACCATCAATTTTTGCATAAATATTAAGTAATTTATGTTATTAAACCAAAAACTTCTGTATCATGATAGGCCTAGAAAACCCTTAATTTACCAATAAATGCTGGCCTTATACCCACATGTGTCAATCACAATAGATGGATAATAAGTCTAACCAGTAGCAACGACGTGTGGTTAGCATGTCAGATTCCCCGAACATTAAAGCAGGTTTTCTTAACCTGGAGTTTGTACCTATCATAGGTACCCAAATTCTTCATGATGGTGTATGGAAACTTGACCCATACACCCCCATAGGGGACTCAACCATTACATATCCAATAGTTATATGTCAAGGCAGGATGCATTAGTCTGCTTGGCCATAGTGTTATAATTGAACCTGAATTATACGTATGTCGAGATGAAGAAGAAAGAATACTTATATCTCAGAATTACTAACAAATCAGACTTAGATAATCCATCCATAGTAATTCTGCCTGAAAGGCAGGTCCTTCACTGCAATCATAGCATTTTCATGCTATGCTTGCAGCTTTACTAGGGAATTATAGGTGTGGTAGCTTCCCGTTGCTTTCCACACCGGTGAAGGATGATGATGATGATAATGATAATGGTGATGATAATGGCCATATGATTTCGGGGACCATTTGGGCCTTAAAGTTTTCCTGACATTTGTCTTACAGGTGAGCAAAAACCCCAATAAAAACCTCACCCAGAAAAACTGCCCAGACCGGGGATCAAACCCAGGCCCGCTGCATGACAAGGCAGCATGCTACCTTGAGACCACAGCAGTGGACATTTAGATAATATTATTATTAAATAAAACCTCATGGCATTACTTCCTAAATAGATTAGTTATTAACAAATTCAAAATCTCCCCTACCTGTTCTGTTTTCCAAGCTGAACTATATGCCATAAAAGAAGCAGTATAGTGGTGTCTTCAACACAAATGTAGTGCACGTATTTTTAGCGACTCGCAGGCTGCTCTTCAATTGATCGCAGATAAATTTAATTTAAATCCAAACTCAGTAGAAATTAGAAATGACATAAAAAATTACACACCTGTGCCTGTCTTGGATATGAGGGCACCAGGGAACTGTGGGAAATGAACATGCTGATCAACTAGCTAAATCCACAGCATCTTCTGAGCTTCATTATTCATTTTCAAAGTGTCCAATATCCTATGTTAAAAAGAAGCTGTTGGACTCCGTATATCATCACTGATTGGAATGAACATTGGATAAGAAGTGCAAATGGTGCTTTGACTAAAGAGCTCTTCTTTCTACAATGTACCATAGGCTAAATATAAAACATTTTAATCCAAATTTCATTTTAACACAATTTATGACTGGCCCTGGAAAATTTGGAAGTTATTTTAGGAGATTTAATATTAACCCAGACAGTGATCATAATTGTAAATGTCAAGAATCAATACAATCTGTAAAACATGTTTTATTTGATTGTCCTATATTCGAAAGACAACGATTCTGGTTAAACTTACTCTTAAATGATGATGAGGCTTCTGCTTCAATGAGTGAAGTGATTTTTAAGAACCAAAATTATTATAAACAATTTGTGAAATTCATAACACACATTCATAACAATATGTAGTATTTTCTAAGGCACTTATAGACGATTTATGTAATTCATAACACTCATTCAAAACCATAAGATAACATTTCTGTTTTACAATGTATAGTATAATATTGTTAAAGTAAGCTACAACCCTAACTTGCCTTTGTGGCGAAATAGGGTTTCAAAATATTTGGAGCTTCAATAATAATTTTGATGCACTTGAAAATTCAAAAAAATGCACAAAATATTCGAAAAATGGCTTAAAAAATCAAAAATTTTGCACAAGTACAATAAGTTATTATATAAATAATAATAGTTATTAACAAAATATCTACTTATAAACTGTTAACTACAGTCTTTCCCCAAACTCAAAACCCACACTATGGGACTGGTATGTATTCCACAAAATGGATGTTACTTAAGTTTTTTTTTCATAAAACTTATGCTGGCAATTAACATTATGAGGCTTTCAAAGTATTTTATTATATTTATTTATTTTATTATTTAAGTTGTTTGTTCTAACAAAAAATTTGTCCAATTTTTAGGAAAAGTGACAATGATATGTTTGGCACCTCTTACTAATATTGCATTAGCCATGAAGACATACTCCAATTTTTCGCAGAATCTTAAAGAAATCTATGTCATGGGAGGAAATTCTACAGGTATGTAAATTTTATTTTATTTTTATTTCATCACTATCTATAGAAGCTATAACATCTAAGATGTTATTGCATTTACTTTTTTAATGATGGTATGAAGTGGGGAATATGATGAAATGAATTCTGATAATGAAATTCTAACCCAGAATTTCCCTTGACAATTGAGAAAAGCCAAGAAAAAACCTCCGTCAGATTGGTTGAATCAGAGTTTGAACTTGGGATCTCTTGAATATAAGTTTTAAACATTAATGCTTGAGCATACTCACTTAGTGAGAGCAATATAATGATTAAAATACAGTTCATATAATGACTTTTTTTTCAAGATTCATTTGATTTTTGTTAAAATACAGTATTGAATGCTGGAGTTAAGAATCACGGGTTCGAGTCTCGGTCTAGGCGAAAATTTTTCTCTTCAAACATAATTTATCCTTCAGTGAGAAGTGTTAAATTAATAGTAAAAACATCAATAGAAGCTCTACTGGCTTTATAAAGTAGTGTTAAATTTCCAATAAATGTCTTCTTAACTAAGAAGCCACCATTTGCAAAGATAGAAACAAAGGTTTCAAAGCATTTGGTGTGAGAGAATTACAACATATATAAGAGAAAAATGTGCGTCTAGATTGCAACTCGCCTCGGTAGCTCAGTTTATAGAGCATTTGGCCCAGAAAGCCAAAGTTCCTGGGTTCAAGTCTCGGTCTAGGTGAAAAAAAATTTTTCTCTTCAAATATAATTTATCCTTCAGTGAGAAGTGTTAAATTATAATAAAAACATCAATAGAAGCCCTACTGGCTTTATAAAGTAATGTTAAATTCCCAATAAATGTCTTCTTAACTAAGAAGCCGCCATTTGTAAAGATGGAAAGAAAGGTTTCAAAGCATTTGGCATGGGGGAATTACAATGTTGGTTGGTTGGTATCTAATGTCGAGCACTTGATAATGAAATCATTCGCTCTCTTGCACTCCAATATTTAGCAGAAAGGCTGGTCTCTTCTACAAAAGCTGGACAACGGAGGAGCTGGTTTCTTTCCATATCTTCATTTAAATTGCAAAAAGGGCATTTAGGTGAATCTGTTATGCCAAGTCTGTGTAGGTGTTTATTCAGGCAGTCATGTCCCGTTAGCAGTGTGAATGTTGCTACTGCAGATTTTCTTTGTAATGTAGTAATGTAGCTTGTAGATTTTCCCATTCCTTTCCAGATGTTTTAGTGGTGTATTCTTCTCTAAGTTTATTGATATATTTATTTGAGATAATTCTTTTGATAGAGTGAAAGGAAACTGGAGTAGAAGTTGGGTTTGAAACAATTTTGCTACCCTTCTTGGCGAGAAAATTGGCTATTTCATTGCCTGTCACTCCACAATGGCTGGAATCCATTGAAGTATAACTTTACAATGTATATAAGAGAAAAATTTGCATCTAGATCGCAACTCGCCTCGGTAGCTCAGTTGGTAGAGCATTTGGCCCAGAAAGCCAAAGGTCTCAGGTTCAAGTCTTGGTCTAGGTGAAAATTTTTCTCTTCAAATATAAACCTCTTAATGTTACTTGCTATTGTATTTAAAAAAAAATGGAAATAATATGAGGTCAAGCGAACGATGACAAATCAAGAGCTTCAGAACATTTGAATACTACTACTACATTATGAGGTTCTTATGAGAGGGATGCTTCTTGAAACTGTGGTACCGTGCATGAAGATCATGAAGTATGAGGTGAGATACAACTCACTTTTTATTAGTTATTAGATTTGTTCTTTTAAATTTATCACTCACACTGAAGGACAAATTAATATTTGAAGAGAAAAATTTGCACTTGAACTGAGATTTGAACCCGAGATCTCTGGTTTTATGCACCAACACTCTACCTTTGAGCCATTCAGGCACCTCAATTCAAATAGAAATTTTTCTTTCTTATACAATCCCCAATCACCATGACAGAGAGAACATTCATTTCCAATGCCATCTGGTGGCTTCTTATCCAATTTGCATCAGAAGCCTGAAATAGTGTAGCAGTTTGCACACTAGCATATAGAACTAGAGGTTTTGGGTTCAAATCCCAATTCAGGCATTCACATTAATTTTTTCTTTTCAAAATATAAACATATACTCTTCCTATACACTCCTCTCTCTGTACACTATACAAGAATACGTCTTGTATGTTAAGTGGGTTGCCAAAGTAGTACATAAAATTTAAAATAGACCACATTAGTGCCATCTATCTGCCTAGCGTGGAATCCAAAACACGTGAAGTGCAAAGTGCAATGGGTAGCAATAAAACACATACACAATTATCATATTTTACAGACTATAAGATGCACTTTTTTTTTCGAAACATTGCCTCCAATATTCAAGTGCATCTTATACTCAAAATTAATATAAAAAATGTCCAGTGTTTGATTTAAAATTCCGCCAGTCTTAAAAATAGCCACATATTCGATGCCGTGAGAAACCTATCTCTATCTGGCAACATTGGATTCAGCTGGCAGCAGCAATGCACCGATGTGACAAACATGAGTTGCGGGGATTCACAAGCTAGCTAACACTGTTTCCCTCCTGCCCTGCCATAACAAACCCAGAACACTGTCTAGCCTATGATGTGTCAATGCAGTCTACGATGCCAATGAACTTGAACAAATGGATGATGGATGAAATCCAACATGAATTCACGCCAAAGGCAGCTTTAAAACGACATACAATCAAACAAGTGTGTCAGTGGATAAAAAGTTATGGTATAGAGTGAGAGAAGACATTATTACAAGAGTGGATTAAATATAAACCGGAATTTGTATCTGGAGGATCTGGTAGCGAACTGCAAAGGTTGCGGTTTGGAGGGGAAGTTGGTGGGGGTGTCTGGAGTAGGGATCTTGATGTGTCACACTCCGAAGAGCGGTCACTTGCTTCAGTACGCCATGAGCGAGCAAGAGGTACACACGTTTGTTGTGCAATGCATTATTATTAAGTTTTTGGTGAAAGAAGGCACTAAACCTTCTGAAATTTTGAGAAGGCTCCATGCGCAGTTCAGGGAAGCAACCCTTTTGAAGACGCAGGTGTATGATTGGCGCAAAAAAATTTTAGCGGGCCGGGATTCAGTGGAAAATGAGCCCCACCAATGACGGCAACGAACAAGCATCACTGCAGACAACATTCATGCTGTACAGGACCTTATTGAGGAGAATCAGCGCGTAACAATTTCTGAAATTGCTTCACACATTGGAATAAGCTTCGGAAGTGTTCAAGCCATCATCAGTGATGAACTCAAATTCCGAAAATTGTCTGCCAGGTTGGTTCCTCGGCTCCTCAGCCAGGAACAAAAAAATTTGCACCAGGAAGTGTCTCAGAGGCATCTGAGTCGCTATGAGGAGGAAGGAGATGATTTTCTGAATTGCATTGTGACCTCTGATGAAACTTGGGTTGATCATTACACCCCAGAGTCAAAACGTTCCAGCATGAAGTGGCGAGAGTGAGGTGCGGCTGGACCAGTTAAGGCCAAAACATGCCTTTCTGCTGGAAAGGTCCTTGCAACTGTTTTTTGGGACTCTGAAGGAGTTTTCTAGTGGATTTCCTTCATGACCGACGAACAGTGAATGCAGAGTACTACTGCCAGCTTTTGGTCGAGACAAAAGCAGCATATCGCAACAAGTGCCGCCGGAAACCGATCCGAAATGTGATTGTGCTGCATGACAATGCAAGGCCACACACTGCTCGGTTGACACAAGAAAAACTGACGAAAATGCATTGGACACCTCTGGAACATCCTCCTTACAGTCCAGATTTGTCACCCTGTGACTACCATTTGTTTGGGCCACTGAAAGAAGACCTGGGAGGAAGGCAGTTTGGTGACAATGCAGCGGTAGAGGAATTCGTGCGCAACTGGCTGACTACACGTCATCCCTCATTCTTCAAGGACGGCATCAAAAAGTTGCCAACTCGATGGCAAAAGTGTGTTGGAAATGCAGGAGACTATGTAGAAAAATGAGGTGGTGGTTTTGTATTTTTTTGTTAATTCAATAAAATTGTAAACAATAATTCTGGTTTATATTTGATTCACCCTCATATTAAAAATCTTTCAAGAAGTGCGGCATAAGTAATGCTCGCAGTGGCAGTGAAGACCATTTTATATATGAGGAGGACAACGATGACAACGAAGAGGAAGAAGAAGAAGAAAGTTCAGATGACAATTTTCAGGGATTTTAAAGATCAGAACGGGTTTATATACTAAGATTTTTTTTTTAATCTGGCTTTGCAATCTAATAATAAAAATGTTATTTTTTAAAAATTGCTTAAATATTAAGGTGTGTCTTATAGTCCGTAAAATATGGTAACAATTCTTTAAAAAGTAGCCATTCTATTTTATGTGTATGAAATCTTAAAGACTTTTTTCTTATAGGTATTGGTAATATTACATCTGCGGGTGAGTTCAACTTCTATAGTGATCCTGAAGCAGCACATATTGTCCTTACAAGTGCTCAATGTCCAGTTCACTTACTGCCATGGGAAACTTGTCTTGAAACAGACATATCTTTTGTAAGTAAAAATTTCATGCATAAGATCTAACATATAATATGTTAGAATATTTTTTATCACTCACCTCATATTGTTCTCCTTATTTGATTATAAACTAGTTTCGGAACATAGTTTCTGTTCCATCCTCAGTATCGTCACGACCGTTGTTCTGTCGTCTTGAAGAGCTGTCCTTCTCTCCTTCCATTGGCTGACTGAAAAACCTCGATGAACAAAGAAAATTACGAAAAAGAAAAAGAACACATAATCAACGTAGCCACGAAAAATGGTTTTGCAATAAAAATGATACTGAAAAAAATAAACAAGTTCAAAAGACAAAAATTCCCTCCATGGTATCTTTACCTTGTCGTGGTGGAGTGGCTTGTGTGCTTAAATGATCCTGAGAGCTATGCCGGCGGTAGCATTGCTGCCGATAGGGTTACCCATGCCGGACTGGTCGAAGGTGATAAGCCAGACGAAATAAGTACCTTGGTCGAAAGAGTGACGATCTTTCACCGTAAAAATACAACCGTCAAGAAATGCGGACATGGGTTCTACTGGGGTAAAATTTTCCGGAGGTCAAATAGTCCCCCATTCGGTTCTCCGGGCGGGGACTACTTCAGGGAACCCATGCCAAAGGCTCAAACACAGGGACATGTTCCTAGGAACATGGAATGTGGTTGGTTGGTTGGTATCTAATGTCGAGCACTTGATAATGAAATCATTCGCTCTCTTGCACTCCAATATTTAGCATGGAATGTTAGGACTTTATACAATAGCGGGGCACTAGAGATATTAACGCGGGAATTGGATAAATCGCCCTTGGATATAGTCGCTTTACAGGAAGTTAGGTGGCCAGGAGAAGGTAGTCAGGAATCAGGAAGCTTTTCATTATACTATGGGGGTGCAGAAAGACCTGGATTTGGAACGGGTTTTTTAGTCAGAAGGAGGATCCTATCCGCTATCCGAGATATTAAGTTTGTTAGTGATAGGATATCATACATAATTCTAAAGGGTAAACGACATGATTTTATAATTGTAAATATGCATGCCCCCACAGAAGATAAAGATGACAAGATCAAGGATGAGTTCTATGAAGAATTAGAATGCTTATTTGATAGCCTTTCACGATATCATATGAAAATTGTCTTAGGAGATTTTAATGCAAAAGTGGGGCGGGAAGATATATTCAAACCAACAATAGGCAAATTCAGTCTTCATGAAGATAGTAACGACAACGGGGTTAGATTAGTCACATTTGCCACATCAAAGAATCTCGTTGTTAAGAGCACAACATTTCAGCATAAGGATATTCATAAATACACCTGGACGTCCCCAGATGGAGAAACTCGGAACCAGATAGATCATGTATTAGTGGATAAACGCTGGCACAGTAGCATCATTGATGTTAGATCAGTTAGAGGGACAGACTGCAATTCAGATCATCATCTGGTCAGGGTGAAAATCAGACAACGGCTATCGCTTATGAGAGGAACAAACGCTAAAGATGATTCTGTAAAATATGAATTAAAAAACTTGAAAAATGATGAAAGGCGGCAAGAATACCAAATCAAAATTGCTAATAGATTTGAAGTACTGGAATCTTCAGATGACAATGTGGCAAACGAAGAAGAAACTGATATAAATAAAGAATGGCTATAAACACCTCAAAGGGATTGAAACAAGGGTGCAGTCTATCACCAATTTTATTTAATATTTATGTAGAATTTATATTAACGAAATGGAAACAAAGCTGCAAAGGTATGGGGATCCCAATAGGCAATAGATTTTTGCTGACATTACAATTTGCCAATGATCAACTGGTTTTAGCGCAAGACAATTTTGATATGGAATTCATGATAAAAAGGTTGAAAAGCACATATGAATCATGGGGTCTCACAGTAAATTTACAAAAAACAGAATATCTGGCAATAAATAGCAATGAAAGAGAAAACTTAGTATTGGAAGATGGAATCCAAATAAAGCAAGTGAAACAAACTAAATATTTGGGAATGATTATGGATAACATCGAAGGTATAGGCAAAGAGAACATAAAACATAGAATTGAATTGAGTAGCAAAATAATATCATCATTAAATTCCATATGGTGGGATAAGCATATTTGGAAAGACACAAAAAATATATTGGTAAAACATTGGTGGAATCTGTTGCAATGTACGGAAGTGAGGTATGGACAATCAATAAGTACTACAAGAATAGACTAATAGCTCTAGAAATGGATTATTTACGAAGAAGTGCCAGAAAGTCTAAATTAGAACGTGTCACAAATAAGGAAATTAGAAACAAAATGGAAGCAGAAGAAAGCATAATTGAAAGAATTGAGGAAAAGGAATTAAAGTGGTTAGGACATGTTTTAAGAATGGAAGATGAGCGATGGCCGAAGCAACTATATAGAATGGCATCCTAACAGAAAGAAGAAAAGAGGAAGACCAAGGTTAACATGGAAGGAAAACATGAAGACAGTAATGCAAGCTAGAGGGCTAAGCATCGAAGATGCCCAAGACCGTAGGCTTTGGAGGTTTGGCACGGGAAGACGGCAGAAGCTGTAAAAACCCGAAGATAGATAGATAGAGATAGAGGCTATAAGAGATACTATTAAATTGTCAGCATCAGAAAGCATTGGTTGTTTAAAAAAGAGGCAAAACAAGAAATGGTTTGATGAGGAATGTGCCGACATTGTAAAGAAAAGAAAGCTAGCAAAAATTAAATGGTTACATGAGCCAAATGAGGTAAATTTAGAGCAATTGGGTAGTGTTAGACGAGAAACCACCAAGTTACTAAAGAGTAAAAAGAGGGAATATTTGAGAGGAGAGAGAGATTAATGATCTTGAAATGAATGCAAAAAATAGGAACATTAGAGAATTATATCAGGGAATTAGTGTAGAGAAGAAAGGGTTTCAGGCTAGAACAAACATAATTCGGAATGAAAATGGGGATATGATTGCAGATTCCAAGAGTATATTAAATAGATGGAAAAGTTATTTTAATCAGCTATTAAATGTACATAGAGAACAGGACATTGAGGAGAATAACTTACAGACAGCAGAAATGCTAGTCGCAGAGCCAAGTGCATTAGAGGTGGAAATGGCAATTGAAAAATTGAAGATGTATAAAGCATCAGGTTCAGATGAGATCCCAGCAGAACTGATAAAATCAGGGGGAGAAAAATTGATGGACAAGATACGCTGGTTGCTTAGTATGATTTGGCAAAAAGAAGCTCTTCCAGATGAATGGAAGGAATCAATTATCATACCAATTTATAAGAAAGGAGATAAAACTGATTGCAACAACTATAGGGGCATCTCATTACTTTCAACTTCGTACAAAATTCTAACAAATATATTAGTAAGCAGACTTACTCCCTATATTGATGACATTCTAGGAGATCATCAATGTGCATTAGAAGAAACAGGTCTACAACAGATCAGATTTTTAGTATAAGACAGATTTTAGAAAAGAAATGGGAATATAATGGTACTGTACATCAACTATATGTAGACTTCAAAAAAGCATATGATTCAATTAAGAGGGAGAAGTTATATAGTATCCTGCTGGAGTTTGGAATTCCTAAAAAGTTAGTTAGACTTATACGAATGTGTCTAAATGGCTCAACGAGTAGGGTGCGTGTAGGCAAACAGTTTTCAGACACTTTTGAAATCCAGAATGGGTTAAAGCAAGGAGATGCACTATCTCCTCTACTATTTAATTTTGTACTAGAGCATGCCATTAAATCTTTAGAGAATGAGGAAGGCTTACAACTCAATGGTATTAATAAGCTGTTAGTTTATGCTGATGATGTAGTACTACTGGCCGATAGCGAGGAGATACTAAAGGCCAACACGCACACACTATTGAGTAACACTAAGAAATTAGGACTGGAAGTAAATATCAGTAAAACTAAATATATGGTCACACGTAGAAATACATTATATAATGGAAATGGACAGCTAATGACAAATGAGGGAAATTTTGAGGAATTGGCTGAATTCAAATACCTAGGAACAATAATCACAAATAGGAATGAGATGCACAAAGAAATTAAACATAGGCTCAATTCTGGAAATGCATGCTATTATGCATTGCAGAGACTTTTGATGTCCCAACTCCTTTCAAAAAACGTTAAGCTGAAAATATATAAAACTATTGTTCTACCAGTTATATTATATGGGTGCGAAACATGGACTCTTACTTTAAGGGAGGAAAGGAGATTACGAGTATTTGAGAATAAAATTCTTAGGAAAATTTTTGGACAAAGAGAGATGAACAGACAGGTGAATGGAGAAGACTACATAACAATGAACTACATGGTCTTTATAGGAAGCCAGATATAATAAGAACAGTTAAGTCCCGTAGACTGCGATGGGCAGGACATGTTGCGCGTATGGGGAATGAAAGACGTGCATGGAAACTTCTTGTAGGAAAGCCAGAAGGAAAACGCCCAGTTGGTAGACCAAAAATGAGGTGGGAGAACAACATTAACTATGATTTGAGGGAAGTAGATTATACAGGGAATGATTGGAAAGCATTAGCTCAGGATAGGGATGTATGGAGAGCTTATGTCCGTGCGGCCATGAACCTACGGGTTCGATAGTGCCAGTGAGTAAGTAAAAGACAAAAATTTATTAATCAAAGCACTCTTCTAAAAGTTAAAGAAGATAATGTAAAATTTAGGAAATTCACATATCAGCCATTAAAACACCACAAGTTTCAAAAATTTTTTAAAGATTTCAACATAAGGTTAGCACCCAAAAATGACTACAGCATCAGTAGACTGATTGGACCTAATAAGATTGAGAAAATTAAAGAAGAAAACAAATCAGGGATTTATCAAATTAAATGTGAAGAATGTGAGAAATTCTACATAGGAAAAACTAAGAGAAATTTGAAAACTAGAGTGAAAGAACATCTCAGGAATGTCAAAAAAGGGGAAGTAGAAAAATCTGCAGTGGCTGCCCATGCATGGTCTGAAAAACATCTTATCGAGAAAGAAGCAAAATTATTAAAACAAATAGAAAAACCAAAAGAACTTACTGTTTGGGAAAAGATCTACATTCAAAAGAGCGAAAAGAAGAAATTAATGAACTTTGAATTTCCCGGTGAGAATGACCTGGTTTCGAGGTTTTTCAGTCAGCCAATGGAAGGAAAGAAGGACAGCTCTTCAAGACGACAGAACAACGGTCGTGACGATACTGAGGATGGAACAGAAACTATGTTCCGAAACTAGTTTATAATCAAATAAGAAGAACAATATGAGGTGAGTGATAAAAAATATTCTACCTTAATGAATATACCTCATAGTGAGAATTCCTAAAATAAGTAAATATAATATGTCTTTAACTT
Organism: Diploptera punctata; assembly: GCA_030220185.1. NCBI lineage: Eukaryota > Metazoa > Arthropoda > Insecta > Blattodea > Blaberidae > Diploptera > Diploptera punctata. Next base: position 2,041,185 of record JASPKZ010009370.1, on the reverse strand, counting down.
TTACAGAAATTAATCACTATGAGGTTTAATTTATGGTAAAATCAAATGTTTCGTACCTCTCCTCATATAAATCTTATAAGTAGATCGCGATTTCGAGACCATAACGGTCTCATCTTCAGTATTATATTGGCGACTGATGTTATGCCGATCGGAAGAAACTCTTCTTCTTCCATCTATTGGTGGACCAATGAACCTCTGGACAGGTCAGAATTTGCGGGAATTTCGAAGTTCATAAGTTTTAAAACAAAGACTTGGAACTTGGAAATTCTCGCAAATTCTGACCTGATCCAGAGGTTCATTGGTCCACCAATAGAGGGAAGAAGAAGAGTTTCTTCTGATCGACATAACATCAGTCGTCAATATAGTACTGAAGATGAGACCGTTATGGTCTCGAAATTGTGATCTACTTAGAAGATTTATATGAGGAGAGGTAGGAAACATTTGATTTTACCATAAAATAAGTGTTCTTCTTTTTTTTTAAATTTGCTTTTAAAACATGGGAAGAACCCCATACAAAGCAAAATCTGTCTCCAGAATAAAATTTTACAGAGATCTAATCAATTTAAATATCTTGGATATTATCTCTCTATCTGGGATGAAAAGGATATCCTTGAAAAAATTACTAGTTATAATAAAAATTTGGGAATTATTAATCAAGTTATTAAACTATCCCTTGTACAAAAAAACACCAGATTACGTTTATATAACACTTTGGCTAGACCAGTGTTGACCTATGGTAGTGAAGCATGGACACTAAAAAGACAACATGAAAGCAGAAAAACGGCTTGTGAAATGAGATTCATACACAGAACAGCGGGTTACACCAGATGGGATCGGAAAAGGAACATCAATATTTTAAAAGAATTGAAGACTATGCCAATTTAGGAATATATTAAACAGTACCAACTAATATTAAATTAATATTGAGAAGCTAAAGCTATTACTATAATAGAAATAAGTAAATTAATGAACACAATTAAATTATTGTAAATCAATGGCAAAGAGAAAAATTTTTGCCTGAACTGGGAATCGAATCCCGAACCTTTAGCTTTCTGTGCTAATGCTCTGTCCACTGAGCTAATTCAGGCTTCATTCCCATGCAAGCAGAAATCCTTCCTTTACCTTACCTTACTGGTCCCACATTCAATTGCAATGAATCATCATTCACAAATACAAAATGAATGGCTTCTACCTAAAGAAGACATGAAGGGACTCCACACAGCTGTAGCATTATTTATTAAATTAATATTGGGAAGCTAAAGCTATTACTCATCATCATCATCATCATCATCACTCCAGGGATTAGGCAATTGCCCGTTCTGACTTCATAATGCATCAGCCCAACGTCTTCTAGGTCTTCCAACATCACGTCTTCCTCTTGTTTGATAATTTCTTGCTAACAATGGATATCTCTCCTTACTCATTCCATCCATGTGATCAATCCATTTTTGTCTGTAATTCGTGACTTTATCCAATAAAGGCTGTACTTTCAATTCTTCTCTTATATCCTCATATCCTATTCTATCAAGTCTTGTACATCCTTTTACTTGTCTTAGGAACCTCATCTCCGCCGTCTGTATTCTATCCTTCTGTCTTTTCACTGGAGCCCAAGTTTCACATCCATACAATATTGTGGGAACCGCCATAACATTATACATAAAGCTATTACTATAATAGAAATAAGTAAATTAATGAACACAATTAAATTATTGTAAATCAATGGTAAAGAGAAAAATTTTTGCCTGAACCGGGAATGGAACCCCAAACCTTTAGCTTTCCGTGCTAATGCTCTGTCCACTGAGCTAATCCAGGTTCGGGGTTCGATGCCCGGTTCAGGCAAACATTTTTCTCTTTACCATTGATTTGAAGTACCAACTAAATGGGAAACACCATCTTGAAAGAATGAATTCAAATCGGATCCCCAAAGCTGTTTATAATTATATACCAAGAGGACACTGGAGGGAAAATTTTCTATAGGATCGTAACAGGCCTTGGCCTAATACTTGGAAGGAAGAAGAAGAAGCTTTTAGAACACATGAATTTAACTTGAATATTACATAGAAATATCTTAAATCATTCTGTTCGTTTGTATGCCACTAATGATAATTGGACAGTGTTATGGATTAACCAGTTATGCACTATTATGTAAGTATTGAGAAAAATACATTTAAAGATTAGGTCAATCTTCACTCTTTATGTAGCGCTAAGCTAACAATACTGGATATGTTGTTTTCAAATGCTGGGCCTTGGCAATGAAGCCATTAGCGTTCTTGCTCTCCAATATTTCTCTGTGGTGGATCCAACAGGTAATACTTCACAGGTTTGTAGATGTTTTTCGTTCATTTCTTCGTCTTTGTTGCATTGAGGACAATTTGGATTCGTGTAGATTCCTATTTTATATAAATGTTTGATCAAATAGTCATGTTCTATAAGCAGTCTAAATTTTGCTACTGTAGTTTTACATGGAATTTCTGGAATAATATCTGGCTTCTTTACTAAAATATTCCATTTTTTGTCTTTGGCTTTATTACATAGGTCTTGGTTTTGTTTGATACTGGATATTACTTACTTATTTACTTACTACTCACTGGCACTATCGACCCCATAGGTTCATGGCCATGCGGACATAAGCTCTCCATATATTCCTATCCTGAGCTAATGCTTTCCAATCATTCCCTGTATAATCTACTTCCCTCAAATCATAGTTAATGTTATTCTCCTATCTCATTCTTGGTCTACCAACTGGGCATTTTCCCTCTGACTTTCCTATATTGCAAGTTATTTTCCTTGTTTGACAATTTATGCATCAAGAATCTAAGAGCGAGAACATTGCATGATGCAAAATTTAGATTAGCATTTATAAAGATTTGGTTTTATAGCTGTTTGTTGCAAAACATAGAATCTATGATAGGACTGATGGCATTTACATTTTTCTTTAATAATATGGCTATATTTAAAGATTTGGTGCTAAAAGTGTGCCTACATTTAGCTCATGAGTCAGTGCAACAGATGCATCAAAATATATTTTTTTTAAATGGCACTTAGCCGACTGATGCATAACATTGTTCAACTATTATATTTATTTTTATATTATTAGATCTTAGACCCAATGTACAGAAGATTCAATCGATAATCCTTGGACATTCAAGAGTTCTGCACAACATTCATCATCATCATCATTGGCATGACGGTCCTTCCAGTTTGACCTTAGCCTCCCTCATAACAACCATCTATTCTCTTCGGTCAGTGGCCTTATTTCTCCAATTTGTTATACCAATCTTCCATATGCCTGTATGTCATCCATCCATCGTAACCTAGACCTCCAACTTTGTCCTTCATCCAGCTTAACGTTTGATAGCATCCTGGGCAAACGTGTCTCATTCATTCTGCAAATATGGCCCAACCATTCAATACATCTAACTTTAATATCTATAACTATATTGTTATCTTTATATAGGTCATATATTTCCTGGTTAATTCTTATTCTCCAGGTACTCTTATCCTTAATTGGACCATATATTTTCCTTAAGATCTGCACAACTTTAACAATATCAGTTTACCAGCCGTCATGCTAGAAAAAATGCAATGCCATATTTGTCATTTGAAATTTCGGAGAAGCATTCTGATATACCAAGGCCATGTCAAAAAAAATTATTTTCCGTTTTTAACTGCAAGGCACAGAGATCAAAGCCAGAATCCACAGCAATGGCAACCCACTGTACAGTGCAGATGGACTCCCTGCTTGAATAAAGAGTGGAGTTGAGTGAGGCAGGATGTGGCATGGATGGCAGGGAGTGAGGGTTATCCAATCTACCAATTCAGGAGTTGTATTATTTCCCTATAGTTTAAATGAGAGATTTGGTGCTGAATTTTAGTGCCTTGCAGTTCAAAAACAGAAAATTTTTTGGACACAGCCTTGGTACATTACAATGCTTATCTGGAAGAAATTTTGGAAATACTTTACATGAGACAAGAAAATTTTTTCTAAGTTCCAACATACACCATGCACATGCACCAATGGATGCAAAGTGGTTTACACTATGGAATCACAGGATGCAGCCAACATATATGTGATATTTTAACTCGTGTTGCCAACGAACCTAAAAGCTAACCTAATGCAATTTAAGTACTCTACCTGTGAAAGACCAACTTAATGCAATTTAAATTTAAGTGCTCTAACCTGTGAAAGAATGCACACTAATTTTATTCTTCTTCTTCTTCTTCCTTTCATGTGATAGACCTAGTGGTCTGTTACAGTCTCAATCCAACGTTTGAAGGATCTGCCCAAAGATCTCTTGCCTGGTGGCTGGTAATTTAAGATTTGACGTGTATTCTTGTTCTGCTCATTCTTCTTACATGAGATTTCCAGTTGTTTCTGTATTTTTGTACATATTCTATGACTGATTCTGTTTGTAATTCTTTGAGAATCTCAGAATTCCTTTGGTCTGGTCAGTGTTTTATAAATTCTAGTCGTGTGTGTTTAGTGTGTTAATTAGTACAGACTCTATATTGGCTGCACTGGAACACAGAATATTTGTTAAAATCAATATGGCTGCCACATCTTCATGCAGTTCAATATTGTGAAAAAATATATTCAAATAATCGTTCAAAAAAATGTAAAAATCATTGTAAGAATAAAATTTGACAGTAGTTTATGAAGTAATTTAAAAAAGTCATGTCACATGTTGTAAAGTTTAGCCAAAAATTTTAAGCTTGGTTTTGGCAAGCAATGATTGACAGTTACGTTATAAGTTAGAACATCCAAATAAAGTAAACGTCAAAAAAGTTACGCCTAATAATGCATTCATTAAATAGATTCAAAAATTTTCTTCTGACTGATCTCAAAAGAATTCCAGTGCAACTCTTGGAAGCCAATATTTTGATATTGTGATACCTTATTAATAATGATCAATTGAGTTGGTATTTAATAAATAAATAAATAAATAAAGCCTGATATGTCCCTTTAGGGCAAAGGCCTCCCTGTACAGGGGTTAAGCTCTATTTGAGTCACCCGGTGAGCTACTCCGTGGTGAGAAGTTGACTTGGATGTAGCACTTGGTTTGTATACACTGTCTGTTCTGTGATTAGTTAATGCACAGTTGACTCTCCATCGTTCTCCAGCTTTTCCTGCATCTGACGACTCTGGACCATTGCACCCCTGCTCGTTCTTTGAAGATGTCAGCCCATCGTCGTCTTGGAAGCCAATATTTTGATATTGTGATACCTTATTAATAATGATCAATTGAGTTGGCATTTAATAAATAAATAAATCAATAAATAAATAAATAAAGCCTGATATGTCCCTAAAGGCCTCCCTGTACAGGGGTTAAGCTCTATTTGAGAGTGTCACCCGGTGAGCTACTCCGTGGTGAGAAGTTGACTTGGATGTAGCACTTGGTTTGTATACACTGTCTGTTCTGTGATTAGTTAATGCACAGTTGGCTCTCCATCGTTCTCCAGCTTTTCCTGCATCTGACGACTCTGGACCATTGCGCCCCTACTTGTTCTTTGAAGATGTCAGCCCATCGTCGTCTTGGTCTTCCGTGCTGTCTCTTGCCTGTGTACGGGTCCCAAATGGTTGTTTTTATTGTCCACCTGTCGTCCTGTATTCTTGCGACGTGGCCTCCCCACTTCCATTTTTTCCTGATGGCTTGTTGTGCAGGATCAGTTGTTGAGGACATCGCTTGAAGTGTTGTATTCGAGATTCTGTCCTTCAGAGTTATGCCTAAGATTTTCCTCTCCATTTTCCTTTGGCATACTTGGAGTGTGTACTTCAGTTTGGCAGCCATATAACAGTGTTGGAAGAACACAGGATTGTAGTGTTTCCATTTTGAGTTTCCGGTTGAGTGACTTGTCCAGCAGTATAAATTTCAGTGACCAGAACGCTTTCCAGGCGAGAGCTATTCTTCTGCTTATTTCTTTCTCTACTTTCTGATGGAAGGAGAGTAGTTGTCCTAAGTATATGTACTCGCTTACATATTGAAGATCCATTCCATCGACTTTGATTTGGTATTTACTTGACGAAAATCCATATTTATTAATTAAATAAAAATATAAAAACTTAGTTTTATAATAAATATGAAAATCAAATAAAACTAAATTTTATTTTTATTTAATTTATTAATAATGGATTAGCAATCAAGTTTTTTGAGACTAGGAAACATCTTACCTCAAATTATTATTGATTTATTCTCGAACATGTTTTGATATAATCTTCTATATCATCATCAGCTTGCCCAAACTTTATAAATTAATTATGGGTAATAACATTATGAGACTTGTCCACCGCTGTGGTCTCGAGGTAGCATGCTGCTTTGTCATGCAGTGGGCCTGGGTTCAATCCCCACTCGGGACAAGTTTCCTGGGTGAGGTTTTTTCGGGGTTTTTCTCAGCGTAAGACAAATGTCAGGATACTTTATGGCCCAAACAGTTCCTGAAAATCATCTGGCCATCATTATCATCAATATCATATTCACTTCATCAGATTAAGTTTAGGTTTAAGGCCTCTCCTGGTGCATCATTACCCATCTTCATCACCCATCATATCATTGGGGCAGCGTAACTCTGCCTTCCAGGTGCCTCAACCTCAGAAGTAGGTTACAATACGCCAATGCCAGGAGAGAATACCTGAAATGTCGAATGACAAACAGGTGGCATTGAACAAAAAAAAACATTGAGACTTTCACGTTAATAACTATGTAGTGAATTGTGTGAAATCTCACCTCATAAACTCCATGATTGTCAAGCACACTCTTGCAGTTTCAAGGCATACCTCTCATCATCAGCCATCTTTACGACTGTTGAATTTCGATCTACACCTAATTCTTCATAGGTGTAGACCAAAATTCAACAGTCGTAAAGATGGCTGAAGATGAGAGGGATGCCTCTTGAAACTGCAGTACTATATTTGAAGATCACAGAGTTTATGAGGTGAGATTTCACGACTCACTATTTGTTAGTTATGACTTTATTTCTTCACTATGTTGCAGTAGGGAAAAATTACACACTTCGATGGAGAAATTCAGGCAATAGAGTTAGCACTAACACAACTCTTCTCCAGAATAAATACATTTCAGAGAGCAGTTGTACTAAGTGATTCAACATCAGCTATACAACCTATAACAATATATAACTCTCCAATCTCCAGAAAAGTGTTGGAAATAAAAAAGATCATAAGATTACTGACCAAACAAAATAAAATTATCCAGCTCCAATGGATCCCCTCTCATTGCAGGGTACATGGAAATGAAATGACGGATCTTTTAGCAAAAAAGGGCACCAAAATTTTACAGAAAACGAATCAATCCCTGCCCTACCATTCTGCAAAAATTATAATTAAAAGAAACTTCCAGAAAGAACTGATGGAGCACTTCAAATCACAAAGTAATGAGAAACCATGGGCAGCTATCTCGCAGAATAAAAACTTAATACCTGAACAACCAAGACATGAAGCGGTAGCAACATTCAGACTGTTAACAGGCCATGACTACCTGGCAGCACACCTCCATAATATTGGAATCTTCAACTCTCCAAATTGTATCCTGTGCCAAGACAATAACACTACCATGAACAAAGATCATCTTGCTAGCTGTGAGGCTCGGAAGATGTCACCTACAAGAACTCTGGCAGGACTCTATTGGGAAGCAAGAAAGCAAATGGAACACATCCAATCTAATGGGCATTAGACTACTACTACTAATTTATTTCTTCATACTTCGAGGAACTCTGCTGGCTCTATCTCCATGATTGTACGAATAGTAAAAGCATTCTCTTATTCTACTTTTCAAAATAATACATACCTCTACATCAAGCTACTTATTCTCTGCTACCATCTCCTATTCTCCAAACAATTTGAGTAAATGTTCACACCAGAACCTCCTACTTCACATTACAAAACACAGAACATCCTATTAATCTAATTCCTATACCATATCTACTGTTAGACTCTGGATCTCTTTACCACAAGAGATCAGGGAACTGCTGAATATTGGCTTCCTTTGAAAGAAATTTAAACATCTTTCTTTTGTAATTTGTCTTTCTATGGATTAGATAGTTTCTGATTTTTTATTCTGTAACAATATTGACTTGATATTTTAGTTTAATTTGCGTAAATATTTACTTATAATTGTATGTATTATGATCCTATGTTAATTTTTTTTCTATATTTCATATTTTTCACTGGTTGAAGAGAGATATAATTAATTTAAATATCTTGGATATTATCTCTCTATCTGGGATGAAAAGGATATCCCTGAAAAAATTACTAGTTATAATAAAAGTTTGGGAATTATTAATCAAGTTATGAAACCATCCCTTGTACAAAAAAAGCACCAGATTATGTTTATATAACTTTGGCTAGACCAGTGTTGATCTATGGTAGTGAAGCATGGACACTAAAAAGACAACATGAAAGCAGAATAACGGCTTGTGAAATGAGATTCATGCGCAGAACAGCGGGTTACACCAGATGGGATTGGAAAAGGAACACCAATATCTTAAAAGAATTGAAGACTACGCCAATTTAGGAATATATTAAACAGTACCAACTAAATTGGAAACACCATCTTAAAAGAATGAGTTCAAATCGGGTCCCCAAAGCAGTTTATAATTATATATCAAGAGGACAAAGATCTCTGGGCTGTCCTATGAAACACTGGAGGGAAAATTTTCTATAGGATCGTAACAGGCCTTGGCCTAATATTTGGAAGGAAGAAGAAGAGAAGGCTTATTGGCCTTAATTCCGCCGGCGTAAATAATTGATTATTATTATTATTGCATATTTTCATTAATATTTTAAATATGTTTCAGGATTGGAGATATAATGTGCTTGGTGCTATTAATAACAATCATATGGATCTGTTGAACACAATAGAGAAGAAAATATGGGAGAAATCTCATTTTAAAACATGGTTTCCATGTGATGCTTTACTTGCGGCTGTTTTCTTAGAGCCAGAAATTGTCACAAAGAGCAGGACGTGCCATGCATCAGTTGAACTACATGGAACTCATACAAGAGGACAGGTTGTACTGGATCATTTAAGAATTAAAGATCCTAATATTAATTTAATAGAAAGAGTGGATGTAAGTACTTTAAAGAAAATGTTGCTCTGGGCAGCTGGACATCCTGAATCAGGATATCCTGATAACAAATGAAATTTATTTGTTATTTGAGAACTAGTACCATATCAAAAACAATAGTTCTCAACCTTTTGAAATAAGGGTCCTCTTTTTGTTGAACGCTTACCTCTCGCTTATGTATCTCACATATTTATTGGAGGAAATATGTTCTAAAAGCCACCATCTACACTTTTCATGCTTTGGGTTTGTGCTGCATGCATAGATGGGTTTAACATGGTCTATTTTCAATTTATGTACCACTTTGCCAGACCACTTTAATGTGTATTTAACTTTTACAGGAATTAATCACTATGAGGTTTAATTTATGGTAAAATCAAATGTTTCTTACATCTCATACAAATCTTCGAAGTAGTTCGCAATTTCGAGACCATAATGGTCTCATCTTCAGTACTTCTTTGGCGACTGATGTTATGTTGATCAGAAGACTCTTCTTCTTCCCTCTGTTGGTGGACTAATGAACCTCTGGATCAGGTCAGAATTTGTGGGAATTTCGAAGTTCATAAGTTTTCCTGCATGCGGATCTTTTCTCAAACCGTGAGTTCCTTTTGTTTGTCTATTTGTTTAATTAGACTGGCTTTTGATTCAATTAAATGTTTTTTCGGACCAAGCATGAGCAGCTACTGCTGACTTTTCCACTTCTCCATTTTTGACGTTTCTAAGATGTTCTTTTACCCTTGTTTTCAAATTTCTTTTTGTTTTTCCAATATAAATTTTGTCACAATCCCTGCATTTGATCTGATAAATGCCTGATTTGTTTTCTTCTTCCATTTTTATTGGTTTTAATTATCCTATTAAGGCTGTATTCGTTCTTCGGTGCTAATCTTGTATTAAACTTTTTGAAATTTATGTTGTTTCAATGGATGGCAAGTGAATTTCTTGAATTTTATTTTTTTCTGTTTCTTTTATTAGTGTGCTTTCATTAATTAATTTTTACACTTTAATGTAATTGATGCATTATTGTATTGTGTATACAGAGAGGAGTATTGGATGTTTTCTCTTCAAATATGATTTATCCATCATTGAGATATATGAAATGAATAATAAAAACATCGAAATAAGCTGTACTGGCTTTATAATGTAATGTAAATTCCAAAATAAATGTCTTGTTAATAAAGAAGACCCCATTTGCAAAGATAGAAGCAAAGGTTTCATAGCATTTGGTGCATGGGAATTGACAACATATATAAGAGAAAAATTTACGTTTAGGTTGGAACTTGCTCAGGTAGCTCAGTTGGTAGAGCATTGGTCTAGAGAGCCAAAGATCCTGGGTTCAAGTGCCAATCTGAGCATCTAATTTTTCTCTTTAAATATGATTATAATTAAATATTTAAAGGAAGTAACACTATGAGGTTTATTTTAATTATTATGTGTTAGGCTAACTCATAATAAGAATCAAATGAATTGTGAATTCATCTTATGAATTATTTGATTCTTATTATTTTTTTTAGGATGGAAAAATCCAAGGAGCAAGTCCTCCGGGAGGGACTTTAAGCCGTGGGTCCCGAGTCTGAAGATTTTCAGGCTCGTAAAAGATCCTTAAGCCTGAATGAAAAGGCCTCTAAGCAAAATTTACCGAATTTTCCCATCCTAGTACTACTTTGGTTTCCTAGATGTCAGTATGAGGCGGAACGCTGACCACGGACCACTCAAATGACATCTATATGAAAACAAGTGTAACTAAATTAGTATGGTTCAAATTCTTCCCTGTAGGGGAAGAGCGCCTAAATCTCTGTTAAGGGAAACATGGACTTACAAGATACAAGAAGATTAATTAAACCTCATAATGTTAAAATTTCCAAATTTATTATATTAAATTAACTCATAATAATTAAAAAAGTAGTATGTTTGCGTGTTTGTGTACTGTAAAGTGTGTTGTATGAGGGATGATGATGAAGAGAAGGGAGAAGATGAAACCCAATGCGGCAAGTAACCCAAGTAGCCTACTCCTGTCCAAAAGCACCAAGAGGTTGCTAAATGTAATGTCCCGATCTTATGTATGAATCACTATAACAGTACTACATGCCTTCTCAACATATATACTGCAGAGGGATATGCAATTTAATGCAGGAATCTGGTGCACAATCTAGCAATTAAAAATTGTACACTATCATCCTTCCTGGCCCCGAGATTGAAACTTTTACTATTAAATTAATTAAATTTAATAATTTTACAATTAAAATTTTCAACCCTGCCAGATATCAAACTCAGGCACATTAGTCAGGAAACAGCCATGCTACTATCTGATATAAATAAATGCTGATAAAATTTGTAAAATGATAGTTTACTGCGATATTGATAATAGGGTCTCTGTATCATTGCCATTTTTTTAAAACCTTGGCAGTGGTATAGTAAGTGAGCAGAAGAGTGCGAGTACTCTATGGTTTATGAAACCTACAATTTAGTGCTACATTCACTAACATTGCTCCCTATCTTCAGTCAAACGAATCCATTACATATCAATATCCAATATCCTCATCTGAATGTGATCAATATGTTATCAAATTACTGATTACTTTATATCAGTATATCATATTGTTCTGTTAGACTTTACCTATTGCTAGGGTAACAAGCCTCCCCACAGTTGTTAAGTTGGTCCTAGTGGATTAAGGATATCATGTTAGCCTCTGATCTATAGTTAACAAGTTCAGACCTTCCTTTAGAAGGAAACTAAAGCCATGGGTCTGTTGCCATAGATTTACAGCCAAAAAAGAACTTCAGACTGAAAAACAGGCCTCTGGGCAAAATTTGTCAGCTTTTTGATGCCTAGATTTAAATTGCAGCACTAGTGATCTAAGTTGTTAAAGAGCTTAATTAAAAAACTAAAATTTTTCATAACTGAAAATATTTCCCATTATTATCTGAAAAAAACACTATCCAAAATAGTTTTGCATCTTCTATTTTAGATAAATAGGTTTGGTACTGCATTAAATAATAAGGAGGGTTCTTAAAATTGTCCTCTGGATTACTCTAAGCTGTCAGCTGAGGTGTTTCCAGAGGTCAAGCACTCTTGAGGAATTCTACCATAACATTAGACAAAATTAGAGTTTTATTAAAACTGAACCACAGTCTTTCAACCCTGAAAATTATTATAAGAATCAAGACGTATTAACTTAATTTTTAACCGGACATAGAAAATTTCAGGCATATTTATACAATATTTAAATTAATATTGGGAAGTAAACATTATAAGATTATATCATTAATAGTGAGTGGAGAACATATTTTTATTGACTCACCTCATATAATCTCCACTCACTATTAATATTTATACAAATTTAAAATATCATCAAATGCAACTTGTAAATGTGGAGAAGATATTCAAACAGTCAAACATATTCTATTTAATTGTCCAATGTTGTGGTTTGAACTTGAAACATATTTGAATTTTAATGAAAAAAATTATTCCAGTCCTCTGTGTCACATTCTTAACGACAAAAATGTTATAAATACTTCTTTTCTTTTGTAAATAGTATTTATTCTCAACTATAATTTAATTTTACTGTGTTCATCTTTGTTATAATATTGTTATATAATTGTCTTTTGTTGTACTTTTTTTATGTTCATTTATCAGTTAATGTTACATAATTACAACCCTATATACTGTAAGGTAAAAAGGGGTTTTAATATTTGGATATAATAAAAAAAAAATAAAAAATGAATCAAGACATGGACTGTGAAAGCTTACAAAGGTCGATAAAGAGGGTATCTAGTTTTATGAAAAAAGTCACTAGATAGTTTTTTGTGATATGAAAACTTGTGGGGAAAAAAATCACTTCCTGCCTTTTTAAGTAAGAATTCTGTATATTTTGTATTAAGGGAAATAAAGAATATTTTAGGTTATTACGAGTAGATATTATTGGGTATTTTAGAATGATTGACAGTATAATTGAAAGGTTGTGAATTATTGAAATTAACTCTTTAGAATTATAATATTTTTCCATTATAATGTGCACAACATAGTAAAGTAAAGTAATCCCACTACAGGCCTCGAGAGGCCCTTGGGGTAGTAGGAGGTTAAGGCTCCCACTTTTTCTGGACAATCGGCACTTCATGTCAGCCAACTTGTCAGGCTTGCATGACGGCCACCTTTACCCCCAGAACAAGAGTCCGCTACTCATTTCCGTTAGAGGCTGAGTCGACCCCAGGGCCATAGTGCCACCAGAAGGTTTTGGTCAGTTTAAAAATCCTGACCCCACCGGGACTTGAACCCTCGACCTTCCGACTTGTAGCGCAGTGCCTTAACCGCTACGCTATGGCGTGCCCTTGCTGTAATTTATGTACTCATTCTATAAGACTGATAAGTACAGGGTTTTTAAATGCAATGACTCAAAAAAAAAAAAAAGAACCATGGAAGTTACTTTTAAAATGAGATTAATGAAATAGCTAATATGTTGTATATTCTAATATAATATTTTTTATCATCATGTAACAAGTCAGTCTTGTAAGAAACATTATTTTTATTATGTAATTTTAATTTTGCAGCATAAAGTTAAAGAGTTTTGTAATATTGTACTTATTAATATTATCTATCCTTATTAGTCACATCTGCCATCCTTTTATTCTATCACATTCGTTTCTATTCAGGCTTCTTGTCCATACCCAATGTCCCATGGCACTAGGCAACATTGTGATCTAATGGCTGGACCAGGTATCATTTCCCTTTCGTATCAGGTTCTCTCTATACACTTTACTGTTCAACCTCCCATGTTGAACTCTTGTTTCCGACCCTGATGGCATTAGAGTATTCGAGGCCCAAGGGATCTTTTCACTTCTTCCTCTTACTAACTTATATCTTACTAAATAACATATATCGCTGACCTGTCATAGTGATCAATAATGACTTCTAAGTCGCAATTAGGAGAAATGGTTGGTTAGAATCGTTGCACAATCTTCCCAACTAGGTCTGATGGACCCGTTGACCAACACCATATGCGGTCCTCCAAGCAAATTGGGGGATGAGTATAGATGATGCAATCGCTAAATCAGAAAAATATGGCGTCCACTGTAAAACTGCTCATGAAAATTATTTTTCTCCTGAGTGTATATTATGTTCTCAAGGTGTGGAAATGATTTACAATGGTCAGTACATAATTTAAAGTTGATAGCCCAGAAATATTCAATGGAAATATCTACCAATAAAACTACCAAGCAAAATTTGTTAAAATAACAAAATTTTAGAGAGAGTTAATGAGTTTACTTATTTAGGATATAAACTCTCTTTTGTTGAAAATTTGGATTTATCAGAGAAAATTGTGAAATTCAACAAATCAATGGGAATCATTAATAAAGTTTTAAAACCTTCAATAGTGCCAAAGTCAACTCGTACTCATCTTTATCAGTCCTATGTTATGGGAGTGAAGCATGGACTATAAGGACGAGAGATGAAAGCAGACACATGGGAAACGGTCACTTGGTCGACCTATGAAAAGATGGCACGAAAACCGCTTTCTCAGGCCGTAACAGTTCTTCTAGGACTAATACCTAGCAGGATGATGATGATGATGATGATAATGGTGTGGAAATGGACAGAGAACATTTAACAAACTGTGTAGCTCTTCAAAATCTGACATCCAATTATTAGGAAGCAAGAAGGAAAATAATTTTGTTGTTAACTCCAGAGCATTAGCTACATATATACAAACATTGTGATTTTTTCCTATGCAGTGTTCTTAGCTCATAACATACAACAGTTTGATTATTGCTTTACTCATTCCATGGCGCGACAGGCCTAGAAGGCCCTTGGCCGCCAGCTGCTGGCCTCACACTCACATGTGTTAATCACAGAGGTAAACAATCATCCTGCCAGTCTAGGAGTGGCACGTAGTCAGTATGTCGGGTCCCATAGCTGTTATTCTCAATCTGGAGCCGCTACTTATTGTAGCTACCCAAATTCCTCATGATGCTGGTTGGGCACCGGTCCCATATTGTCCGAAATTTCTCCCCCATGGAGACCCGAACCAGAGCAAGACCCATAGCTCTGCACCAAGGGCCTCTTGCCTTAACCACTCGGCTACGGCATGGGACTGGTTTACTCATATGCTTTTGGTATTTCAAAATATTTTTGTCCAATCATACTGATTTACAATCTAGAAAAATGTCTAACTAAACTAACCAGCTTATATCATCTGTACCTGTGACAAACTAATCTTATCCCAACATTCTTGAATATATTTAATTAATGTTGGGAAGTAAACATTATGAGGTATAATCATTAAAATTCAGCATGAATCCTATGAGGTGAGTTGTTTAAACAATATGTTCTCCGA
The DNA here is from genome assembly GCA_030220185.1 of Diploptera punctata. Classification (NCBI taxonomy): domain Eukaryota; kingdom Metazoa; phylum Arthropoda; class Insecta; order Blattodea; family Blaberidae; genus Diploptera; species Diploptera punctata. The sequence goes on along the minus strand of JASPKZ010009370.1, from coordinate 2,025,781 downwards.
TGAATTTTAATTCTTGAATATTTTAGTCAGAAATTGTAAATTTCACAATAGACAGTTCATTTCAATTAATAGAAAAATTAGAAAATATATAAACAGATTCATCAGACAGGTTAATTTCATTTGACGTTATTTCATTGTTTCATAGTGTTCCAAAAAAAAAATATATAAATTGTGGAAAATTGGCTAATTAAAAACAAAATAAATCAAGAAGTAGACAATAATACAAAAAATTTACAAAATTATATGTTAATGAAATGTTTTTGACACTAAATGGTAAACTTTACAAGCAAAAGTCGAGGCTTGCAATGGATTTTTAACGAATCTGTTGATTTTCTATTATTAATTTAACTCTTCTCACTGAAGGGCAAATTATATATAAAATCTATTGATGTTAACCTTGAATGCCAGATAATGAAAAGCACTTTGATTTTCAAGTTTTGGTACTGCTATATGGATGATTATAATTCAATAATTAATTACAAACACACAGATGATGTCATTAATTATGGGAAATAACGTTATGAGTTTTTAAAGTTAATAATAAATAAATAATGAGTCAACTCATACTCACAACCTTCAAGCATGGCACTGCAATTTCAAGAGGCATCCTTCTCATCTTCAACCATCTTTACAACTTATTAATGCTTTCCATAAGGGCTTCTTGAATTTTAGTATATTTTTTCTAAACATTGTCCATTAGTCACATTTTCAAAACCTCTTCCAGAACGAGGGTTAAGCTAAATTCCAATATATCACCAGATACTCCATAAAGGAGCTGCAGAAATGATTGTAGTGGATAGGGGACAGGAAGTCAAAACCAAAGATTTTCCTTTAAGTCTCGTAGACTGCAATGGGCAGGGCATTGTGTAATACGAATATGGTAGGGTGTCCATTCGTCCCGTTTTTCCCAGGACAGTCCTGTTTCTTTGGAAAATGTTCCACTGTCCCAAAAGTTTTCATGGGGATGCTAAAATTTCCCACTTTTGGGATGATGCTTTGTCAATGTATTTATGAATGACTTTCGTTTTGTTCTTTACTATGCAATTATAAATATGAACGTTAGAAAGCACCAGTTGTATGATCACGATGCACTGTTTGGTCTATAATCTTTGGTTTTTACTCTCAAATATTGGTAACTGGTACATTTTTCAAATTGTCATCCATGGTCAGTGCAGCCAATGTTGATTTCCTGCTGATTCTGATACTTGGCGGTGGAGAAATACAATTTTAACTTAGGTGAAAGAGGTTTAGTTAGTGGATTTTTTAATACTCCTTGCAGCAATAAATAAATATTTTTAAATATTAATAAACAATGACTTTAGCAGTTTTTGATTAATATAGCTGAGTAAGCAATTTTAATGGACAATAAAACATAGGCATCACTTATATGTGCAATTTATTTCATACAATTCTTGAAACTTCCCTTTGTATTTTGTTAATGTCCCACCTTTTTTTAAAATGTCCCAGGTTTTTCCTTTAATTTTTTTGTACATGTCCCCTTTTACATTGCAAGTATTATGGACACCTTAGAATATGGGAATGAAAGAGGGACTTTGGAAGCTCCTTATAGGAAAACCAGAGAGAAAGCACCCAGTAGATAGACCAAGAATAATGTGGGAGAATAAAATTAACCATGATTTGAAGGATGTAAATTATACAGGGGATGATTATAAAACAGCTCAGGATAAGGATATATATATATATATATGTTAGTGCAGCCATTAATTTATGGTATCAATAGTGTTGGTTGGTTAGTTAGTTATAAAGGTTTTGCTAAATAATCTACCTTCATAATACTTAGAACATTTTATTATGTACAGTAATTATTTTTTTAACATTATAAATATAGCAACTTTGTAGATAAGGAATGTACTCTGAACTAAACATAATACTATAGACAAATTAAAATGCAATCTCTGACTTGGTGTAACTTGTAATTCAAAACTTCTATCAGAATTTGCACAAACAAATAAAAAATTGACACCACATTTGATCCACTTAACATAATGACTATTGAATTAATTTATGTGAACTTTCTATAACTTGCAATATTAACTACCGCCTGATCATCTTGATAAACCCTTATTCCCATGAACTAAAATTAAGCGTAAAAATTCTACAATCTTATTTAACGTAAAAAATAAATGGTAATCATGCATAGCTTATTCATTTGAACCTGTAGGAGTGATATAAAATTCTATATTATTTAAAGTTGTGGATCACATTTCTGCTCTTTTGAAACAGTCTCTTGGAACTGTTGTCTCGTTTCTCTGTTAGATTCCAGAAGCTTCATCAGCTGTGCATGAATGAGATCATTTTTCTGTTCTAATGCATCCAAGGCTGAACTCAATTCATCCAATTGCAGGTTGAGAGAATCAAATTCTGTAAAATGAAAAGTATAATTTCATATTTCAATTCCCAGAATCGTTAAATACTTTTCGAAGGAAAATATTACAAAAAAGGAATTTTAGAATAATTAAAAAGTCACATGACTTCTCTAATAAACAATATATTACAAAAATACATTATAAATATTGTAATATGTCAGTAAAAAACAAAAATTACAGATAGAACTACCTTCGTCATCCATGTCATTTTCACTTTCATCATCCATATCATCTGGATTTTCATTTTCTTTATTGTTTTCTGTAGGCTGTGTAGTTTCTTCTATCATATTGTCGTCTGCCATATTAAACATAATTAAAATTTTCAGACTTCTTTGTTATATTGTTATAACCATGTTATAATCTTGTTGGTATTTGAAACAACCCATTTGTAAGATTTTTAACAAGTACGAATAAAGTCATGATCTAACATTAAATGATTCAAAATTAAAATCTGAGATAATTACTACATATTTTGCGATATTATATTAATATGTTACATAAATAATGTTACATTATTTTTAGTTCAGCGAGTTATCGGTGGTTCGAAATAAAGAATATCGCTGGTCAGCACCCCCTGATTCCAGCGATAACCCACTAAACGGACAAACCTTTACCGGAAGTGTATTGATTCAAGATACTTTGCTGTGTATTAAAACGATGGTTCTCTATGGACGCTGACTACGTAATTTCCGTCTTCTCCCTCGATCGCCTGTTCTACCATTGTTCTACGTTGAGCTGACGCCATTCCTGTTGTGTTGGAGTGAATATCAAGGTAAGATAATGTTATCTGTTAAGAAATTAGTAATCAATTAATTTTTATGTACTTTTATATGCGCATTAATAATTATTATGTCTATGAGGTTATATTTTAGTATTTATTAATTATTACTGTCCTCATATTCTTAAAAAAAACTATTACTCCCGTACGAGCAATGCAATCTTTAAATTTTATTTCTGTTGGCTCAGTACAATAGTAAAATTACTTCAGTATTTATGTATGTTTTAATTTATATTATGCACACGGACTTTGATTTTGTTCTTTGTTTTGACTAGTTCGATTTTAAGGAATATTTTAGGATGCTAAACTATAGAATAATTTTCCACAGAACCGCAGTGCACGTGCGCGAGATGTGAATGTTTAATGTAACTTCCACAAGATGTTGGTAAAATCGAGGTTACCAACAGTCTCAATTAATTCACAGCATATTTCAATACATTAACTTCATTTGTTAGGCTTGTGTTAGTGTACACTTTGCTGTAAATAATATGCATGTAATTTATTTTGGGGGGGGGGTGAAGTGTACTTTGTCTCTCATGAATTATTCTAAGTTCTACAGAATCGCAAGTCGTATGTGCCAGTTGCTGTAATGGTTAATGTAGCTTCCGGTAGATGGCTCTCAAGTCGGCGTTACCAACTTTCGGAATAAATTCCAAAAAAAAAAAAAGTGGATGTAAACTAACTTCCCGTTTGCTAACCTAACAAAACAAATTACATGCATATTATTTAATAAACTATTGGTGGGGTTGTACAAGACCAGCTTTTTACTTACGCGACTTATGCCATTTTTTGATGTAATTTAAAGTATTATGAAGTGTTGATACCATTTACCTCTGGGATTTTACCATCGTAAAAATATTGAAACGTATCATGAAATGAAGTGGTGGAAATATGATTTTACGTTGTAACCGTCAGACATGTTGAATGTTCCATAGAATAACAGATATGAAGAGGTAATTATATTACGTATTGAATCAGATTTAAAACGCAAGGAACTAAAAGCTAACCAAACCTAAATCATTGAATGGAAACTAAATCAATTACTCTTAACGTAGGTGAATTCCAGTGAACGTCCTTGGATGTGGTCAGTTTTATGTGTCTCACATTTCTATACTTACATTCTTATGCCACTGATGCACTAAACACTTGTAAACACGTTTTGTACTGTTTTAAACATTTTCCAATGATCTTCAAGCTTTCTTCACAATATTTTATATTTATATATTTACGTAAAACATGATCGTGGATACATTACTTCCTTGCTACTTTCCCATGTTGTTCCAACGTTGCCACCATTTGAAAATAATCCAAAACTATATTTAGTGTTAGTGTACTATAAAATTAGTTTATAGTTCATTAAATAGTACACATGTAAATTGCTTTGTTACGTTAGGAAATGGGAAGTTGGTTTACGTCCATTTTTAGGCATTTGGGAACAAATAATATGCATGTAAATTGTTTTCTTTAGTTAGAAAATGGATCAAGTTAGTTAACGTCCATTTTCTTTTTGCATTTGGAAATTTATTCCCAAAGTTGGTAACGCCGACTGCAGAGCCATCTACCGGAGTCTATATTAACCATTACAGCAACTCGCGCATGCGCGCTGCAATTCTGTGGAACTTAGAAGAATTCCTGAGAGACATAAAACCGATTTTTTCCCGTCCTTTTTATTATTTTACGCGGTTATATATGTAAAAGACAAATTTGGACATAATTTGTTGAAGCCACAGATATTTTGAATCCCATGATTAAATGTACACAATGTGGTTTACACATTGTGGTCTTGTGTTTTATCGCTGTTCATCGGTGGTATATCTGTGGTCATCAGTGCTCATTGGTGTGATAATCGGTGGTTTATCGCTGGTTAGAAGTAAGAACTGTTGTAACCTTCGTGGTCATGATAGGAAATAGTCCCACTTTATTTTCATATTTACGAGAAAATAAAGAAATGATAATTACGAGGGCAGATCGGAAAGTAACGCACAATAATTTTTTTTTAAAAAGTTTAATAGTAAAAAAAAGGGAAAAAATCACAAATGAACTTACATCTTTTACCTACTTTTCGACATAGTCACCAACTTTCTCAACACATTTTTCCCATCGTGTTACCAAATTCAATATGCCCTGTTCGTAGAAGTCCGTTTGGTTGGAGTGTAGCCATCTGCGCACTGCTGGATTCACTTCCACATCTGTCTCAAAGCGTTTGCCGGCCAGGAATTTCTTCATGGGACCAAACAGATAAAAGTCCGATGGTGCAAGATCCGGACTGTATGGTGGATGCTGGAGCACCTCCCAACCAAATTTGGCAATTTTCTGACGAACGACAGCAGCAACATGGGGGCCAGCATTGTCATGAAGAAGTTTAACGTTAATGTTGTGACGTTTGTCACGAATGGCATGACGCAACTTCACCAAAGTTTTAATGTAGGCCGCAGCATTCACAGTGGTCCCGTGTTCAGCAAAGTCCACCAATAAAACACCATGCATATCCCAGAACAGTCACAAGCACTTTCCTGGCAGATTGAGTCACTTTGAATTTTTTCTTTACTGGGGAACCAGCATGTTTCCACTCCATTGATGCCTTGCTGCTTTGTTTCAGGCGTGTAGTGGTACGCCCACGACTCATCACCTGTGACGATTCCTTCCAGAAAGTCATGTCCTTGTGCGTTGTACCGCGTTAAGTGGTCCAAGCTTGCCATCATTCGCTGGCCCTTGTGGTCGTCTGTCAGGTTCTTAGGCACCCAGCGAGCACTAACTTTACAGAATTTCAAATTTTCATGAACAGTATCGTACACCGCACCATAGGAAATGTTGAACTTCTGCGATAAGGCTTGCAGTTGCACACGCCGGTCGTTCAGAATTGCCGCCCCAATGCCTCTGACATTCTGTGGGATTGCTGCTGTTGTCGGCCGGAGCGTGGCGAATCACTAAGGTTCATGCGTCCCTCTTGGAAGAATGTGCACCACCTGGAGACATTGCTACGGTCCATACAAGCATCCCCATGACACCCAACCATTCCCCTGTTAATTTCACTGGGTTTTTATGGCCTCTTTTGGCCTCACAAAAATTGAACAACACTTCTCTATTCCTCCTCCTCACATTTTTGGACTGTAGCATATGCGCGCCAATCTTTGTTGCATAGTTCAAGCTTCTCCCTCCGCAAGAGTGGGCACCTTAGAAAAAAATAATTACAATCTGTAGTGAAAACTTCAAACTATAATCTCTGTGAATGTCCATTTCAACATTCTAAGCTGCAATACCAAGGCAGAAAAAAAATTATTGTGCGTTACTTTTCGCGATGCGCCCTCGTACTTTACAGATTGAAAAAATAAATAAAACTAATATAACAAATTAAATACATAGGGAATCAATATGCCCATTTGCACCAGCAAATATTAAAAATGGTCAACTAGTTTCTACAGCCAAGCTGTCATTCTCAAGACCAGATATTGAGTCAATATCTGGTCTTGAGAATGACAGCTTGGCTGTAGAAACTAGTTGACCATTTTAAATATTTATTGGTGAAATGGGCATATTGACTGTATATATATTTTAATATTGTATCACCAAGAAGATCAATTGTGTACTAAATGCTAAATATAGTATTTGATTAATATGTAATCTATTTTGTGAATTGTGGGCTTGACAGAAAATAAATTATCATGGCATTAAAAAATGTTCGGAAATTCAATTGTTAATTTTAATGAGTTTTTATTTTTAATAATACAATATTCATTATTTACCAAATTGCGACAATTCCTTGGCAATCCTATGCCATGCCTGATCTTGTGAACATTTCTGTTACTGTATTGGTTTGATGTAGTATCATAAAGACAAGGATATTCTTTAATAAGTTCAACAAATGTTATATTGAAATCAGGATTGTCTCTCATCTTCACACCTGTATATGAGAAACTCACAACTGACACAACAAAAAATGGAGCATGCAGCAATTTGAGCGACAGAACACAAACAGTTGGTGTCAAGTTGCTGTCGTATCAGACGAATGGGCTTATTGCAGTTTGATATTACGGGTTATAAAGAAACATACAAGCAATGCAACAAATCCGTGTCTTGTTGCTGTCGCTTGTCGTTCCAGTGGGCGCCCTGCCTAAGTTAGAAAATGGCAAGTTAGTTAACATCCATTTTTTTTTGCATTTGGAAATTTATTCCCAATGTTGGTAATGCCGACTGCAGAGCCATCTACCGGAGGCTATATTAACCATTACGGAAATTCCTGCAACTCATGCATGCGCACTGCGATTCTGTGGAACTTAGAAAAATTCTTCTGAGACATATAACAGACTTTTTCCAAATTTTCCATTGAATGCGGTGAGAAATTTTTCAAAGTCCCAGGCAACACCACGTGCATGCGCTAACAAACTCGAAGCTGTGTACACTATGGAATCGCACAATGCAGCCAACATATTACACGATATTTAACGAACCTAAAAGCTATCCTATCGTAATTTAAGAATGCAATGCCCAAAAAAATAGTAAGTTCTGAAATTCTGAAGTGTATATTCTATGTTGGCTGCACTGGAACACGTGTTATTGTTGTATGGAATATTCGGCTGATGTTTCCATTAAGCGCAGTGAGAAATTTTTCAAAGTCCGAGGCAGACACCACGCTCATGCACCAACAGGGTTTTATTTTCAAATTATTTCCCACCATTTACAACAAATTTTACATTTTTTCTAAACGATTATTTGAACATTTGGAAAAAGTCGGTTATATGTCTCAGACGAATTCTTCTAAGTTTCCACAGAATCACAGTACGCATGTGGGAGTTGCTGTAATGGTTAATATAGCCTCTGGTAGATGGCTCTGCAGTCGGCGTTACCAACTTTGGGAATAAATTTCCAAATGCATAAAAAATGGACGTTAACTAACTTGCCATTTCCTAACTAAAGAAAACAATTTACATGCATATTATTTGTTCCCAAATGCTTAAAAAATGGACGTAAACCAACTCCCCATTTCCTAACGTAACAAAACAATTTACATGCATACTATTTAATGAACTATAAACTAATTTTATGTACACTAACACTAAATATGGTTTGAAATTATTTTCAAATGGTGGCAACGTTGGAACAACATGGAAAGTAGCAAGTAAGTAATGTATCCGCGATCATGTTTTACGTAAATATATAAATATAAAATATTGTAAAGAAAGCTTGAAGATCGTTGCAAAATGTTTAAAACAGTACAAAAGTGTTTAGTGCATCAGTGGCATAAGAATGTAAGTGTAGAATTGTGAGAGGCATAAAACCTACCACATCCGAACATTTTTTATATTTAACTATATACGCAACGTGTCAGCTATATTGATTTTAAAGAATATTTGGCTCCTGTTTCCATTAAGTGCAGTATGAATTTTTTCTAAGTCCGAGGCAGACACCACGCACATGCACCAACAGGGTTTTATTTTCGGAGGTGTATAAACCGTCGCACACGAATTCTTCTAAGTTCTATAGAATCGCAGTGCGCATGCACGAGTTGATGTAATGGTTAATGTACCTTCCGGTAGATGGCTCTGAAGTCAGTGTTATCAACTTTGGGAATAATTTCCCAAACTCTAAAAAAATGGACGTAAACTAAACATGCATATTATTTATTTCCAAATGAAAAAAATAGACGTAAACTAACTTCCTATTTCCTAACCTAACAAAACAATTTACATGCATATTATTTAACTATAAACTAATTTTACGTACAGTAACACTAAATGTGGTTTTGAATTATTTTGAAATGTTGGTAACTGTGATGAGTCTCTCCTAGCAGATGTTACATGAATTTTTTTTTGTAGCACAATCTACCACTAGATCTGTAAAATTTTAAAATGACTACAAACTACATTTATAGTGAGGTCCACCGCTGTGTTTTTCTTCGGTGGTAGCGCTGACTTGTAATGACGAAGGCCTGGCCCGTGCGATCCCGGGTCAGTGCAGTTTTTTGGGTTTTTCCCCACCTGTAAGGACACATGTCAGGGGAAAAGGAAAACTTTAAGGCCCCAAACGGTCCCCGAAATCATATGGCCATCATTCATCGTTATGCCTTTCACTGGTGTGGAAAAGGCAAAGGGAAAGTTTACCACACCTACAATTCCCTAGTAAAGCTGCAAGCATAGCATGAAAAATGCTATGATTGCAGTGAAGGACCTGTCTTCGGGTAGGTTTAGAATATATGGATGGATAGTAGTGAGCTACATTACATTGTATAGGCCGCCAGATATAATATGAAGAGTTAACTCTCACAGACTGCAATGGGCAGGGCATGTGGCACGTATGGGCAAACAAAGGTGCATGGAGGCTTCTTGAAGGAAACGCCCATTTGGAAGATAAGAATGAGGTGGGAGAATATCCATTATTTGAGGGAAGTAGATTATTCAGGGATGAAATTGCTCAGGATATGGATGTATGGAGAGCTTGTCTGCACAGCCATGAACCTACAGGTTCGATAGAGCCAGGGAGTTAAGTTAGAGTTAAGAGAATTTTTTTCTAAGTCCCAGGCAGACACCTCATGCATGCACCAACAAAGTGAAGCAGTTTACTCTAAGGAATATCGTGATGCAGCGAACATTATACATGCTACTTAACAAACCTAATGCAATTTAAGCACAAAATGACGTCCAAAAATAATAGTATGCTCTGAAATTCTAAAGGGATAAGGTCAAGAAATGAGTGCACACAAATTCTTCTAACTTTCACAGAATCGCAGTGTGCATGGAGGAGCTGTAATTGTTAATGTAGCTTCTGGTAGATGGCTCTGAAGTCTGTGTTACTAACTTTAGGAATGTTAAAAAATGGACGTAAACTAACTTCCCATTTCCTAACCTAATGAAACAATTTACATGCATAATATTTGTTCCCAAAAACATGGACGTAAACTAACTTACCATTTCCTAACCTAACAAAACAATTTACATGCATATTATTTAATAAACTATAATCTAATTTTGCATATACCAACACTAAATATGGTTTGGAATTATTTTCAAATGTTGATAACTCCGATTTGAGAGCCACCTAGCGGATGCTACATGAAGCATTTCTGCATCTCTAGAACCCGTTGCACAATATTTGCGTAATTTATAAATATATAAAAATCACAAGAAATGTTTATAAATTAGTTTCAAAATGTTTAACATTTTTAGTCTGGCGGTGGTACTAGTACCACAGCATTTAAATGACACTGAAGTCAGATAAAATTAAATTTCTCGCCATGCCTGTGCTGGAAGATTTACAGGGATTTCTGAACCAGAAAAACACCCCTGTAAATCTGCCGGCACAGGCATGCCAAGGAATTTAATTTTCTCCGGTTTCAGTGTCATTCAAATGCTGTGGGGAAGTCCTGCGCTGTAGCCGAGCGGTTAAGGTAGGAAGCCTTGGCGCAGAGCTACGGGACTTGCGCTGGTTCGAGTCTCCATGGGGGAACAAATTTTCTCATGGTATTTCGGCCAGTATGGGACCGGTGCCCACCCAGCATCGTGAGGCAATTGGGTAGCTACAATAAGTAGCGGCTCCAGGTTGAGGAACTAGCTGTAACGGCTGGGGGACTCGACATGCTAACCACATGTCACCCCCTACACTGGCTGTTGATCATCTACCTTTGTGATTGACACATGTGGATGTGAAGGGCCAGCAGCCAGCTGGTAAAAGGGCAACCGCTGAAAAGTGGAAAGACCCTCAATCGGAATCGGACACCAAAGATATTATCAGTAGCATGCAGAGGGTTAATCATGAAAAGGGACTGGTGGTATATATTGTTGTTCATAGTGATGAAATTCTCACCCAGGACTAAAGAGTATTTTGATTAGCTTTTAAGTTTCAAACTTCAATTTTGGGGCATTTCACCTGTGGTTGGCAACAAGGATTGTATAGGTTGGCTACATTGTTGAAAATAAATTATATCCACTTTCAAATGTAGGCACATGTACATGGTGGCTTAATTTTCATGTCACATAGTGGACACTTTCATCCCGGTATCATTATATTTACTAACATTTCCCACTATTTTAAGGAATTGCCAGTATATTTGGAAGAGATAATTTAGCACTCATGATGAAACTTATAGATAGGGACATCTGATATTTAATGATGAATCCATATCTATCCTGAAGTGCTGTTTATCATCTTACATGAATCAGGCTGAAGTTTTCATTAGTTGCAGAGTTTTCTAAAAAAAACCATTCAACTTTAGTCAAACTTCTGGTCGCCCATCAGTCGAAATTTGACCACAATTCATTACATTTTTAAGTATGTCACAAATATGTTATTATGCATTAATTTTTTATTTATTTAAAAAATATGAACGATAGGAAAGGTAAAAGCTTGGCTAAGCCATATTTAAAAGACAATGCGTCATTTGACATTATATTTGCATTTGGCCTATTATGTGTATGGGAATATATATTCCTTCCTCTTTGTCTGCTACTCCAATCCATCAATGTTCTAAGTCGAGGCATAATGGAAGTAGGTGCGAATATGTAAATATAAAATAATTTAATGAAATTACTGAAACAAAGATTAGATAGGGTTTAATTTAAATAATGTATTCACTTTTTAAAATCACTAATAATAAACCACTATTAATAAATACGTGAGAGTAAGTCAATTCACATCGCTGCTGCATAATTTTCATTTTACAATGCACTTTCAGTATCAACGTACATAAATGAATAATACACATAAATTCCTTAGAGACCATTTATTTTATTTTGTTTAATTTAACTTATTTGTAACACATACATAAATTTTTATTTTTCTGCACTCCTCTATATGAGCTTTAATTATGTCAAATATCACATTCCTCCATGAAGGCAATTGCTTAAAAAAGGGTACAAAGTTTTTCCTTTACATATTACTATATAGATTATTAGGTTACAGTTTTGTTTTTGCTAACTTTTTCTATTACTTTAAACATTCTCTAGTGCTTTTTAAAACATTGTTTACAATTCTTAAATAATAGAAAAAGTATTTGAGTGTGTGAATTTTGACTCTCCTCATACTTCTTGATTTTTTATGCAGACCTAGCTTTTGTCGCTAACTTGGTGACATTCTCGATTCCATACAACTGCCAGCTTGCGGTTGTCCCTGCAAATTGATTTTTGCATCTTCTGCTGTTGGCTGAGCGATGAACCTTCAAATCAAATTTTTTTCTTTCTTACTGGGAACCTCAAAACGCAGTTCCTTTTTATTCTTGCATATGTAAATTTTCTCCCAAATTGTGAGTTCCATAGATTTTTCTTAACTGTTTAAGTAATTTTGCCTTAGTTTTGATTGTGTTTTTCTGACCATGCACGTGCAGCTATTCCACCAGATTTTTCTATTTCTCCATTTTTAACATTTCTAAGGTGTTCTTTCAATCTTGTATTTAAATTCCTTTTTGTTTTTCCTATGTATATTTTTTCACAATCTTTACAATCAATTTGATAAATCCCTGATTTGTTGCCGTCTTTTCATTTCTGTTGGTTTTGATTCATTTATTTTGTTTGGTTACAAAGGGGCAAATTATCTATCCACTTCTTATAAATATGTTTGGGAATTACAAAAGTTGGTTATGCCAATTTCACAGATGTGTTGCCACCTGTTGGGAACTCTTAAGCATTTGTGGATGCACACTGCTATTCTGTAGAACTTGGAAAAAATCATTGACTTATTCTACAGTTTTTTCCTGTAGTTTATTGTATATGCACCTAGAATAAATGAAGGAGAATCAAATTTGACAGAATTTGTGTGAGGTAATTTGAAAGTTGCATTATATGTTGGATACTTTAGATGTTAATTTATTTAGTTAGGTTAAATAAGGAGTGTACTTCCAATTTCTTGAAAATTAGGTACTTAGATCGTAGATAGGGACAGTGGGAATCTCATTAATCCATTTGAGTTTTGAATTTTTACTGTTCTCTTCATAAAATTTCATACAATCTTGAGGTAGATGGTTCGAATATGGCATAACAACCATAAGCAATCACATCAAGGTCTTCATGATTCTTAAAAGATAAATTCTCTCACAACTTTCACAGAATCCACAGCAATTTCTGCAATATAATCTGCAGTGTGGGAGTGACATGATGTATCAGTTATGTTGTATATTTAAGAGGACCGCTGTGGTCTCGAGGTAGCATGCTGCCTTGTCATGCAGCAGGCCCAGGTTCAATTCCCAGTCGGACAAGCTTCCTGGGTGAGATTTTTTAGGGGTTTTCCTCACCTGTAAGACAAATGTCAGGAAGCTTTGAGTCCCTAATAGTCCCCAAACATCATCTGGCCATCATTATCATTAACACCCTTATCATCCATGGTGTGGAAAGCAATGGGAGCTACCACCCCTATAGGCCCTAATTCCCTAGTAAAGCTGCAAAGCATAGCATGAAAATGCCATGATTGCAGTGAAGGGCCTGCCCTAAGGTAGAACACTATAAATAAATAAAACAAATTAAGAAGACATAGGATTCCACATAACTGTAGCAATTTATTAAATTAATATTTAGAAGCTAAAGTTATTACATCGATGGAGATAAGTAAATTAATGTACACAACTAAGCTATTGTAATCAATGGTAAAGAGAAAAAAATTATGCCTGACATGTGTACATTAATTTACTTATTGCCATCATAGTAATAGCTTTTAACTTCTTAATACTAATTTAATTAATTTAGTACTGGTTAGTTGCTTATGAATATTTGATCAGTCGTCCGAACTCGTACAAACAGTTTGTTCGCTCATATCGTGGAAACATTCTTGTTCACTCCTATATATTTTTAAGAAGGGTTCCAGTAACATCACTGCTTGAGACAGGACAAATAATCAGGTCATAACATTTGTATTAACTTGATGAATTCTGCTGGTACCGTATGCATCGAAATGGCGTTTGTTGCTGAACAAATTTTAGCTACTTGATTATTCAGCATCTCTTTCTGACGAGCAGTTCTTTTGACAAAAAAGGACCGAAGCTGACTTTGAGTAATGTTTTGTTTTGAATTATGTAACTTGACTCCATTTCTTCTGCAGCTGATAAGCTTTCATTGCTGTAATTGCAATAAAGATTAAAATAATAGCTGGGGCAATTATTCATGCAACTTTAATTAGTTCACCTTCAAGGAGGAATAGATTATTAATGTTTTGCACATTTCATTACTGGTACTTTCAGATGAACTTGGAACACCAATAAGAAAATGTCTATTTTATACATTTCCAATAGGTTGTGTTATATACACACCTACTATTACTTTTATCACTTGTAAATTGTAATAAAGAAAATAACACACTACTGGAAAAATTCCAGTATTCTAATGTAATATTAAATATTTTAATATGCTTTCTTTGTCATAGGCTTTATGGCCCTTTGATTCTAGCCATAGCTGCCCCTTATAAGAGTTTCATGACCAAGTGAATTTAGTTCAGCTTATTTCTATACATGTCAGTTAATGACATGTCAGCCATAGTCTCAGTGAGACATATATTAAGCAACTAAGGTATTATTTGGACTAGGAAGGTTGGTTAAATTAAGGTATTATTTGGACTAGGAAGGTTGGTTAAATTTTACTCAGGGGCTTCCTTTATTCAGGCTTGAGGTTCTTTTATGAGCCTGAAAATTCTTCATACTCAGGAGCAATGGTTTTAACTTTCTTCCATAAAACTCGTTCCTTGGATTTTTCCATCATAAAACTCTATCAACCCCTGTGGGGTTTGAACTCACAGCCCTTGAGATTAGAGACGAATGCACTAACTAGACCACTGGCCCAGCCCAACCATTCTAACATACTGCTGCAATTGATCAAATTTTAAATTCAAGTAAATTTTAAATTATCTTATTCAAACTTTTCATTAAGTGGTGCTTGCTCTTCAGAATCAGAAAAGATTCATGTATATTTTCCTGAATCTTCCATTTAAGAAGTTGAGAGTTTATCCCTGCTACTAAATGTTGCATTTCTAAACCACATTTCACATTTTGCTTTGGTACCTTTATATTGTAAAATATCTATAGGATCTTCTTTTCTTTCTTATGTTAGACATTGTAACAAACAAAACTAAAACTGTACAGACTTAAATACAGTAAACATGAGATATTTACCTTGTTCAGTTACAAGCTCTGCCAGCAGTTATTCTTTGTCCAACTTTGACATTTAACTTCTGAATGTATTACTCTGGGTAGCATGTGTAAGAGTGCAGACAAACTCTGTCAGCTGTTTGTTACAAGCCGATAAATTAATGCACAACAATCGTTTTAATTTTTAATGTTGCAGGTTGTATTAACATTTACAATGGTATGTCAAACTAATTAAATTATAATTGTTGATATTAAATAAATTAATTCAAATCAAACATTTAAATTATAATAACAAAGTTAACATAAACTACCTGACAGCTGCCATATTTGTAACTGACATTCAACTTTTGAAGAATCGTACAGTTTCAAACAAATGAAAATTTTTAGTTAGTTTTGAAGAATTATGTAGGTATATACTGTATTCTGATCAAATGTAAACATAAATAGCTTTAAATGCGTAATTATATTAATCGAGTACATGATCTATTTTTTTGCTTCCGCTGAAATGTGTTTTGGTCATGAACGAATCGCAGTAACTGCAGCAGTCGTGTGCTTCGTGGATTACCTGCCCATTTGTCTATTTTTTCGCTTCCGCTGAAATGTGTTTTGGTCATGAATGAATCGCAGTAACTGCAGCAGTCGTGTGCTTCGTGGATTACCTGCCCATTTGTTTTATCAAGTGTGTTTCTTAGGCTGGACAGAAAATACGAGGGCGGATCGGAAAGTAACGCACAATAATTTTTTTTAAAAAAGTTTAATAGTAAAAAAAAGGAAAAATATCACAAATGAACTTACATCTTTTACCTACTTTTCGACATAGTCACCAACTTTCTCAACACATTTTTCCCATCGTGTTACCAGTTTCAATATGCCCTGTTCGTAGAAGTCCGTTTGGTTGGAGTGTAGCCATCTGCACACTGCTGATTTCACTTCCACATCTGTCTCAAAGCGTTTGCCGGCCAGGAATTTCTTCATGGGACCAAACAGATGAAAGTCCGATGGTGCAAGATCCGGACTGTATGGTGGATGCTGGAGCACCTCCCAACCAAATTTGGCGATTTTCTGACGAACGACAGCAGCAACATGGGGGCGAGCATTGTCATGAAGAAGTTTAACGTTAATGTTGTGACGTTTGTCACGATTGGCACGATGCAACTTCACCAAAGTTTTAATGTAGGCCGCAGCATTCACAGTGGTCCCGTGTTCAGCAAAGTCCACCAATAAAACACCATGCATATCCCAGAACACTGTCACAAGCACTTTCCTGGCAGATTGAGTCACTTTGAATTTTTTCTTTACTGGGGAACCAGCATGTTTCCACTCCATTGATGCCTGCTTTGTTTCAGGCGTGTAGCGGTACGCCCACGACTCATCACCTGTGACGATTCCTTCCAGAAAGTCATGTCCTTGTGCGGTGTACTGCGTTAAGTGGTCCAAGCTTGCCGTCATTCGCTGGCCCTTGTGGTCGTCTGTCAGGTTCTTAGGCACCCAGCGAGCACTAACTTTATGGTATTTCAAATTTTCATGAACAATATCGTACACCGCACCATAGGAAATGTTGAACTTCTGCGATAAGGCTCCGCAGTTGCACACGCCGGTCATTCAGAATTGCCGCCTCAATGCCTCTGACATTCTGCGGGATTGCTGCTGTTGTCGGCCGGCCGGAGTGTGGCGAATCACTAAGGTTCACGCGTCCCTCTTGGAAGAATGTGCACCACCTGGAGACATTGCTACGGTCCATACAATCATCCCCATACACGCCACGCATGTCCCTGTGAATTTCACTGGGTTTATGCCCTTTGGCCCACAAAAATCGAACAACACTTCTCTGTTCCTCACAGGTGGACGACTGTAGCATGCGCGCCATCTTTGTTGCATAGTTCAAGCTTCTCTCGCAAGAGGTGCACCTGAGAAAAAAAATACCATCTGTAGTGAAAACTTCAAACTATGTCTCTGTGAAATTTCAACATTCAAGCTGCAATACCAAGGCAGAAAAAAATTATTGTGCGTTACTTTCCGATCCGCCCTCGTATTAGGTTCTGTAACTGACAATGTCTTAACATATTTTAAGGATTAAAGAGTTCAGTGGAGTTACATTGGCCTAACTAACGAACTCATAGGTTCATGGTAGCACTGACAAGCTCTCCATACATCCCTATCCTGAGCTAATATTTTCCAATCATCTCCTGTATAATCTACTTCCTTCATATCATAGTTAATGTTATTCTCTCACCTCATTCTTGGTCTACCAACTGGGGGCTTTCCCTGTGATTTTCCTACAAGAAGCCTCCATGCATGTCTTTCATTCCCCATTTGTGCTACATGTCCTGCTCATCACAGTCTACGAGACTTAACTGTTCTCATTATGGCTTCATATAAAGACCATGTAGTTCACTGTTAGGCAGTATTCTCCATTCACCTGTCTGTTCATCTCTCTTTGGTCCAAAAATGTTCCCAAGAACTTCTCAAGTACTCGTGTAATCTCCCATATAATAGAATACATTTTTATATCATGTTTGAAGAGAAAAATTAGACGCTGAGACTGGGGCTTGAACCCATTTTTATGTATGAAATTAAACTAAAAAAAATTAAATTGCGATTAAAAACAATTTGATTTAAATCAATCCTTGAAAACAATGAATCCCTTGTCATAGATTTATGCCATGTAAAAGAATGTTGGACCTGAAAAAAAAGTCTTTTAGCAAAACTTTGTTGGTCTTTTCATGTGCGTGTTTGAATGGTCATTAACCCATTTGCTTCAGGTTTAAATGCTCAATGCATTTCACCAGAAACAGGATTTGTTACCGTAAATTATATTATTTTCAGATATTCAAAACAAGCAAAAGATAGCGGTACTTGAGATTACATTAAGGGTGAAGGCCAAAACACAATCCTCTACTATTCATAAATGTTAACAAAAGATTACCCTGCCAAGGGATGTACAAAGTATTGCAAAATATATAACAGCAGAGCTAAGCGAGTGTACCTCGTCTTCTGAGTTGAAGGCCATTTAACTGCTGGCGAGTCTACCTTGTCTTTTGAGGCGAATGTGTTAATGACATGAACTGTCAAAAGACCAACATTAAAAAACTATATTGAAATTATTGCAAATATATGGTGATATTGTTATATTCATTTATATAGCAGAAAATAGCTCAACAGATTTATTATGAATAATAATGTTATTACTTCAGAAGCTGCAAAAAAAGTTCATGCATAGAATTCCAATTATTTCACACTCTGAAATTTCCACCAAATGTAATAAAACTATTTATTTTTCCAGGAAGTATTACAAGACAAAAGAAGATATGGCTGATACCGAAGACCTTCTCGATTATGAGGATGAGGAGCAGCCAGAACAGCCAGTAGTTGATGGATCTGGCGATGCAACCTCAAAGAAGGAAGTTAAGGGAACTTACGTATCGATACACAGTTCTGGTTTTCGGGATTTCCTTCTGAAACCAGAAATATTACGAGCTATAGTTGATTGTGGTTTTGAACATCCTTCAGAAGGTAAGAATTAAAATCTAATTAAAAGAATATATAATTTGAGCATCTCAATGTACTATCCTATATCTTTTATTAAAATAGCACAGATGATGATACTTATAGATAGGGACATCTGATATTGTAATGAAGAATTTATCTATCCTGATGTGCTATTTTTTAATTAAAATGTAGTTGATTGTAGCATGTAGTCATCTGTAATTCAAGAACATAAGAATAGACTAATTACCTTTGCAAAATATGATAATGATAACCCACATTCATAAAGTTTAGTTATAAGTATTTTATTTTTGCAAATTATTTACTGTTACAAGGTAGTTATAAAATTGAGCCTACGTTATGCTGCCGTCTCCCAGTAGATTTATATGCTACATGAAGGAAATGAAAGTTGCATTGGGTATAATTGTTTGCACCAAAAACATTGAAAAAAAAAATTGGGTTTTTATTATTTATGCCCCGAGGAGATATATATATATACTAGAAGTCCTGGCCACGCGTTGCTGTGGCTAAGGTATACGTTAAAAATTTAAATTAAGTTGCTATCTTTCAGCCAGATTACTTAAAACTAATACTTGCACACAAAATTAATAATATTGAAAATAAAATAAACACTGAACACACTTAAATTATGAAATAATTAATATTTGTAATTGAATTGAAATTTGCGGTTGCAACAAAAAGCACAGCCATCTGGATCTCTCTTTGTTAAATAATAAACCAATTACCTTACCAAATTACCTTACACCGCCATCTGTTAGAATCGTATGGAACTCACAGATAATTACACTGCCATCTGTTAGAATCGTATGGAACTCACAGATAATTACACCGCCATCTGTTAGAATCGTATGGAACTCTCAGTTAATTATAACTCTGTTAAATAAACAAGTAATTTGCAATAAAAATAATGCGACTATAAATTTAGTTATAAACTACCATAAGTCTCAAGTTGGATCAAACTGCACACAGTGTACAAAATTTTATTAAAATCGGTTCAGTAGTTTAGGATTTCATCGCAGACAAACTATGTGACACAAAATTTTTATATATTAAGATATACGTATATATATATATATATATATATATATATATATATATATATATGTATATGGACTAAAAATAGTAGTAATATTGAACAAAACTGCAATGCTTATTTGCAATATGGTAGTAAAGGTGTAGAAGTAAGTTTTCCCTTAGAAAAGTCACTGAATTTCTAGTTAAAATTCTGTGCAGGACATGTGGAACTTGTACAGGTGTTTAGCAACTTTAAACTTTCTAGCCCAATCCTCCCTCTTAAAACCATCATATTCTATTGTAGGGGTGTTATGCAGTCAGCATGTGATTCCCAACCATTACACCTGATTTTTCTCAAATTGGAGTTGGTGCTTACCAAGGTACCCCAAATTTCATGATGCTGGGTGGGTTGCCACAGTCCCATACTGGGCGAAATTCATGAGAGAATTCATTCTTCCATGGGTACTCAAATCATCACAAGTATTTTTCTCGATATGAATGCATGGTGTCTTAAACCACTCGCCTAAGGCACAAGATATTATACTATTGTTAATAATAATAATAATAATAATAATTGTCCATTTCATGAACCATTTTCTTATATAGTTTGCACCTGGAACACGTTTCAACATCTTGCCATTTTCAGCAACTATTTATGTTATTCTGTTTGTTTTTAATTGAATTCTGCATTTTTATTCTTGTGGTTAATTCATAATGCAAATCTTCTTGTTTCAGTACAACACGAATGCATTCCCCAGGCTGTACTTGGGATGGACATTTTGTGCCAAGCCAAGTCTGGTATGGGTAAAACTGCAGTGTTCGTGTTGGCAACATTGCAACAGTTGGAGCCCACAGAGAATCAAGTGTATGTGTTAGTGATGTGCCATACACGAGAACTGGCATTCCAGATCAGCAAAGAGTATGAAAGATTCTCCAAGTATATGCCACAGACAAAGGTAAGTTCTAATAATTATTACTTCCTAAAAATATTAATTGTAATTTGTAATGTTGGATTTAATTCTCAAGATACCATTTACTGATTTCTCCTTAAAGATTTGTTAAAGTCAAGGGATATATTAAAATTTTTATTAATAATTGTTTGTTGATTGTTTCCAGGTGGGAGTATTTTTTGGTGGGTTGCCAATCCAAAAGGATGAAGAAGTTTTAAAAAACAGTTGCCCGCATATTGTAGTGGGGACTCCTGGTCGAATCCTTGCCCTCGTCCGCTCAAAAAAGCTGAACTTAAAACATCTGAAACATTTTATTCTTGATGAATGTGATAAGATGCTTGAACTTCTTGGTAAGTGTGTATGGTTAACGAAACAAAATATTGGAAAAATATTATCAAGTATATTCCTTTTGTCTAAAGAATAGAGTAGATGTGAATAAAAGTCCCAAGATAGGTCTAAAAATTAATAATTAGTAGTTTATATAAGGGGCATGCCATAGCATAGTTGATTATGGGCTTAGAAGCTGGAAGGAAGGTCAAAGCTTTGAATCCTCGTGGGGTCAGGATCTTGAAACTGATCCAAGCCTGGTGGCATAATGGCCCTGGGGGTCGACAGTATCTTAACAGAAATGAATATTAGATGCTTGTTCTGGCAGTAAAGGTGCCCATCACACAGGGCTGATAAACCTTGTGACATCAAGTGCTGATTGATTGTCTAGAATATATGGTGTGTGTGTGTATATAAATATATCAATTTTTTTTTAACTTTTATAGGAATTAATCACTCCTCATATAAATTTTCTAAGTAGATCGCGATTTCGAGACCACAAAGGTCTCATCTTCAGCACTTTCTTGGCGACTGATGTTATGTCGATCGGAAGAAACTCTTCTTCTTCCCTCTGTTGGTGGACCGTTGGGAAAAGATCCACATTCAGAAAAACAAAGGAAAACTTATGAACTTTGAAATTCCTGCAAATTTTGACCTGATCCAGAGGTTCATCGGTCCACCAACAGAGGGAAGAAGAAGAGTTTCTTCCAATCGACATAACATCAGTCGCCAAGAAAGTGCTGAAGATGAGACCTTTGTGGTCTTGAAATTGCGATCTACTTAGAAAATTTATATGAGAGGTAAGAAACATTTAATTTCACCACATATCAATTCATTCTTTTGAAGAGTGTTATTAGCTTAATATTTCTCTGTTATCTTAACTTTTACTACATAAATATCTGCTCCCTATTAATATCCCGGAGTTCTCTTAAGTGTCATGGCGGCTAGCTACTAACACGCACAAGTTACGCTCCAGGTTTTAAGTTACTTTCCAGCAGGTGCCTTTGTTATTTCATAGTTAAAGTTGTATATTCGTAGTCAGTTTAAGTTTAAATTTATATTAGTTAGTGTCAAAAGTGTGTACATTTAACAACATGGGTAAAAACACACGTAATTCAAACAATGATTCGACAAGTTCTACGGAGGAAGCAGTGAAACGTGTGGCTAAAGAGGCGCTACAGGATCCCGGCACTCTGCAGGTGTTTGTGTCCATGTTGCGGGACTAGGTAGTGGCGGAACTGCAGAAGACCATCCAGGACAACACTAAGGTAATTGAGGATCTGAAAAAGACCCTCGATGAAAAAGACAGAAAGATTGAGGTGTTGGAAAATAAAATAGACGATCTAGAACAATACCAGAGACGTCAATGCCTCAGAATTTTTGGTGTAAAAGAAGAGGCCGGAGAGGACACTGACCAGAAAGCCATCGAGGTGGCCAAAAAAATCGGTGTCGATCTATCAGTAACAGACATTGACAGAAGTCACCGTGTTGGTGTTAATAATGCAGAAAGACCACGGGCTATAATAGTGAAATTTGTTAGTTACCGCAAGCGCAGTGAAGTTTTTCTAAGCAAGAAAAAGTTGAAAGGAAGTGGGGTCACTGTTCGCGAGGACCTAACGAAGTGTCGCTATTGCCTGCTACAAGACAGTATACAAAAATACGGTATTCAAAATGTATGGACAATGGACGGTGCCGTCATAGCCAAAGTAAATGGCGAAAAACGCAAAATTAGATCTTCTACGGATATCAACTAGATAGGACCTGAGTGTAAAATATGTTTACTTTATTTGTCTTTTCTTTGATAACAATTATATTGTTAATTTATTTCTAATTTAGGTAAGTTTTAAGTTTATTATTTTTTATTTAGGACAACTTGTTTTATTTTCATTTTTTAAGTTATTTGTTTAGCTAAATTATTTTAATTTTATTAGAGTTATTACAATACATAGTTTATTTTTACTTTCTGCTATTGGCAACATTGAGCTGACAAATTATGAAGTGCTTGCATCCCCTGACTCACTCGCCTTCTCCAATTACCCTCTTATTGTGAAGACAGCTTTTAACACAGGTAGCAACATTCCTCAATCCCTACCATCCCCTCCCACAACAACTACCAGTCTACTTAGGAATGCATTTTCTATTCATAAATCATCACTTAAAATCGCTCACGTAAATTCACAAAGCATTCTGTCCCACTTTGATGAGTTATTTTCATCTCTTGGACTGAGCGCCATTTTAATTTCGGAAACCTGGCTCACCCCTTCCATACCTTCGTCCCTTGTTCACCTAGACGGATATACACTGCTCAGAAATGACAGAATAGATAAAAGAGGTGGAGGAGTTTGTGCCTTTATATCAAATGAGCTTAATCCAAGAATTGTCCACAAGTCCCCTTCTGTATATTCCGCTCGCCCCGAGTTCTTATTTGTAGAAATTCAAGCCAGTCTAAAAAAATGTCTCTTATGCATTGTATACAAACATCCAAAAATTGGGCACCTTTCGGATCTAGAAAACGCTCTGAACGATTCATTGCCTCATTATGAACACGTTATTGTCGCAGGCGATTTTAATACAAATCTTCTTCAGACTGACTCACCAGCCATATAACTTAAAAATATGTTCCAAAGCTTAAATATGACAATTGTTCCTCTCTCTGCCACACATCATACTGCTACTACCGACACTCTACTGGACTTAATTGTGACTACACATCCACAGAAAGTACTGTCATATGGACAAATTCCTGCTCCTGGCATATCTGCTCATGACATTGTATTCGTAGAATACTCACTCCAATGTCCTAAAAGACGTTCTAAATTGATTACGTACAGAAATTTACAAAACATAGACGATACTAAACTAAAATCAGACGCTTTAGAACTACCTTGGTATTCAATATGGAATCTTAGATCAGTTGATGAAAAAGTAGACACATTTAATACACTGATACTACAACTATATGACAGACATGCACCAGTAAAAACCCGACGATTTTCCCGCTCCCCTGCTCCCTGGATGAATGATTCAATACGTGAACTTATGTCAAAACGAGACAAAGCATACCGAACATACAGACGACATAAAAATGACGAGAACTGGCAACTGTACAAACAACTTAGAAACACAACTACACAAACTATACGTAATGCCAAACTACGACACGCCCACAGTATAATCGGACCTGAAATAAGTGCACGGGACACTTGGCGAAATCTCCGTGCAATGGGACTTAGACAGTTGAATCCCTCAACTGACTCTATAGACATTTCTGTAGATGACTTAAATGAACATTTTACCTCAATACCCATGACACTCTCCAGACAACAAGACTAAAATAGACATTCTTAAAGACTTATCCCCATCCCCACATATAGGAAGAGATAAATTTTACTTTTACGACATTTCGCCTATAGACGTTAAAAAAGCACTCAAGCGGATTAAATCCAATGCGCAAGGAACAGATAACATCAGCATTTTAATGCTAAATAAAATCATTGACATTATACTACCCACAGTGACTCATATTTTCAATGCTTCCCTTATAACTTCTATCTTCCCTATTGTATGGAAACAGTCTAGAGTTCGGCCTATACCAAAAATAAGTACACCTACTAACTGTAATGACTTCCGACCGATTAGCATCCTTCCGACATTATCTAAAGCACTGCCGTTATCACCTCTATGCTGATGATCTCCAAATTTACCTACATTCACCTCCTCATTCTCTCTATAACAGCTTGATGAAAATGAATGACGATCTCATATCCATCTTTAACTGGTCTTCAAGTATCGGTCTAAATCTAAATCCTAACAAGTCACAAGTAATTCTAATGGGGCAACAAAGACTGCTTACAACCTTTGACATATCTACACTTCCAAACATTACTATAAATAATATAATTATCCCTTATTCTTCTTCAGTAATAGATCTTGGACTACATCTAGACGCAAATTTAACCTGGCAAACACAAGTGAAACACATATGTAAAAAGACTTTCTCCATCTTACATTATCTTAGATGTTTAAAGAATTTTCTCCCAGTTTCGTTAAAACAAATCCTAGTGCAGAATCTTGTGTTACCACACTTTGATTATTGTGACATTATATATAATGATCTAAACTATGCCTTGTCGCAGAGACTGCAGCGTGTTCATAATGCTTGCGTTCGATTCATTTTCAATATCCGGCGTTATGACCATATTTCCGAACACTTTAATAACCTCTCTTGGCTCCGTCTTACTGACAGACGTAAATTGCACTCTCTTTCGCTACTTTTCAAGCTTCTGAATTCCTACATTCCTACTTACCTGGCGTCCAGATTTGAGAAGTTATCCTCCTACCACAATATTGACACTAGGTCACAAGATAGCAGTCTGCTAACAATTCCTCTTCATAGCACTTCCTCCTATTCTACTTCCTTCACAGTAGCTCCGCCCGCTCCTGGAATCTCCTTCCTCAAGATATCAGGGGTTGCCGCACACTTGGCACCTTTAAGTCACGCTTATACAGTTACCTGTTGTCTAATAATTAATTGTTCTCTATTTATTTAATTTTATGCTATGTCATTAATCTTTTCCTCTTTTTTTTATATATCTTGTACATATTATATATTTAATTCGTTAAATTTAGAGTAAATCAAAATACATTATAAATATTAATTGTATTGTATTCATAACTTGTAATCGTTTAATATATATATATTGTAATTTAGATTTAAGACTTTTCTTTTGTATTTTTTTTAAACCTGGTTGAGTGGTAGACAAGGCCTTAAGGCCTTAACTCTGCCAGGTAAAATAAAGCTATTATTATTATTATTATTATTATAACATTTTGGTTTATGTATTCTGAAAATGCCCCAGGTTGTCGTTTAGACATTTCTGGTATTCTCTCCTGGCATTGGCATAATCGTACCCACTTCTGAAGTTAGGGTTACTATATTCTGAAAAGTAATATTTAATATTTGTAGTACATTATAGAAATATCAAAATCTTATATGTTGAGAAATAATATATATGTTATTTCTGTTTTCAGACATGAGACGTGATGTGCAAGAAATATTCCGCAACACACCGCATGGGAAACAAGTGATGATGTTCAGTGCCACACTGAGCAAGGAAATACGACCTGTCTGCAAGAAATTCATGCAAGATGTAATTGACGTTCAATATCTTCCATTTATTACATAGTGTGGGGATTACATTAGTCATTGCTTTTGTCTCATCTGTTGAAAAATCATCAAATGACATAGGAGGCGACTTAGTCGGGCAACTTGGGTCACTCACCAACCTCAGTACACAATCTGTAATTTGAGTTACAAACTCCCACCAGAACCAGAATCCAGACTATCCTCTGCCATTCTGTTGACAATGAAGTCTTCGGAATACAACATCCTTTTTTGTTGGAATAATTTATCCCAGAATATCCTCGCTGTTTCCTCTATGTACTGTTCTTTCTAAACTCTTCATCCCCCATCTTTTATTAGCACTGTAGCAAATTTAGTTTGGGGGAAATATTGGGAATTTTGTTTGTTTTTGGGTCTTATTATGGGGAAAATACTGAAGAACAGAAGATGAAGAGAAGATAGAAGATGCAAGAAAGAAGCCTTCAAGACAGAAGATGTGTTGGGTGGTTAGGGGGTTTTGAAGTGTTATCACAACGTATTTGATGTTGGAAATATTTTGGTATGGCTACAGTGCACTGCAAAATTTGGCTAGGAAGTGTGTTGAGGTCGGATGAAGCCACTTTGTCGTCATGGTGAAGCTGGTGATTCAACACGTGTGGCTTTCTTGTGGCACCTTGTGTGTGGTCGAGACTACCTCCCATGTCGTCGATCCGTATGTAACAAATGTCTGCTTTGAAAGGGTCTGGTAAATTGGTGTCTTATTTCGTTATATGGTGGGTGGGGAAAAAATTAAATTAACGGAGGGGATTTTTGCAAATTGTTCCATAGAACTGAGAGTGTGTTCAGGAGTGGATTTTCAAAGATTTCTATTAATATGCAGCCATTATACTTCAAAATTGCCCAGAGCAGATTCATGGGATGTGATTACACAAGATTTATTTTTCATTAAGGATTTTGAGTTCAATATTTTGTTCTAAAAGTCTTTTCATTAGACCATAAAAACTTATAAAAAAAGTGACTTCATAGTCATTTATGTGATATTTCATTCTATTTTGGGAAACCATTTGAGATTTTTCTCTTATGGTTCTTGTGTTAAATGCAGGTAGGAGTTTAAAATGTAAAAATCATGACATGGCTGCATTTATAGATTTCTTGCTCAAATCATTAAATAAAGCTTTGACTGGAACATTATTGTAGGTTACACTGTAAAAATTATGCCAAAATTACAAACAGCTATATGACCAGTGTGTAAAATAAAAATGTCTTCACTTTGCGATCCTAAGATATTGTAAAAATAAAATTCTCAACTGCATTCAGAGAGTAGATTCCAAATATTCATGTCTTTTGAACTATTTTAAATTTTAAGTTCCTATATTTGCTCTTATGCTCTCTTAATTAATTTCATGTTAATTGTTATTCCTAGAAGGTTTCTTTCTCATAATTTGGTTTATATCTAGGGATTAGCTAAATCACTCAAACACCCAAGTCTTTTAATTTCCCACTTGCAATGTTCCAGCTGAAGCTTTAAATGTTACATACTTATATCATTGACAGTGATAAGAATGAAACTTAGGCAACAATGGATGTTGAATATGTTTTGGGAATTTAGTGTTATTTTCAGTAAATACTATAGTTTTTGGGCTATTACTAAAATGTTAGTAGTGGGTTATTAAATAGTAGATATTTTTGTAAAGTAGTAAAATAAAATTGGACTTTATAGTTTTAATTACAAAATTAATTTTAATTTTTTAAAAAGTAAACTAATATTTGGGAAAAAAAGAAAATAGAGATTCCAATTTTTGTAAGTCTTTTGAATTGTTAGCATATTTTACTGTTTATGAGGAAAAAATTATCAGAGTAAAGGATATTAATGGGCATTAAAGTAGATTAGTTACTTTAGTTTAATTTCAAAAGTGTATTAGAGATTATTTTCAAAAGTGTATTACAGATTATTAATATCTGTTCACTATTAAAATTTTATGTAAGAGGAAAATGACTCAACTACCTTGATAAATTCATGGGGTATTTGTCATTAAATAGGATGTTAATGAAGGTTTACTTAATATCTGACAAGGATGTTGATTACATGACCAGATTCTAACTCTGTGGCACTTATCTGCCAAAATAGTAAATAATATTCAATAATTAAAAATTATTTTTTATACCGGGTTCTTTCGTACTAAAGTATAATAAAACTTAATAGATAGAAACCAACCTGGCTCACGTCGGAACTCAGATCATGTAAGAGTTTAAAGGTCGAACAGACCATTAAAATGATAGCTTTTATCATCATCTTCAAGATATGGGCCTATAGGCATTCTGCTCCCCAGTGCACTATATGCTGCAGGTGCCAGTCGTCCTTCCGTCATTTTGGTCTATTTCTTTGGCCTGGAGGTTTATAATGAATCAGCTGTTTTGATAAATGATTATTTGGCATTTTTTGTACATGTTCAAACCAATTACATTTATTTCCGTATATTCTCTCGTTTTGAATATTGCTTTGGGGAGTTCGAGTTTAATTTATATGTATCCTCATAGCAGGTATAAGGCCTGCTGCCGAGTAAGTCCAATGGTGGGGCTGCCACCTCAAAGCATTTGAACATGCTTCCATCTGTACAAACCCCAGGTGGAGGACTTCCTCTTCCGCTTGTCTTGCCTTTATTGAAGCTTGTTCTTTTTGCCGATTCAATCTTTGAGATCTTCACCCATATCCCTGGGCAGGGACCCTCATACCCCGAGAGATTGGGTCATTGATACAACTTAGTCACTAAGATTCATAGTGTTCATCCCCACGACGAGAATGCGCCTGTCAAGAATTACCTAGCTGTACACAGTTACGGCTTAGGCTCCCTGTACACGCTGCACCAGGTTAATATCCTCATCTAAAACCAAGGCTAAAGGCTTTTATCATGCCTAGTCAATTTACATGTTAATCCTGTTGAAAAGTTAAGATAGTTCAAACAGCAAACCAATATGTACTTTTGTTAATCTTGATTCGAGTAAAAATTTAAGGTTTGATAAATACTTTTTTGTAGTAGTCATTATCCTCTTATATAATTTTCAGAAGAAAATAGGGTGATAATAGTTTACTTATCCACTCCTGAATATGCACATAATGGGTGGGAAGGGAATTGTTTTGCTAAACATGTTTGCTGCTCTTGTGGTTCTCAGCCGATGGAGGTTTATGTGGACGATGAAGCAAAATTGACTCTACATGGTTTACAACAACACTACGTCAAATTGAAGGAAAATGAGAAGAACAAAAAGCTCTTTGAATTGCTTGATATTTTAGAATTCAACCAGGTATTGTATAGCTATGTTTTTATTATTAATTAGTATCTCAATGAAGGACAAATTATATTTGAAGAGAAAAATAATTGTATAGCTACTTTTAAAAGAATCAAACAAAATAATTATTCATATTCTTTTCCCATTATTTTTACATTGCCGAATTCACTACTTTTAAAAGAACCTTTCGATTTGGGATGCCAAATACATGCTCACATAAAGATTTTCACTTGTGGTATTCCAAGTGTATACAAGTGGGTTGCAAGCATTTATAAAAATTTCATTCCTCTGCAATCTCTCGGTATATTAAGCTCTATTTTGTCTGTGTAACCTTAAATGCTTGTAGATCTCCTTTCTACAGACATGAACACATTTGCGAGCTAATAAAATTTCCATGATCTTTTGGCTGTTCTGTTTAAATATTCTACACCATGTTCTGTGGTCTCAATTCTGAAGGAATTATACAAATTTTAAATGAACATTTTTTTTGAGATAGTGATGAAATTGATAGTTTTATGAGTAGAGGAAGATTATAAAAGTGGCAGAAATCAAAACAAGTTAGAAAACGAAGCTGATTGGGTTGATCTACCTTTGAAGTATCGTAAAACACAAAGTGTTGGCAATTTGGATTGGGGAAAAACTAAATAAGTGGAAGAAAAAAATTCGTTTAGTAGAAAATGGGGCTCTCAATCGAGTAGAAAGTATGCCATTGCCATTACACTTTTTTTGACAACACTTTAATGCAGACAATAGGTATGCCAATCAGTTTATAAATTCAAACCAAGACCATCTAAAGCTGTGGTCCAGGATTCAAGAATGGAAAATTACAGATTCTGATCAGCGTGTTTTTTTATACCTCATTGCAAATATTGATGAGTATTATTCAAAAGGCATCAGTAAAGATCATATTTTAGCAAAAATCCTCTTCTCGACATCCTATATTCATTTAATTGACGACATGCTTCTGAATTTTGATAGAAGTTAAAAGTTTTTGTGAGTCTGCAATCATCTTACCCCAATTTAATGTTGATTTGTTCTTGGAACAGTTTCGATATAATCTTCATCCAAGCTGAGGATGATATAGAAGATTAGGATCAGTAAATTAATGAGTCCTTTTTATATCTTATCTCATATTTCATGTTTCTTTAAACACGGGAACTAGTTTTCAAGAGAATCATCTCCCATTTTCAACCGACATTATGACTCAGCTTTTCGTTGGAATCACCATCAATAATGTTGCCATCTGGTGTTGATTTGATGAACTTCAAGTTGAGGTCACGTTCATCGAGAATCTCAGTTCATGGATCTAAATTTGTTCTTCTGAATATACATATTTTCTCAAATTGTCAATTCTAAAGGTTTTTCCAAATGTTTTAAAAGTTGGACCTCTTTTTCAATTTTATGATTCTCCAACAAACTACAGGGCACACCCCTGCACGCAACCACCCTTTCGCCATGTAGGAATGTACAGGTATAGATATTTAGTCTAGAATGTGATTTATTTCTATGTATTTATTATTTTGATGTCTTTGCAGGTGGTAATCTTTGTGAAGTCTGTTCAGAGGTGCATGGCACTAGCTCAACTTTTGATAGAACAAAACTTCCCTGCTATTGCTATCCATAGAGGGATGGGGCAGGGAGGAGAGGCTTTCAAGATACCAACAGTTCAAGGACTTCCAGAAGGTATATTATATTCCAACAATTTTTAAAAACACTTTATCATAAGTAATGCCATGAATGATTTCCAATTTATCTAGAAAATTTGGAAATCAAGAGTGACATTTGTTAGAACTATTTAACGAATAAAATTAAGCTGTTTACTCACAAATCATTATTTAACTATAGTTTTCTTAAAATATTTATATATTTAATGTAAACGGTGATGTTTGAAAACTAATGAGAAACGATTGGTACGCTTCATTTGCTTCTTTTGTTCATCACTGCAACCAGATCATGTTGCCAAAGGATTGCAATATTGTAAGAATGCATCCTAGTGGAGAAATTTATAACCAACATAATAGATATTAATTGATTTCTGATGTCCTATGATGTAAATATGTCAATTACATTTTTCTGCAATGCTATTTCCTGGAAAATAATTTGTTTAAGAAAGTGCAAACATCTCCCGCAAGTGTTAATTGCTGACATTCGTGCAATATATATATATATTATATTATTTTTGGTCTGGACATCTTACAGATCTGGACAGCTTTCCCAGTCTGGGAAAGCCAACGATAAAACAGAATTGTTTTGAAACATGTCCAAGAACAAATCAACATTAATATTGAGGTAAGATGTCCAGACCAAAAACAATATAATTAAAATAACCTCAAAATATAACTTCCTAAAATTAAATATTATATATATATATAATCTGATAGCCACATGCAGTCACTGCAAAATAATGCTATGACCTATTCAGAATGTTAAAAAGGAAGACCTTGATTTTATAGTGATTAAATTAAACTGATACAATTTGAGGTGATAAAGATTGTGATTGGTTGTAAATAAAAAATCATTGAAATGTGATTGGTCATAGATTCCCATTTGGGGCATAATAATAATAATAATAATAATACTTTATTTATTCTGACAGAGTTAAGGCCATAAGGCCCTCTCTTCCACTCAACCAGCACAAATACAAATAAATATTTGACAAATATAGATGTACACTATACTAATTATAAACAGTTAAAGATACAATAAATGTAGCAATGTAAATGTCATGTACAAACACATTTTATAGGGTAATAACAATAATGATACGATAATAATAATAATATAAATATGATACATTATACGGGAAACACCAATTAATATATATATATCTTACACTGGATAATAATGAAGTCGAGTTTAGAGCAAATATAAATTTAGATTTCTTTTAAAAGATGCCAATGTCCGGCAGCCCCTTATTTCTTGTGGTAGGGAATTCCAGTTGCGAGAAGTGGAGATGGTATATGACATGGAGTGATGTGATGTCCTATGTTGCGGTATATTAAGTAGGAGACTATGTTGTGATCTTGTGTTTAGGTTATGGTTTGGGGGCATGAGTTAGTCATAATAATATTATTTATTTTTTATTTCACTCACCTCATACTTCATAACTCCTAGCATACCCAGGGTTTCGTCACATCCTTTGTGACATTCTCAATGCTGTGTCACGTTCACAACTGACGTCCGGCTGCCTTCTATCTTACAGACTGACCTCCGTGCCATCTGATGGCTGACAGACGAACTTCCAAATCAGTCCTCTCTCCTTATAACCTGGTATTTCAAAATTCATAGTTGTATTTTCATTCTTGCATATGTAAATTTTTTCCCAAATTGTGAGTTCCTTCGGTTTTTCGAATTGTTTAAGTAATTTTGTTTTGGTTTCTATTCTATTCTATGTTTTCTGACCAGGCATGTGCAGCTATTGCAGATTTTTCGGTTTCTCCATTTTTAACAATTCTGAGGTGTTCCTTTAATCTTGTTTTGGTAATTTAATAAAAACCAACAAAAATGAAATGATTGAAGACTGCAAAAAATCGGGAATCTATCAAATTAATTGTAAAGATTGTGAAAAGATATACATAGGAAAAACAAAAAGGAATCTAAATATTTGGAAGTTCGTCGGTCAGCCATCAGATGGCGCGAAGGTCAGTCTGCAGGATAGAAGGTAGCCGGACGTCAGTTGTGAACATGACACAGCATTGAGAATGTCACAAAGGATGTGACGAAACCCTGGGTATGCTAGGAGTTATGAAGTATGAGGTGAGTGAAATAAAAAATAAACAATATTAAAAAAACCTCAGTGTTATTTCCTATCTACATAACTTAATAGTCATAAGTTGAGTCTGCTGTCATCTTACCTCATATTTTGTTGTTTCTTATAAGACATGTTTCAAAGCATTTCTGCTCCATCAGTTGGTACAAGATGCTGTACAGTCTGAACCATCTGATGGAGCAGAGATGCTTTGAAACATCTTACATGAAACAGCAAAATATAAGGTAAGATAAGGCAGACTCAACATTCATCAAGTAAATTCTCATAATGTTACTTCCTGTTGTATTTTCATAATATTTTAT
The DNA here is from genome assembly GCA_030220185.1 of Diploptera punctata. Classification (NCBI taxonomy): domain Eukaryota; kingdom Metazoa; phylum Arthropoda; class Insecta; order Blattodea; family Blaberidae; genus Diploptera; species Diploptera punctata. Next base: position 1,992,282 of record JASPKZ010009370.1, on the reverse strand, counting down.
CATACTTTTTAAACGTTCATCTAATTTTTTGTATCTATATTTCAGCGAATTTTGGTAGCAACAAATTTGTTTGGACGAGGAATGGACATAGAAAGAGTTAATATTGTCTTTAACTATGATATGCCAGAGGATTCCGACACGTACCTGCACAGAGTAGCAAGAGCTGGAAGGTTTGGTACAAAGGTTAGTTTATTTTGCTTTTTAAAATCATTTTACAATATTTACATGCTAATTAAAAATAATAGAATATTCTTATTCTTTTAACTAGGCTCATGGTTTTCCATCACAGATCAGATATTATTCTATTCTTGTTCTTCCATCTATATCTTAATCTTCTGGTTTCTTTCATCCTAACCTGAATTCCAGTGTTTGTATCCTTTCAGTGTTAATTCTTTTAACATTACCATTTTTTAAAATTAATTATAACCATATCATCTTATTCTACTATCCTTTTTACCACCTTATTCCACTGTTCTCCATTTCATGCATTTTATTTGAATTTCGAGATTTTTCTTACTTTAATGTTATACATAACTAATAATTAGCTATTCATAAATTAATATTTAAAAAACTATATTAATCTTTCTATTATGGAAATTCAAAACATGTACAAGTAAATATAATACTGTAAATCCGTTTATCTAAGACAGTGATAAAATCAATATGCATTATGTAGTCTAGGACAACAAATGGTAATTTTATGTGATGGAACCCATGTATAAAAATCCAGGGCGTTTAGCGTCTTAATAGATTTGCAGTTCGTGAGCCATCAATGCAATGTTAATGGACTACCTGCTTCTGATTACTTAACTTCGACATGTATGTCTTTAAAAATGTGAGCAGATAATGCTGTATTATGAATTGTAGATTGACAATTTAAATGCTTTTGTAATTAATCTTATATATATGATGCACATATGATGAAAATATTGTATCTGATATTTATTGATGTCACTTGAACTCTCTCACTGATTGTGCATTATTATTTAAGAATTTATTTAAAACTTGTTTCTTGTGAATATTCATCTAATTCATTAGTAACTATAAATATATCAATTCCTTACAAACAACTATTCTTTTTAACACTTTTATCTGGTAAAACTTATGTTTTTTATTTTTAAAATTTTGACTTATAATAAATGACAATATTTTAAGAGAAAAATTTCTCCTAAACTGGAATTTTGAACCCATTAATATAAGTGAGAACTTTAAAATAGAATAGCTGCTTTCATGTAACATGTGGATTGTGTTGAAAATTTAAATATGTTATATTTGAAGAGAGAAATTTTTGCCTAGGCCGAGACTCGAACCCGTCTCGAACTAAATTTGTTAGTTAAATATTTAAATTAAACAAAAAAATATATATATAATCAAATATTAATGTTAATACTGAAATATTAAATTTAGTTTACTTTTTTTAACAGGGTCTTGCTATTACACTCGTGAGTGTGAAGGAGATGCCAAGATCTTGAATGAAGTTCAAGATCGGTTTGATGTGAACATTACAGAATTGCCTGATGAAATAGATCTCTCTTCATACAGTAAGTAAAACATATTTACTAAATATATATATATATATATATATATATATATATATATATATATGCCCTTTTAAAGTAATGCACAATGATGACATATTTTCAATTGATATTCTTTGATATAAATTGAACTCTCTCACTGATGTGCACTAAAGGTCAAGATTTTAAACTAGAGGGATAGATGAAGCAGTGAAAAGTTAATAAGGATCAAATGAATCGTGAATTCTTCTCACCTCATATATATATTTTTTTTTTAACACAGCACCGCAGTAGTGGAAAAAACATCTTTTCCATTGTCAACTGTTTTCACGACTCAATTTTTTCTTTTGCTGGTAATTATCCAAACTGCCATCTGGTGTACTTTTTAAGAACTTTGTAATCAAGCTTGGTTTGCCCGGAACTTCGAAGTTTGTATATGTTCTCCCAAACTGTTAATTCCAAAGGTTTAGATAGTTGTTTCAAGTTTTGCTTCTTTTTAAATTCCATATAGGAACTTCTGGTTGGTAAGTTTCTTGAATTTTTCATCTGTTGGAATTATGTTGCAGAGTGGTGTATTCATGTAACGTTTTTTTGTTGTTCATAACAAATTTCAAAAGATTTTCAAATAATTTAATATAACGTTTAACAAATACAGCCTGGGTAATCTGTTAGCTAATGCAAAAACACCCCAGACAATAAAAAATCTGTAATTTACCAAATTAATTGCAAAGATTGCAATAAAGTATATATAGGAAAAACATAAAAAGGAACTTAAACTCACAAAAAGAACACTTTAGAAACAAAAAATGCTGAAATTGAAAAATCAGCAATAGCAGCACATAGATTATTAGAGAATTATAGAATTGAAAAAGAAGCAAAACTTTTGAAACTCCTGACATTGGCATATATGCCAAGGGCCTTCTAGGTCTGTCTTGAGTTTTTTATTGGCATAATTGTAACCCACTTCTGAAGTTGGGGCGCATGTTACCCCGATGATATGGATATAAAAAACATTTTTTCCATTGATGAGGCCATGAATATTCCAACTCACATTAATTAAAATAAACTTCTTAGTAAAACTTCCTTTAAATTTTAAATACATTTTAACTTGCTCAGGTAGCTCAGATGGTAGAGCACTTGGACTAGAAAACCAAGGGTCCCGGGTTCAAGTCCCGGTCTGAGCATGTAATTTTTCTCTTCAAATATGACATTTTATCTAACTCATTTATAAATGCGTAAACAGAAAAAACTAGAAGCATTTACACCTGAGCTGGGATTTTTCTCTCTAGTTATGTTCAGCATTGCTTAGATGCCCTGTCTGAAAACAATTTCAATACAAGTTAAATATTAATAAAATTCATCTCACTTCATATTTTGTCTTTTTAGACCGGTTTTATAGAAATTAATAATCCTCCGTCAGTTTGTCTCAATCATTGTTTTGTTGATTCATTTCCTGTTCCATCTGTTGGTAGACTGATGAATCTAATTCAAACCACTTGCCTGAAAATTTCAAAATTTATTATTTTCTCCAAATATTTAGTAGTTTTGTTTTTCTGCAAGTATTTTTTTTTTCAAGTTGGTGTTTTCTGACCAAGCGTGAGCAGCTACTCCAGATTTTTCTAATTTTTCCTTTTTAGCATTCGTAGTGTTCCTTTCAAATTTCTTTTGGTTTTCCTTACATTGATTTTTATCACAAATGTAAACAAGGTTTATGTGAATAATACAAGTTGTATTTTTTTTTTGTTACAGTTGAAGGCCGGTAGAGACTCGTCAAGATAATTCTGTGTTTATTAAAAGTAAGTGTTTTACAATTTAATATTGTATGTATTTTATACATTTTTTAGTTAATTTGTTTTATTCATTCTGTCTATTACATAATTTATTCGATTGCAGTAGTCAACACCAATAATAATTACAATTTACATGAAAATAGGTCCCGAGCCATAGCCGAGTGGTTAAGGCAAGAAGCCTTGTCACAGTGATGTGACTTGGGCTAGTTCGAATTCCCATGGGGGAAGAAATTTTCTCGTGGAATTTCAGCCAGTATGGGACCGAATTTGGGCAGCTACAAAAAGTAGTAGTTCCAGGTTGAGAAAACAGCTATAACGGCTGGGGACCCATCATGCTGATTACATGTCACACCTATACACTGATTGAATGATTGTCTACCTCTTTGATTAACACATGTGAACATGTATGGACTAGGGTGAAGATAAATTTTTGCTCCAAATGGCCAGGATGAATTGTGAAATATAATTATTAAAGGATAGGAAGAAATTACATTGTAGCAAGAACTTTACCAGGACCTTTTGGACTCCATGCCACGGTGAATGCATGCTGTGACAGACACAGGCAGTATGTGATGAGATATTGCAGACTTGTTTTTTGTGTTCCACCTCCATAAATGACATTTACTTTACATTGGCCGAGTCCAAGCCACATAATAGCCCTCAGATGTTGGTCAATAAACAGTTCCACATTACAAACAGTGTTTTGTCTTTAAAAAAGGATGAGACAAAAACACGACCCCACGAATTGAACTCGTAGACCTTATGTATATGAAGCAAGCACCCTACCACTGAGTTAAATTTTAGGCTGTCAGTCCACCGCTGTAGTCTCGAGGTAGCATGCTGCCTTGTCACGCAGCAGGCCCGGGTTCGGTCCCTGGTCGGGGCAGTTTTTCTGGGTGAGGTTTTTATCGGGTTTTTCCTCACCTGTAAGACATGTCAGGAAAACTTTAAGGCCCAAATGGTCCCCGAAATCATATGGCCATCATCATCACCATCCTTCACCGGTGTGGAAAGCAACGGGAAGCTACCACACCTACAATTCCCTAGTAAAGCTGCAAGCATAGCATGAAAATACTATGATTGCAGTGAAAGGACCTGCCTTCGGGCAGAATTACTATAGATGGATAGTGTTAATAAATAGGTGTCTCACCAAAAACCAAGCAAAACATGAAGGTGTCTCTTGTCATGTACAGTATAATACAATTCGTTCTCTGGTGAACCACACGATAAATCTCATGTTTTTAATGATCAAGAGACTGCTCAATCTTTTTAAATGGCAGTGTACACTTTTCTTAACAACTTAGTATAGGTCTTCGTAGATTTAGGTTATGCATTTGAAGAGAAAAAATATATGCTCGGACTGGGGTTTGATTCCAGAATGTTTAGCTTTCTATGCCAATGCTCTACCAACTGAGCTACCTGAGCACACCATTGTAAACACAAATTTTTCTCTTTACATTTGTAATTTCCTATTGCCAAATGCTACAAACTGTTGCTTGATCATACAAATGACTGCTTCTTTTTTTTTGAGAAGGCTTTTATTGGGAATTTTAACATTACTTTATAAAGCCAGTAGAGCTTCTTTTGATGTTTTTATTGTTAATTTGATACTTCTTACTGAAGGACAGTTTTGTTTTAAGAGAAAAATATATGTTCAGACTGGGGTTTGAACTCAGGATCGTTGGCTTTCTATTGCATTGCTGCACCAACTGAGCTACAATCTTAAACACATTAGGCTATGCATTTTGTTCCTATCTGAAAGGTGATTTTGAGGCAAGGAAAATTTGTGAATAGGCAGTGTTAAACCCACTAATAGATGAACAAGCTACCAGAGAGATCATTTATTTTTTTGTTTATCTTACTGCTTTCAAAAGTTAACATTGAATTTCCCATAAATTCTATTTTACATCACATGTTGTCTCTCATCTGTAATATATATATATATATATAACCTAATCACCAAACAAAAATGTAAAATAGCTAGACTATTATTATGAAGACTGAATATACTGCAAAAAAATAATCTGTTAAATTTATAAGAACTTTAATGTAAAAAGAATAATTACAGATGAGAGACAACATGTGATGTAAAATAGAATTTATGGGAAATTCAATGTTAACTTTTGAAAGCAGTAAGATAAGTAAACAAAAAATAAATATATATAATGTTGATGATTTTTATTATTAATTTAACACTTCTCATAGAAGGATAAATTATATTTGAAGAGAAAAATTTTCGCCTAGACCGGGACTCGAACCCGGGACCCTTGGCTTTCCGGGCCAAGTGCTCTACCAACTGAGCTACCGAGGCGAGTTACGATCTTGACGCAAATTTTTCTCTTATGTACGTTGTAATTCCCTCGCGCCAAATGCTTGAAACCATAGCTTCTATCTTTGCAAATGGCGGCTTCTTAGTTAAGAAGACATTTATTGGGAATTTAACACTACTTTATAGCCAGTAGGGCTTCTATTGACGATTTTATTATTAATTTAACACTTCTCACAGAAGGATAAATTATATTTGAAGAGAAAAATTTTCGCCTAGACCGGGACTCGAACCCGGGACCCTTGGCTTTCCGGGCCAAGTGCTCTACCAACTGAGCTACCGAGGTGAGTTACGATCTAGATGCAAATTTTTCTCTTATGTACGTAATTGTAATTCCCTCGCGCCAAATGCTTGAAACCATAGCTTCTATCTTTGCAAATGGCGGCTTCTTAGTTAAGAAGACATTTATTGGGAATTTAACACTACTTTATAGCCAGTAGGGCTTCTATTGACGATTTTTATTATTAATTTAACACTTCTCACAGAAGGATAAATTATATTTGAAGAGAAAAATTTTCGCCTAGACCGGGACTCGAACCCGGGACCCTTGGCTTTCCGGGCCAAGTGCTCTACCAACTGAGCTACCGAGGCGAGTTACGATCTAGACGCAAATTTTTCTCTTATGTACGTAATTGTAATTCCCTCGTGCCAAATGCTTGAAACCATAGCTTCTATCTATATAATGTTATCTTCAATGATCCTGTATATTAATTATAGTTTTTTTTTATTTTTGCAGGTCACTATGTGATGGAGAGGATGTGAAGCCTTTTGTGTCTACAGTAGTTAAAAACTGTAAAAATGTGGTGAATTTGAATGAATGTTCTAGATGGCAGATTTAACACCCTCTTTTCAATATTTTCAATGTGCAGTAATTCCATTTCACACTTAATATGCACTGTTTTTGTCATGAAGATTATTACAGCAAGTGTTTGATTATGCATTTAAACGAATCGACTGCATTGTATTTGAAATAACAGAACGACAAGAAATGGAATAAAAGTATAAACTTTGCTATAAATGTCATTTTGTGTTTTTATTCATGCTAAGAGTTGAAAATAATGTGTTTAGTACCATTCATCCAAAATTATGTAGTTGGAGCATTATAAAATTTCAACAGCATTTAAAAATGCAACTTTATAAAAATAGCATTGCAAAAAAAGTAATTTTCAATTGTATTGAAAGATGTTTAAAAGTAATTTCTATGCAAATGATAATAGTACGATCTACAGACAGGTTTTATGAAGTTGTGAAAAGCACTACAAGTGCTTGTGAACTGTGTAGTCTTGAATTATCAACCAGGGTGACCAATAGGTTCAATGGCAAAGTAGGATTCAACACAACTTGCATTGTAAGACTAATGGCCGGTTTCACCAACCTTAGTCAAGCTAATTGACTGGTCAAATTAATTTTAAACTTCTGAAAGAACAAATATTTGTTTCCTCAACGCAAGATGGGTATTCCAATGGTCAAATTTGACAGCTCGATTTTGCTCAGTCAGATTTAACTTGCAATCAAATTAGTTTTCACAGCAGTCATGTTGAATGAGGTAACAGTTAACATTATAGTTAAGTGATTGTTGAGAATAGCTAGAAATTGTGTAGTAAAAGTTACAATAGGAGATAGTCTTAGTCACTCCATGTGGATATCGTTGTGGAAGAAACAAAGCTTGGGTATGTTTTTCTTGGGGTCCTCCCATTGTCCCCTGCCACAAATTTCATTCATCATTTCTCTATGCTCATCTCATCCATTGTTGGCTCATCTGCCCCTGTGATGGTGCATCAGGGATGGTCAATCAGCACCCTTGTAGTTCATAGACCTCTATAAATATTCCTCGACCCAACCCTGAGTTGGACAAGAGTTGATATTTATATTTTATTAAAAGTGGACTACAATCTAGCCCACAAAATGTAATGCAATATAAACCACAATCAAAGAATGGATGTGGGAAGAATACTATATGAGGCACACAGTGATGTGTTTTGCAATCCATGGTTTCCACCAGGCCTGCCATAAATGTATATGTGCATTGTGCAGTGATTGGTGTGATACTTACTATGCCTTAGATTGCAGTAAGATATTAGTTATTTAACTTTCACAGGGAAAAAACACTATGAGGTTTAATTTAAGAATTAAATTAATATTTTTTATAACCTAACCTCATGTCCTTTTTCTTCTATACTGCAGTTTCGGAGCTTATCTCCATCGTCAGTAGCCTCTGGTCGACCGGTGTTATGTTGTTTCTTGGCGGTTTCATTCTTACATCGGTCCACCGATAGAAGTAAGAAGGAAAATGCCAAGAAACGACATAACACCGGTCAACCAGAGGCTACTGATGATGGAGATAAGCTCCGAAACTGCAGTATAGAAGAAAAAGGATATGAGGTGAGGTAATAAAAAATATTAATTTAATTCTTAAGATATTAGTTCCTCTACCCAATTCTGTGCAAACCAGGAACAAGTTACAATCTGAACACTTGAATGAAATGACACTAGTTTTAGTATGAATCACTTTTGCCGATTGGGTGCTTTGCATATTATTATAAATCAAACAAGAGACTAAAGACTAAAAAAGAATCAACCACTAGTATATTACTGTATTTTATTAGATACTGCAAAGAACCATGGATTTGCTGAAATAAAATTTAATTTATATTCGTAAATTAATGAGTCATTTTTTACATCTTACCTCATATTTCATGTTTTCTTTAAACACAGAAACTAATTTTCAAGAGAAACATTTCTCTAATTTTCAACCGACATTATGAATCATTGAAAATGAGAGAGATGTTTCTCTTGAAAACTAATTCCCATGTTTAAAGAAAATTTGAAATGCGAGGTAAGATGTAAAAAGTGACTCATTAATTTACAAATTAAGAACCTCATGTTATTTCACATATTTAACTATGAATAATTTGTATTTGTCAAATAATTGAATGTTAATAGTATTCTGAAGCTGTGATTAATAAAATACTGTTTATTTTCATGTATAAATCGTTTGTTTATTGCCTTCTTTCCACAAAATATTCCAAAGTTTTAATGGAGTAATTTATTTACTCCATGACATGATTTTCAGATAGCTTGAATGTATATTGTAATATCTAAATTTAAAAAAATATTAGAATTAATTCCTATATAATACTAGTTTATTACTGATTCATTAATTTTGTTTCCTTTATCATAATTTAACCATAAATATCTAAATTTATTCTACATTCAAATGTAATAATTCTCTTCAACATGAGCGACTTCATGTGAAACCTCAGCCCTGTGAAGCTCTTCTCTTCTTTCCAAGTATTAGGCCAAGGCCTGTTACGATCCTATAGAAAATTTTCCCTCCAGCGTTTCATAGGACAGCCCAGTCTTATGGGAAATTCTCATAAAGACTTGAAAGCATAATAATAGTGTCCCTTCGATTGGTTGTTGGCCAAAGGAAGGCAAGACCAGTGATGGGGCTGCCATCTAATAGCCTCTGGTCAGGCTTTTCTGGAGAAGAAAAGGAAAGACTCCCTAGCCCTCGGATGCCCTAATAGCATCGGGGTCGAAAAAAACCAAAGAGGTTAGATACTAAAGTTAAAAGAGTGCAAAACACAAGTAAGTGGAAGAAATGTTTTGCTCAGCTTGGTCGCCATCCACATATCCCCTAGATGGGAACCCCTGAGGGAGTTATGTTATCTATTCTATAATTTGATTTAAATTCTAAAAGGAATAGGTCTGTTTATTATTGTAAATAAGTTAATTTGTGAATGTAAATAAATAACAATCAAAATGTTGCCCACTTAATTTATGGGTTCTTAACTTCTGCATTGTAGCTAAGGAGGAAAGTTGAAATTAACAGTCAAATGTTTAACCAGTCAATTTGATACATGTCAAATTATTTTTGGCTGATGTTGATGGAACTGGCTATAAGAATTAGATTTAACTTCTACAGGAATTAATCACTATGATATTTAATTTTGGTAAAATCAAATGTTTCTTACCTCTCCCCATACAAATCTAAGTAGATTGCGATTTCGAGACCATAGATATAACTTATTTACTGTTCCTATTTGAAGTCCAGAAATTGTAATACAACTGCATTGAAATCTATTTGAGAATATCTGGATCATAAACAGGCAAGGAAATTTAGTTTTCTTAATTGTTGAACTTTGTAGGAATCAACACAATGATGTATATATCGGCGTTCAAGCAGAAGTCACAAGGTCCAAAATTGGCTGTTTTGAGATATGTACACTACTATATTACGAAAATGATTCTTTACAGTCTGGCAAAAGCCAGTAAGTGCTATCCTTGTCCTTTTCTAATTTATAGATGCTTACTATTTTCTGGCATAACAGATTTCTGATGTGTGATCAAATTTTAATATCGCTATATCTCAAAACAATTTTAAGACTTATTGAAATCTGCCAGAACAGCGATATAAAATTTAAGAAGAAAAAATCACATCACCTTATACTTCGTCTTCTATCTGTACCAGTTTCAGGATATAATTGGTTCCATCTTCAGATTTTCGTGACTTGTTCTGTTGTATTGATGAACTGCTGGTTCCTCAATTGGTTGGTGGACCGAAGAACATCAAATCACATTTGCAGGGAATTAAAAAAATTAATTAATTCCTCCATTTTTTATTGTTTCCCCCCTAAACCGTAGCATAGTTTTGTAATTTTAACTTTTAGCGCACACAATTTGTAGCTCTTACAACACACCTGCCAGTGATAATATAGTCGCTGCTAAACATTTTAAAAATCTCAATAATAATTATTAATAATATAACATTTTTTATATTAGATTTAGTTTTAACATATTCCAGTCCCTGGACAATATACACACGTCTATACGTGAAGTAAATTCACTGTTCTAATTTAAAGTTAATTTAGGGAAGTATACTTGAGAAAATCATTGGGAAGTAACATTGAGGTTTAATAATTGAATATGAAGGACGAGGAGAAAATTATGAACTTTGAAATTCCCAGAGAAAGGAGCCCTATTACCAAGTTCTTTAGAACGCATCCAGGGCCGACAACTTGGAATTAAAGGAAAAAAAAGTTTGTGCAATGCTGAAACATATATCCAGATAAATAATTGTGTGAGGTAAAAAATATAAACTCAATTATTATGAGGTAATATTCAATTAAACAATAGAGTAATATTTAAAACTCACCTTACAAATCTCGTGATATTCTACCCGGTTTTAAATGGAATCCCATCCATCTTAAGACATATCTCCGATTTGTGGAAAACGGGAGATTTGTGACCATATTTTAAGTACATTCATTATACAGTAAAAGCACCTTATTTGCAGGTTAAAAATTGCGACTTCCTGCATTTGCGGCTAAAAATTTCTTTATTTGCGGATCAGTTGGTATATCTATTAATGCATCTGCAACTTTTTTTACTGCAGGCACGTGCCAAGGCGGCTTTTACAAAGAGTGATTCAAACCAAATGGACAAATTAATATCAAACTAAAAAAAAACTTGTCACTAAGCCTGAAGTTTGTTTTTAAAAGTCATCACCGCAGTATTTCACAGTCCGCTATGTCCATTATAAATGCTGCCCTTGCCATGATGGGTGTTTTGTTTCAACTTGTCATTCGTTGCAATAATTGTGATTGAGTAATACATGTCTCTTCTGCTTGTTGCCAATCAATTTATAATGTTGAGTAAAAGGAAAGAAAATTAGTTCCCAAGCAGAAAAAAGTAGTGTTGCAACTTAAAATATAAATGATTGAACGTTTATAAGTGTTGGCAAGTAGTTTGCGTCCATATCATGCCGTGTCGATGTTAATGAATCAAGAAACCCAAAGACATAAGTAATTCTATTGCAGAATTCACAGTTGAATATCAATCTTAATTAAAATACCTTTTAAAAGCAGCAAAACAGGAAAAAATTACTAAGTTGTTTTAAGTCCTTGCCTAAACCTGAGAGTAATAATTAATAGAAATTGTTCAAAATCTCTCATGAATTAATTATATTTTGATAATTTTTATTTTGTTTTGTAACCTTTGGACTTCTCCCCTATGTATCCATACAAATTAGACATTCCATGTTCGTGGTTTCTGTATTTGCAGAACATATCCCTTGCAAATAAGGAGCTTTTACTGTATATAACTTCTATAAACACAGTAACAAGGATCTGTTAAAAGTTTTAAATAAGCACTAAGTACCATTAATAGTGAGTGGAGAACATATTTTCAACGACTCACCTCATAATTACAAGTTTCTATTATACCGGCGGTTTCAGACTATCAGCCATGACTGAAGAGGGACAAGATATTGTCTGAAACCTCCGGTATCAAAGAAATTTGAAATTATATGAGGTGAGTCGTTAAAAATATGTTCTCCACTCACTATTAATGATATAACCTCATAATGTTTACTTCCCAATATTAATTTAAATGTAACTAAGTATCATATTTAATTAAAATCATTAACAATCTTGTAGTTATTCAACACCTAACGTGTTATCTTCGTATTCCGTTTGGTCAATTTCATGAACATGCTCTTCATTGTTTATTTTTTATTATTTCACTCACCTCATACTTCATATGAAGTATGAGGTGAGTGAAATAATAAAAAATAAACAATATTAAAAAACCTCATAGTGTTATTTCCTATCTACATAACTTAATAATGCTCTTCATTACTTATTTTAGGAATTCTACCTTATGCTCTTCATTGCTACTTTCCATACTATTGTCTTCAAATTATAATATCAATTCTTCTTTTCTATGATTCCATCATTCTCCCAGAGCTTGTGTTTATTGTGTATTTCAATTTATTGCACTTTTCCCTTTTTACCAAGTCCAATTCTTTCTACTTTTCAACATATTTCATTTTAAAAGTAACATTTTTAGTACCAACCAATATTTAAATTGGAGGGATGCTGTGGTGTACTTTGGTTAAGACAATGTGCTACAAGTCGGAAGGTTGGGAGTTGAGTCCTGGTGGGGTCAAGATTTTTAAACTGGATTAAACCTTCTGGTGGCATCATGGACCTGGGATCTAATTGAAATGAGAACTTGCAATTATCTGCACATTAAATTACTAGTATTTTTTTCTAATTTTCTTCCGATAAGCTGTATCTTTTGTTTGATAAAATCAGTTCATATGATGAGAATGGCCTTTCCACTCACTTACGACAGTAGAAGTAAAACACCAGAAAATTACAAGCAATTTTGTATTTGTCTTTATTTTAGTTCCCCATCATTGCCCCTTTTGAATTTTTTTTTGCCTCCTTAGAAATCTGTTATCAACTACCCCCATATTCAGTTACAATTCTTTTGGCCATAATTAATGTGAGACAATAAAATGAATGGTCAGTTAGACAAGAACTCATTATCTAGTAGCTATTCTAAAACTGCACAGTTTTCTGTCAGAAAAACAGGATATTTTATTACATCCTCTTAGTATGGCCAAAAGTCTTGCACCAATTCACATTTCTTCATCTTGTTCATTTGACAGCTACAGCTGATGTCTGACGGTTAATTTGAGAGCTGAAAAATTTAAGAATTGACAATAATATTCATAAAAACTGAAAACAACACAATTAAATGTCATACTGGTACTATAAAAATAACCAGTTTCAGGTAAATGAATTAAAACAGTCCTAATCTCTATTTTGGGACATTTGAAGCACTATAAAATTCTCTTAATTACCCTATTTTTTAGAAATGTTGCTAGTCTAATTATTTCCTATATTTCTTATGAGAACTAAATAGACATACACCTTCAAGTCTGGAAGACTACTTCTCACTGTAATGATTCCATTCCATAGTAATTCTGCCCAAGCATTTTCACACTGCTTTGCAGCTTTATTAGGGAACTAAAGGTGTAGTAGCTTCCTGTTGCTTTCCACAACGGTGAAGGATGATGATGGCCGGATGATTTTCGGGGACCATTGGGCCCTAAGCTTCCTGACATTTGCCTTACAGGTGAGAAAAAGCTCACCCAGAAGCCTGTCCCGACCGGGAATCGAGCTTGAGCCTGCTGCGTGACAAGGCAGCACGCTACCATGAGACCATAGTGGTGGACTACTGTAATGATAGATTAGCTTAAATTTGGACCAGATTGCACAGTTCTTGGAATGCTGATGTATTCAGGAAGAATCTGTAAACCAAATTAAATGCCCTTGAAAGCATCTTAATTGACTCGGCAACAGGCATAGAAAGCCCTTGACCTGCCAGCTGGCTGCTGATCTCACAACCACATGTTAATCATCCAGCCAGTATAGGTATGATGTCATGTGGTCAGCATATTGGGTCCCCCAGACATTATAGTTTGTTTTGTCAATCTAAAGCTACTGCTTACTCCAGCTACTTGAATTCCTCACAATGTTGGATTGGCACTGGTCCCATGTTGGTTGAAATTCCATGAGAAAATTTCTTCCCTCTTGGCGACTTACACAAGTGCAATTCTAGTAGCTCTTCTACCAAGGCATGATGACTGGCTATGGATTTTACATACTGTAATTTTCCATATAACTTGGAACTTTTTTTATTTTTCAGAAAGAAAGTGTGAAAATGAATAAATATTTACTTACATTTTTGTTTGTCAAGGTGTGTTTATGGATCCAAATAGTTTTTGTTAGCATTTTCACCACCTACTGTGACCACCTTCACAGCTTTGGAACTTAAGAAAGCCACAGCAGAATGGCAGAAGAATACTTACTCACTGGCACTATCGAACCCATAGGTTCATGGCCGCACGTACATAAGCTCTCCATACATCCCTATCCTGAGCCACTGCTTTCCAATCATTCCCTGTATAATCTACTTCCCTCAAATCATAGTTAATGTTATTCTCCCACCTCATTCTTGGTCTACCAACTGGGCGTTTTCCCTCTGGTTTCTTACAAGAAGCCTGCATGCAAGTCTTTCATTCCCCATACGTGCAACATGTCCTGCCCATCGCAGTCTACGAGACTTAACTGTTGTTATTATATCTGGCTTCCTATAAAGACCATGTAGTTCATTATTATGTAAGTCTTCTCCATTCACCTGTCTGTTCATCTCTCTTTGGTCCAAAAATTTTCCTAAGTACTTTATTCTCGAGTAAGAAAACATTATTTGGGTACTGTAATACTTGGAACCAAAAAAAAAAGAAAAAGGATTATGAAGATACATTTATTGTATTTGGAAAATTGTTTTAAATTATTATCAGTTGGTGCAGGTTATGATACTGTATTATGACAAAGGAACTGTCAACCATTGCATGTTGAAACCTACTTTGAAATTTCTTCCAGAAAATCGATGTGATGCACCAAGGCCATATCCAAATAAATGCATTTGTTTTTAACTGCAAGGTAAAAAAATTGAAACCAGAATCCAGTAAAGGCAACCCACTGTACAGAGCATATGGACTCTGAGCTTGAGTAAAGAGCAGAGAGAGGTGAGATTCAGCACAGACAGCAGATAGTGAGGGTTATCCAATCTACCACTTCATGAGTTGTATTACTTCCCTATAGTTTAATGAGAGATTTGGCACTGGAGTTTAGTGCCTTGCAGTTAGAAATGTAGGTTTTTTTTTGGCATGGCCTTTGCACTTCACAACACTTCTCTCGAAGAATTTTCAAGATAGGTTTCGACATGCAATGGTTGATGATTCCCTTGTGAGGGATACAAATAGTTACATTTATTTATTTTTTTAATCTAGTAAAATACAATTTTTAAAACATATTGTGTTTTGAATTACATATGCTACTAGAATATTGCAATTACTTTCATGTTTTACATAATCTTACTCTGGCTCTGCAGACCCCAAGAAATTATCAGTAGAGCATAAAGTATTTTCTTTCTTCATTCTAACTCAGGTGATAACAAGCCTGATTTCTGCAGGTACAATACATAGTGGAGTTGGAAATTTTAATTGTAAATTTTTAAACTTGAGGCTATTTTTAATTTTCAAGTGATAGATTGCAAATCAGATGCCTGGATTAAATTTCAAACCCATCCATAATTCATATATTGAAAAGGCATGTGGTATATTGCTAATAGCAATTCATCCATCAAGTGGGGATGTTAAGCCTGGCAGTTCTTTGGTGCTTTTCAACAGAAATAGGCATCAACCCTCCTATAACACACTTGCACTACACAAACACTTAAAAAGTACACTCATCCTGCAATCCCTACTGTATATAATATAATTACACATCAAATAACTACAATAAGTAAGGTTGTGCATACATTGAAAATAGATCACATTGATGCTATATATCTTCCTAGTGCAGAAACTGAAGCACAAAATGTGTAGTGGGTATTGTTGGAATAACCACACATTCTGCATAAACTATTAGTAAAAAAGACAATTAACTCATTGGATCTGATATTTGCAGATATTTTACTTTATAAAACCATCTATGAAAGTTTAACTGAAGTAATGGTGGTATTAATACTTTGTACGGCATCAAGATGCTTAAAGGTGGTCAAGTACAGTAATCGTAATTATGGAAGAATCCAAATTGTATTCAGAATGGTTCTAATTGGATTGCCTGAAAGGATCTTAGATAAATTGTAGAATAGTATTAGATAGAGTTAGTAGGTTATAAAGAAGAAGAAGGTTATGACACTGAATAGATAGACCTTGCTCAGTATTAATCAGGTGGGCCTACGTGAGTCTGCTAATTGTTTTTTAAAGGATACACACAATCAATAAAATATGGTATTTTAATTTTTAAAAGTGATTTGAGATATTTATGTACTTTAATGTGCCGAATTGTTGACATTTTATTTTTTTTTTGTTGGCAACAATTATTTCCCTGACCTGTTCACGGCCTATTGGAATCATGTCTTGCTATTCAAATGTAAGCATCCAGTGTGCTATATTTAATAAGTTAATGTCGTAGCATTTTAGCCGTAAATACATATAAATGTGAGAAAATTCGTCCGGACGTGCTGAAAAATTGTGTATATTTGTTCATCGGTTATTAATAAGTTCGTAAATGTAGTTTGATAAATCTTTGAGAACGGTATCACCGCGTAGTAATGAAAGATTGATAGAACTAGCGAGCGGTTTTGTTTAGATAAGAGACAAAGGTGTTATGTTGGCCTCGATGTTCATATTTCTTTAATAAACATAATATTACCGAATATGTTATGTGGATGTGGACGTTACATGCAACGGAAGAAGCAGTTTCGCAAGTAAGTTTTTTTTTAGTTTTTTATTCATGCTGCCCTGAGGACTGCAATCGCAAATAACTTGCTGTATCCTAGTATTACGGAGATGAGTGGGATGAATATCTATTCTACAGTGTTATGTGCGTAAGTTGTACAGGTCGTCTCCAGGTCCGACACATGAGATTCTACTCCCATGATCCTGCGCTCTCATTGGCCGCCGCATGGGATCCAAATACACACGCGACAATTCCAACATAAGATTACGTTCTAAATTAATCATAAAACGCAAATAAGCCATCAACACATTAATATCAATAAATAAGTTGGGTCACCATCCGTCACCAATACACACCCAAATTAACTTAACCTAGTAACGTAGCAAAACATAACTGCTCACCAGAATAAAGTTCGCGAAAAATATTCTAAAAAAAAAGAGGAGAACCTTGCTGATGCATGTTACATAGCCGTGTTTCATACCATTATACATTTACAAAGCGCATAGCTATATTCTGAAAATCAAATTACGGGGCTAATGGAATATTGGAACCCGGGGCTCACATACAGTGGGACGAACTGCCTACGCAGATTGCAGGGCAGTTCACCTTTGACTTTTGACCCATCCCTCCATTTTTGGGTTTGGCCCTGGCCTCTTCTGCCCCTTTTTTATTGTTCAGGCTCAGTTTCCATGGTGACAGTTTATACCAACGGTAGGCAACTGGTGGACCGCGGTCCAGGTCCGGAACTGCGGAAGGTCAAAAACTGGTCGCCAAAAATGACCTCATACTCGACTCACAAAAATATATAAAATGAATAAACTAAAACAAAAAGAAAAATTTCTAATTTGATTAATACAAAACAATATTTAAGTAGTTGTATTCTTTCAACGTTTTAAAACAGAACAATTTTGTTACACATTGCAGTTGCTTAGCTGTGAAGCGCAGGAGAGTGGCTGCTCCCCGCGTGAATCTAATTTAAAATAATGGCTCAAGACCGCAAATGTAACTTCTCCGATTGATTTTTTAAAATAAAAATATGCCCATCTGCTGTATGTTATATAATTTTGTGAGTGAAAATGAAAATAAATAAAAAATAGGACCTCGATAATTTTTTTTTCAGAAGTATCCGGACCCCATCTAAAATTACTTCCCGATCCCTGGTCTATACTTGCAAGTCCAACAATGTGACCGTGCGGTTTATGACAGTCTATATTGGCATAGATATATGTGACGCGCGTTGGTTCGAGTCCCTAAGGAGGAATAAATTTTCTCCGGGAATGTTGGCCTCCGTATGGAACCGGTGCTTATCTAGAATCTTGAGAAATTTGGGTAGCTATAATAATTCGACTCCACTTAGAAAAATACAGTTACAACGGCTGGGGACCGAGTCCCTAGGAGGAATACATTTTCTCAGGGAATGTTGGCCTCCATATGGAATCGGTGCTCATCTAGAATCTTGAGAAATTTGGGTAGCTATAATAATTCGACTCCACTTAGAAAAATACAGTTATAACGGCTGGGGACCTGACATGCTGATCACATGTCACTTCTATACTGGGTAATCGTTCAGCTCTGATTTACAAATGTGGACGTGAGGCTAACAACCGACTGAAATCAAAGGTCTTACATTTTAATTTTCACGGGCTAAAAGTAGGTCTTATTAGAAATTTGTATTTGTCTACTCATAACTAATCTTATTTGTTTGATATATTTTAAATAAATAGTAGGACCTAATTTAATCATCATCATCATCATAGTACATTCACAAATTTAGGCCATTTGTTGACCTGTTTCGGCCTCAAGAGAAACACCATCCAAAAGTCTTTTGAGTGGACGTCCTGGTCTTCTTCTTCCTGCAGGTTGATATCTTAACATTAGTTTGGGTATTCTGTGATCTTCCATTCGATGAACATGTTGCATCCATCTTGACTTATAATCAGAAATTTTGTTTTTTAAAGATTCCATGTGTAATTCTTCCAAGATGTCTTCATTTTTTTTGTGATCTAGTAGTGTGTATCCTGCAGTCCTCCGAAGATATCTCATTTCAGCAGATCTAAGTCTCTGTATATCCTTCTGTTTCAACGTCCATACTTCGCTACCATACAAAAGAGTTGGAAGAGCCAGTGTTTTATACACTTTCAGTCTAGAATGCTTTTGGACTAACTGTGGCTTGAAGATAGAATTTATTAACCCTAAAATTCTTAAAAATTTAGATATTTTTGCATTTACATCTTTTTCTTCTTCATATGAGATATTGCATCCTAGATATGTGAAATTATTCACCTGCTCCAAAATTTTATTGTCCAGTACAATTTTACTTCTGACAGGATCTCAAACCTTGAAATGCCATAATTTTTGTTTTTTTCTGTAGATATCTTTAATCCATATTCTTCTGTAATTTTGTTAAGTTCATACAGACCTTTCTGTAGATTATCTTTGGAATTTGCTATTATTATTTGGTCATCTGCAAACAATATGGTGACCTAATTTAATATTTAAATAATCTCAAATAATCTAATAGTTCCCCGAACTCGAATGGTTACTCATAAGTTATAGCTTATTTATCCCTTATTTATTATAGTCTCTATGGTTTAACTTTACGAGAAATTTGTAGAATGAGACAACTGTATTCACTTCTCTCATCGCACCAGTGTTGTCGGTGTTTCTTCACCAGATGTTAATAGGGGCAAGGGGGAAGAGGAAAACTGACAACAGGGTGGGTTCTTTCTTTTGTATCTAGACTAAAGTGATCAACGATCTACCCTTGTATCTCCATCTCTCTCTCTCTCTCTCTCTCTCTCTCTCTCTGCCAAGTTAAGCCAGCTATACAATAATATGTAGGCTAATTTAACAGAATTATGAAAATTAATGTCCGATTGCTGTCAGGCAGTGGGCGATATTATGATCTTACGAAGCACTTCAAAGCAAGGGTACTATATAGGAAACGGAAGATCCTCCTGTATAAGACTCTCATTAGGTCAGTACTTTTGTTTGGAGCAGACATGGTTACTTTCCAAACATGATGAAGCCCGTCTCGGATGTTTTGAACGTAAGATCGTTAGGAAATTTTGTGGCGCAATACTAGATGATGGAAGGTGGCACAACAGGACAAATTCTGAGCTTTACTAGCTGATTTATGACCCTGATGTTGTGAAGTGTTGGCCTATAAAACTATGTAGGCTAAATTGGGCAGGCCATATCATTCAAATATCTGAAAATGATCAAGCGAAGAAGGTTTTATTATCAGATCCTGGAGGAAAACACCATACAAGTAGATCAAAACTAGGTGGGAGGACGGAATTGAACAGGACGCAGAAAGAGCAGGATGGAGGAAATGGAAAAAAAGTTGGTCCCAAATAGAGAGAAATGTCAGAAATTCTTGAGGGAGGCCAAATCTCATCCTGGACTGTAGTGTCAAAGAAGAAGAACGTGTAATAATTTACTTTGGAGTGTATTTTGCAACATTTTTTTTTTTGCTTTGTTATGTAGATTTCGTAGGCTTTAGAGGTTTGGCACGAGAAGACGGCAGCAGCTGTAAAAACCCGAAGATAGAAAGATAGATTTCTAACATTATTGTTATAAAAATAAAATCTTAGGGAGTTCCAAGATCCTGTGCCATATGTATAATAACACTCCTGTTATTTATTAAATGGTGGAAAATTATTTCTTGATACCTTTAGTTATGGTGTATAATTCATTAAAATATTAATTAATTCATTCATTAATTGTGTGATTCATTGTCAATTTAAGGGATAATAGACCAGATTTCCGAGTTCCTAGTTGAACACTAGATTAAATTGCAGTTGAACCCGTTATAAATTATTTAGATTGTTACAATAAAAGCAAAATAGCTGTACTTTACGTGATAGGTTTTGTTGAAATGGGTCACATGGGATTTATTTTATTTTTGTGGTTAGATCATAAAACTTTCCACCCTGGAGAGAGAAATACATTTCTGCATTACGGTAACACAGCACAATGAAACGAAGCAGACAGGGGGTGTCTAAGTCTGATTTCATAACTTCAGTGACCTTTATTAAATCCTTAAACCTTATAATACCAATGAGCGATGTATATTGAGTGTAAAAAAGTTAAACAATTTTTAGAAAATAAAAAAATACTGCCAGTCGATAAACATAACACTGAGCAACAAAAAATAAACTTTTTTTTTTGTCTCAGAAAGAAAAATATGTGATTCTGATAGTATTTTTTTCTCCTGAATTCAAATATGATATCGAGTTTTCTCCATCACGCAAGGTTTCCGAGAGACAGGAATTTATAATTTCAAGCACTTTAATATTTTCTACATTCGTAACTACACAATATTCGAACATTCAGACTCACCTAGAAAGTAAGAAATGTACGATTTTCTGCTATATTTCGCCTGTGGAGCATCCCTGTTGATGGTCCAACAATAATCGGCCAGCATATTAGGATTCCATTTGCCTTGATATCTCTTTTCCATAGCTGAAATATCCTGAATTAGCTCATTTGGTTTTATTTTACAATGGACAAATGGACGAAAAAACGTTTATTCAAAAAATAATTATTTAAATCCATTAATTGAAATAAAAAAAACTGTGGGTGATGGAGAAATTCCGAATACATATTTGAAAACACGATAAAAAACTGCATTAAGTACAACTATTGGTACTCATGAGACAAAAATCATGTTGACCAGTGTAATTAGTATAGCTATAAAATCTATTTTTCATATGTTTTTTCATGGTACATTAGTTTAACATTAATAGACCTGTACTAAAATAGTTTTATTGTCATATTATACTGTTATATGCTGAACTGAATAACCCGCTGTAGGAGATGGAACGAACGAAAACAAACCACATGGGGAAGCTAGTACAACTGCAGGGAAGAAATCGTATAAATTAATTAATCCAGAAACCTTGACCTTCAAGCTGCCACCTCCATTCTAACTGTTTTGAATAACGCAAGTAGTAAGTTTTGAAAATTATAGTACTTCTATATTCACGTAGACTTTCACGGCCGGAGTTGCTATGATGATCTTGAAGAAGATTTTCGGGCTGTAGGCCTACAGCCCGAAAATCTTCTTCAAGATCATTATAGTACTTCTGTCTGAACACGCTCACTCGACCCTTGACGTCACTGCAACAACATTACCACTACATCGATTTATTCAGCTAAGCATATAATAGTATGAGCCATGAAAATAAATATACATATCTAGCCATTAAGTAACAATTAAATGTACTGTACTCTCCCCCTTCCCTTATACAATATCCATCCATCGTAATTCTGCCTGAAGGCAGGTCTTTCACTGCAATCGTAGCATTTTCATGCTATGCTTTGCAGCTTTACTAGGGAATTGTTGCTTTCCACACCGGTTAAGGATGATGATGGTAATGATAAGGATGATGATGGCCGGATGATTTTCGGGGACCGTTGGGACCCTAAGCTTCCTGACATTTGTCTTAAAGATGAGGAGAAATCCCAAAAAAAACCTCACCTTGGAACCTGTCCCGACCGGGATCGAACCAGGGCCCGCTGCTTGACAAGGCAGCACGCTACCTCGAGACCACAGCAGCGGACCTTTATATATATATATATATATATATATATACTAGCTGGCCCGGCGAACTTGTATCTCCTTTACATATTTTTACGTTAATTTTCCCGATGTTTTAATAATTATCTGCTATTCGGGGCGGAAACAAATCCAACAAATCAAAGATCATAAAAATCGGTCCAGCCGTTCTTGAGTTATAAATAGTGTAACTAATCCGACTTTGTTTTATATATATATATATATATATATATATATATATATATATATATATATATATAAAACAAATATATATATAGAAGTCCCGGCCACGCGTTGCTGTGGCTAAGGTATACGTTAAATTATGTTGTAGTAAACTAAGTGAGAAATCTAAATCAAAAAGTTATTTTAGATCTGGTACGTTAACTACACCCGGTATAAATAAGGGTGGTGGTTTATGTTGAAGTGGTTTTGTTGATTGAGATGATTTATGTTGTCTGCATTCTCAGTATCATCCATAAGTGTATCATAAGGATTATATACATTTATTGATGGAATATTTTGAGGAGGCTTGCTGATTTCATTATACTTTCGTTTTTTTCTACGAACTTGTTGGCAGTTTGGATTCTCATCATCAAGAAGTCTCTGTATAGTAATATCATCATGTGATATATTATAGTCATCTTGTTTTTAATTTAATTGAGGCATGGAGATTGTTTCTGTAATATTAGGCATATTATTATAACTAACAGACTTACTTACAGTTCTGTTATTCCGTTCCTTGGGATCTTCATATGTTTTTAAATTGCCATTCTTCTTAAATGTAAGATTTATGTCACATAGGCCTATACCAATTTGCGGAAATTCACTTGATATCTTATCATTCATGGTCTCTAGAACTGATTCGCCATATTGTTCAATGTCCCTTCTAGGTCCAGTTAAATTTAAATTAAGTTGCTGTCTTTCAGCCAGATTACTTAAAACTAATACTTACACACGAAATTAATATTATTATCAATATATTGAAAATAAAATAAACACTGAACACACTTAAATTATGAAATAATCAATATTTGTAATTCAATTGAAATTCGCGGTTGCAACAAAAAGCACAGCCACCTGGTTAAATAATAAACCAGTTACCTTACACAGTCATCTGTTAGAATCGTATGGAACTCACAGATAATTATAACTCTTTGTTAAATAATAAACAAATCATTTGCAATAAAAAATAATGCGACTATAAATTTAGTTATAAACAACCGTAGGTATCAAGTTGGATATATATATATATATATATATATAATGTACAGTATGTCCCATGTCTCATATCAAATGGATATGTTACACTTAGATATTTCAGTAGGTCATATTCTTCAGTAAAACATATGTTTATAACAATTACGTATATAAGATTAATCATATAATACCATAGTTTTATGCAACATAAAATTAAAAATTATCATAATTGATAAGAACTTGTTAAATTGTCACTAACTCATGAAGAGGTAATAATTAATTATATGGCGCATGGAATCCGTATGTTTAATACCGCATTCACCAAAGCTCTCCATTGGCCCTTAACTTCAGGCAACTCATCCCAGTTCATATATCGCACATTCAGCTATTTAAGATCAATTCGAATATTATTCTCCCACCTGCGTTTTTTTTTTCTCTAGGGTTTCATAACAAAACATTTGGAAGTATTTTTATTGTCACACATTCGAGCCGTATAATGGCTTTTTCCTCACAGATGGAGTCAGGATGCGCGCACAGGAACCGTACACAGTGTGGGAACGTAAGTGAAGACAACAACAGACCCGTGTTTACAAGTACCGAAACAAGTGCACACGTATACAGCAAAACTGAACCTATAGAGACGTAATTGTAAATCGGGAAAAATAAGGGTCACATTATCATGACGGGCGTGTGGTTTTAACATGAAACGAACTTGGGTAATGACCAAAAAATTGCAAAGTAGAATACAAAGCGCAGAAATGGACTTCCTTAGAAGAACAAAAGGCTGCACAATATTGGATCGGATAAGGAATGCAGATATAAGAACAGAGTTAAATATATACCCATTGGATGAGAAAATCAGAGAATTTAGAGAGAAATGCTTTACACATGTGGAAAGAATGAATGTAACAAGATTGCCAAGAGCAGCATTCAACTACAAGCCAAGAGGTTCAAGGAATGTAGGAAGGTCAGTGAAAAGATGGACAGAACAACTGTGAGGCGGAAAAGGCAAATTGCCTAGCCCGTGAAGTGAAGAAGAAGAAGAAGAAGAAGAAGAAGAAGACGACGAACTTGTAATATACTAATACTGCTAATAATAACAACAAACACATTAGTTGACTGTCAACAGTTATTTATTATAGTTACATACAAGTAGTAGACATGTAAGACATACATGCAATGATTGCAATTGCGTTATCTGTTGCAGAGTATGACCATATACATATTCAGCGTCTCGAAAACAAAACTTCTGCGAGTTGGTGATAAACACGATTTATATTCAGAAAATGTCCTCTCCACATCATAGGAGTTGGTGAGGCAAATCGAACTATTTAGCGTCACTAGTGTCCAAATTGATCATGGTATTCTGTTCAACGCCTGTCAATATGGATTTTACAATACACATGACAGAATAACCTGGATTTTTCGCAAGCACACTATCTAATTTTTTTTTTCGAATTGCGTATTATTATTGTTACTATTGTATAAAATGTTGTTTGTACATGGGATTTACATTGCTACATTTAATATATCTTTAACTGTTTATAATTAGTATAGTGTATATCTAGGCCTATATTTGTCAAATATTTATTTGTATTTGTGCTGATTGAGTGGAAGAGAAGGCCTTATGGTCTCAACTCTAAAACCGGATATTTATCCCCATATAATAATAATAAGAGATTTTTATTTAATATTTAAATATAATTATATTTATTTCTAGTAAGAATGGAAATAAAATTGATTTAGAGAATTCAAATTTTTTATAAGTATATAAAAAATTAAAACTGGTCAATATATAGGCCTACTGTTAATACAGTTAGATGTATTTCAAACTGACTTAATATGTAAAAATACTTTAAATATTTGAATTGATATTTTTTATAAACAAATAAATGGGATTGGATGAATTGGATGGGAATCAGCCAGTAGTACTCCTTCCTTTTCAGTTGGACCAATCAGAGCTTCCAGGTTATAACAGAAATGAAATGGGATTTTTCCCAGAACAACAAGATGGCTACAATACTTGAAAGAAGTCACAATTTAGGAACCAAAAAACACCTAAAAACAAACCGCGAAAAACCGCGAAATACAGTATCCTCCGCGGGGACCAATTCGGCTTCCTGATTGGCTCACGGGATACACTACCAAAAAAGTTAAAAATAAACAACTTTAATAACATATCAATTCGAATAATAATACGAAATAAAGCACCGGAACCCTCCCGACCAATCAGCGCACAGGAATGGTGCCAATGCACCAACTTGTGAATACACCCATTGGTGAACACAAGTACAATTTCGCGAAAAGACTTAACAATAATCGCTGTCTCACCAACGCGAAATAAAATAATATATATATATATGTATATATATATATATATATATACAATCTTCCGAAAAAATATTACATTCAAAACCTAACCGTTGACGGGTTACTTGCTGCTGATTGTCAAAACCAAACCCATCAAACCCTCATCATCAACATCAATCAACTACTACTTACTGACTAAAACCCCATAGCCGGACAAATGGACATCAGACTAGGAACCTGGTGCTCACAACACCATGCAAGGTCCGAAGACACAATGCTCACCACCTCTATTTTTTTATAATAGTTGGTCGCAGGGCTTTTCACTCTATGATTATTGGGCTCCATTCACCTGCCATTCACATTCTAACCATGGCAGACACAGTAGCAGCAAGTACTCACTACGCTCCGGCTACGGCTCCAGCTCAGGCATCTCCCAAGAAGGCAAAGTCTTCTGGGAAGAAGCCCAGGGCCAAGCCGGCACATCCTCGCACGTCGGAGATGGTGAGCAGTGCCATCAAAAAGACATGTTAAACAACGGCTCATCAAGAAATAAGATAATTATTGTTCATTTCTTGATATTAGTTGACAACATGGTGTCAAAGTTATGGAAAATAATATTGCAGTAGAAATTTAATTAATATGGAGTATAAATAATCCATAAAGTGAAAATAAAGTGTTAGTAAAAAATTGACCGTTGGAAATAGTCATCTATTACATATATGAAGTAATAATCTTCTATAAGTGGAAATTTATTAATTTAAGCCAGAATCTTTTAAATTATTGATCATTTACAAGATTCTTCTAAACAGAAGTGAAAACTTTAGTAAAATAACATTTAATTTAACTGTTAACGAAGTGTCGTTATTTGTTTATGTAAGAAACTTTCCCTCATTCCCCTGACGGGAGTCATCAGTGCCGTGGCAAATAAATTATTACAATCATATATCTACAACGTGGGACATCACATCCAACAACCTACCTTTAACTTTGCCAAAATAAATAAAACATTATTATTATTATTATTATTATTATTATTATTATTATTATTATTATTATTATTATTATTATTATTATTATTATTATTATTATTATTATTATTATTATTATCACAGCTGCATCGGTAGATTGTGCCATGTGTATGACAACTCGTCCACAACCAGTCTCTATGTATTTCCTAGACTTTCTAACTCTGAAAAATATTAGAACATGATATAAATTATAGAGTTCCTAAATATGAAGCTTTCTCAGTTTTTCATTTCCATCCCTTATTGGACCAATATATAATGGAAATGGACAGCTAATGACAAATGAGGGAAATTTTCAGGAAGTGGCTGAATTCAAATACCTAGGAACAATGATCACAAATAGGAATGAGATGCACAAAGAAATTAAACATAGGCTCAATTCTGGAAATGCATGCTATTATGCATTGCAGAGACTCTTAATGTCCCAATCCTTTCAAAAAACGTTAAACTGAAAATATATAAAACTATTATTCTACCAGTTATATTATATGGATGCGAATCATGGACTCTTACTTTAAGAGAGGAAAGGAGATTACAAGTATTTGAGAATAAAGTACTTAGGAAAATTTTTGGACCAAAGATAGATGAACAGACAGGTGAATGGAGAAGACTACATAACAATGAACTACATGGTCTTTATAGGAAGCCAGATATAATAAGAACAGTTAAGTCTCGTAGATTGCGATGGGCAGGACATGTTGAGCGTATGGGGAATGAAAGACTTGCATGGAAGCTTCTTGTAGGAAAGCCAGAGGGAAAACGCCCAGTTGGTAGACCAAGAATGAGGTGGGAGAATAACATTAACTATGATTTGAGGGAAGTAGATTATACAGGGAATGATTGGAAAACATTAGCTCAGGATAGGGATGTATGGAGAGCTTATGTCCGTGCGGCCATGAACCTACGGGTTCGATAGTGCCAGTGAGTAAGTAAGTAAGTAAGTAAGTATTGGACCAAATATTCGTCTTAGGATCCTTTTAGTATTTTTAGCTTGTTTTCATTCCCCAAAATGTTACAATATTTCGCACCAATAGAGTACGAAAGGCAAGATATTGATTAATATTTTTTTCTTAACATTCTAAGCCAAATGCCAGAAGAGACTTTAAACTGGATAGTAATATGAATTTCTTTCATTAAGTCTGTATTTAATTTCTTCATTATGATGACAAGCTGCAAATATATTAGGTAAGCAGTCGTGAAGAGCTGAAATGGAGTGACTCTCCAGCTTTCAGATCGAAGAATCTAATGCTTGAATAAGAAAATACTTTAGAGAAGCATCATAAATAAAAATACAAATTCTATAAATACAAGTATTAATGATATTCAATCAAATAAAATAATTATTACAATACTATTTGAGGTTTGGCGTGAGGCAAACAACATCACCCTGTAAAAATATATTCAGTTAATCTTCGAAAATAGGATAAAAAGGAAATAGGTAGATAGTGAATAAAAAGAAAGTATATATGTATATATCTTCTTGTATCTTGTAAGCACATGTTTTCCTTAACAGAGATTTAGGCGCTCTCCCCTACAGGGAAGAATTTGAACCATACTAATTTAGTTACATTTTTTTATATAGATGTCATTTGAGTGGTCCGTGGTCAGCGTTCCGCCTCATACTGACATCTAGGAAACCAAGGTAGTACTAGGACGGGAAAATTCGGTAAATTTTGCTTAGAGGCCTTTTCATTCAGGCTTAAGGATCTTTTAGGAGCCTGAAAATCTTCAGACTCGGGACCCACGGCTTAAAGTCCCTCTCGGAAGACTTGCTCCTTGGATTTTTCCATCCTAAAAAATCCATTGACCCCGGCCTGGTTTGAACCCGCGACCCTCGGGACCAGAGGCAAGGAGCATAACCACTAGTCCACCGCGGCCGATATACGATATATATCGTATATATGTATATGTATGTATATATATATTTCTAAGTTTTGGATTTCGCATGCATAAAGGTGACTAAGATTATATCAACAAAATAAATTTACAAAATAGCGTTTCAGACTCGCATTCGGGAGGTCCTGGGATCGATAAATTTAACTGGAATTTTTCGTGGTTTTCTTCACTCGTCAAATATAAAATTATTTGCGTTCTGTATAAGGCGGTATTTTTCCATACTAAAGACTTTCAATGTCGTAAATATTTTAATAATCCACCGCCGTAGCGTAGTGGTTAAGGCAGTGCGCTACAAATCGAAATGTCGAGGGTTCAAGTCCCGGTGGCACCATGGCCCTGGGGTCGACTCAGCCTGTAATGAGTACCAGATGCTTGTTATGGGGGTGAAGGCGGCCGTTCACGCAGGGCTGACAACCCGGCTGACATCAAGTGCCGATTGTCTAGAAGAAGTGGGAGTCTTAACCTCCTACTAGCCCAAAGGTCTCCTATGGCCTGTAGTGGGATCACTTTACCTTTATCATAATCATCATTATTATATTTACCATATTTAGTGGCCTACACATTTGTGAGTGAATGATGTATTTCGTCTTGAATGTTCATGTTATTTCAAAGGAGATCTTGGATCGATGAGGCCCACCATGACCTTGTGTGATTAAAAAAATATGTGTGGTAATTCAAAGTTTAAATTCCTCACAGACAGGTCGTGCCACTCTAGGGTCGGGTGATGTGGGGCAAGTACAACGTACCTATAAAGTCAGAGGTTAAAGTATGATATAGAAATTATATATATATATATATATGAAAATGAACTCGAATCTCTAAACTCTGTACGTTTAGCGCTCCAACGACCTGATCTACCAACACAAACATACATTTTTCTTATATATGTAGTTCTCAATTCACACAAGAGGTACGGAAAATCGTTCCGACTGACATCTTGTGGCCAACATAACAGATAAACAAATTTTTAAAGAAAATATTTACTTTATAGCAGTAACGCTTCTATATTTAGACATTTGGCACTGAAGGCAAATATGATATGAAAAGAAAAATGAATGTTTGAGTCGGGATTTGAACGCGAGTCTCTAAACTCTGTACGTTTAGCGCTCTAACGACCCGATCTACCAACACAAACATGCATTTTTTATATATGTAGTATTCTCAATTCGCACAAGAGGTGGCGGAAAATCGTTCCGACTGACATCTTATGGCCAACATAACAGTTAAGAATATATATATATATAATGCTTTGCAGCTTTACTAGGGAATTATTGGTGTGGTAACTTCCCGTTGCTTTCCACACCGGTGGAAAATAATGATGATAAGGATGATGATGATGGCCGGATGATTTTCGGGAACCGTTGGGCCCTAAGCTTTCTGACATTCGACTTACAGGTGAGGAAAAACCCCGAAAAAACCTCACCCAGGAGCCTGTCCCGACCGGGAATCGAACCCGGGCCCGCTGCGTGACAAAGCAGCACGCTGTAGAAAGCCATTGTAAGCAGTTAAAATTCTATTGTGTACAAGGTATTAAAGACATTTTTATGTTGTAAATTCTTTAATAATGCCTTAGAAAAATTACAGTATACACAATCATTTACTGTAGCGTTGGTATATGTGGGAATGTAATGCACGTGCGTGTATGTAGGTCGGTTGAATCGTGTGTTGTTCTCACTTTTGTGAATAACAGGATGTAGCTACATGAAATGACTCCTATATGTACTTACACTATCATAAAATATGAATGCATTTCCCATGTTCGCCACTGCTTCTGAAGTAAAATGGGACGTTTCAGCAAGTTTCTACTGCATTGTGTTGTTGCCATGACAACACATATGTGGAATAGATCGACCATTATTTATTTTCCAAATAATTTTTAAAGACACACATTTGAAAATTGTAAAGGGGAAAAACAAAACTTTACTTTCATATTCGGGTAATTAGGTCCACCGCTGTGGTCTCGAGGTAGCGTGCTGCCTTGTCACGCAGCGGGCCCGGGTTCGATCCTCGGTCGGGACAGTTTTTCTGGGCGAGGTTTTTATCGGGGGTTTTCCTCACCTGTAAACAAATGTCAGGAAAACTTTAAGGACCAAACGGTCCATTAAATCATATTGCCATCGCAATCATCATTTATATTCATCTTAGATTAAGCTTAGGATTAGGGACTCTTCTGGCGCACCATATCATCGCCATTACTCATCATATCATCGGGGCAACGTAACCCCGCCTTCCAGGCGCCTCAACCTCAGAAGTGGGTTACAAGTACGCCATGCCAGGAGAGAACACCAGGAGTGTCGAAAGACAACCTGGGGCATTTGCAAAAAAAAAATCGGGTAATTTAAAACATCAATTCTTAACATAACTGATCAAAATTAAGCACATTTATATTCTGGCACGTTACTACTAAGTTACTAAGCAACTTTTATAATAATAATAATAATAATAATAATAATAATAATAATAATAATAATAATAATAATGATGATGACGATGATGACGATGATGACGAAGATGACGACGACGACGACGATGATGATGATGATGATGATGACGATGATGATAATAATGACGATGGTGATGATGATGATAATGATAATAATAGTAGTAATAATAGTAATAGTAATAATAGTAGTAATAATAGTAATAATAATAATAATAATAATATTATTATTATTAATATTATCATTACAAGACTTTTGTACAACAAAGGGGCTGCTACAAGGATGTTGTTTATTCCCAATACTTTCAAAATATATATTGATGTTTATTTAAGAGATGGGTCCAGAAAATGCAATGTTCTGGGAATACCAATAAATTCACAATATTTTCAACATCATTTAATTTTTGTGGCTGGCCAAGTTCTAATAATCCAGGATATAGAGAATGCTTCATATGACAAGAAAATTAGTTGAAGAATAGAAAAGTGGGAATTGAATATTAATTTTAAGAAAACTGTATATTTAGCATTGAAGGTGGAAGATGATGAAAAGCAGGAGATTGAACAAGAAGAAATTTGCAAATTCAATACATTTAAATATTTGGGATCCATTTTAGAAGCTATTGGAAGAAGCTCAGCCGAAAAAAAAGTGCAGGTAAAAAAATAATTGGTATGCTGAATTCAATTCTTTGGAGCAAGAATATTACAAATAAGACAAAAAAATACAAATAATTAATTTAAAGTGCAATGTTGTATGGAGCTGAAACTTGGAGATTAGACAGGTCATATGCAAGTAAATTATTGGCTATAGAATTGGCATAGAGCGCAAGAAAATAAAGAATGAATAAAATTAGAAATCAAAGAATTAGAGAGATGAAGAAAGTGGATAAGTATATTCTTGAAGTAATTGAACGAAATTGAGCTCTGCTTTAGTGTTAATTAGTTTTTATAATTTGATAGCCGTAAGTTATTTTATAAATCAGAATTTATTTGTATAAGCATTTATGACCGCTGTAGTACTTAAATCCATTGTATTTATTTATTCTCATTGAATTGGTTAAATGCTTGGGCGAAGGAAAGAAGGGAATTCTGTTTTTATGCAACAATATATATAATAAATAATAGTTTTAAAAAACTAAAACAACGCGCTTTATTAGAAAACCGAACTAAAAAAACGAAAAATAATTTTAATTTCCAACACGCTTGGGATAAATAATTTTACCATCAAAAGCGTGGGGTGCTCTTTATAAATTAATATATTTGATAATAAACCGATATTGGTAAAAGTAAGTCTCTAAGAAGAAAATGTAAAAATCACGCTTTTGATGGTAAAATTATTTATCCCAAGCGTGTTGGAAATTAAAATTATTTTTCGTTTTTTTAGTTCGGTTTTCTAATAAAGCGTGTTGTTTTAGTTTTTTAAAACTATTATTTATTTTGTATTTTTTAGTTTTAATATTTTACAGAATAAGATGAAAATATAAATATCTTTAAATTCGATACTATTGTAATATGAGCTAAAAGTAATATTCTTCTAAAAAAAAAAACCTCCCAGCCGGATTTGAACCAGCGGCGTAAGGATTGCTGAAATTACATACTACTAGAGTTCACTGCTCTACCAACTGAGCTTTTACAACGATTGACTAAAAAGTCGACAAGTCCGCAACCTATTATACCAGTTTTCATTTTTTTTCCTGATGATTTTGGCCAGGATTTTAGAAAATAAATATGAAATTATTGTCACGGGTCCTTTATAAGTATACAAAGTTTCAAGTCGATCCAATGTTTATAAGTGGGTGAAAATTGTGTTCAAAGATTCCGTTACATAGATACAAAGACACCTTTTTGGTTTCTGATGATTCTGACCATGATTTTAGAAAATAAATATAAAATTATTGTATTGTCACGGGTCCTTTACACGTATACAAATTTTCAAGTAGATCCAATGTTTCTAAGTGGGTGAAAATCGTGTTAAAAATTCCGTTACATAGATAAAAATACACTTTTTTTTGATTTTCTGATGATTCTGGCCATGATTTTAGAAAAAAAATGAAATTATCGTATTGTCACGGGTCTTTTACAAGTATGCAAAGTTTCAAGCCGATCCAATGATTTTAAGTGGGTGAAAATCGCGTTAAAAGGTTCAGTTACATAGATAGATATAGGTCAAGCTAATATAAAGCGTGTAAAAAAGTCCACCGCTGTGGTCTCAAGGTAGCGTGCTGCCTTGTCAGGCAACGGGCCCGGGTTCGATCCCCGGTCGGGGCAGTTTTTCTGGGTGAGGTTTTTATCGGGGTTTCCCCTGTAAGACAAATGTCAGGAAAACTTTAAGGCCCAAACGGTCCCCGAAATCATATGGCCATCATCCTTACCATTATCATCATCATCCTTCACCGGTGTGGAAAGCAACGAGAAGCTACCACACCTACATTTCCCTAGTAAAGCTGCAAGCATAGCATGAAAATGCTATGATTGCAGTGAAAGATCTGTCCTCGGGCAGAATTACTATGGATGGATGGATATAAATAAGGTGAACGGTCCGAAGAATTGACTGAGACAGTATTAATACCAATACCGAAGAAAAATAATGCGAAGAAATGTAAAGGATTTCAGGACTATCAGCTTGATATCACAGTCTGCAAAGATTCTCCTGCGAATACTGAATCGACGTTTACGTTCTACGAATTGGAAGAAGAACAGTTTGACTTCAAGAAGGGAAAGAGTACGAGAGATGCAATTGGATTGATACGAACAATAGGAGAAAGATATATAGAAAAAGATAATGATGTTTATGCAGTATTTGTCCACCGCTGTGGTCTCGAGGTAGCGTGCTGCCTTGTCACGCAGCGGGCCCGGGTTCGATCCCCGGTCGGGGCAGTTTTTCTGGGTGAGGTTTTTATCGGGGTTTTTCCTCACCTGTAAGACATATGTCAGGAAAACTTTAAGGCCCAAACGGTCCCCGAAATCATATGGCCATCATCCTTACCATTATCATTATCATCATCATCATCCTTCACCGGTGTGGAAAGCAACGGGAAGCTACCACACCTACACAATTCCCTAGTAAAGCTGCAAGCATAGCATGAAAATGCTATGATTGCAGTGAAGGACCTGCCTTCGGGCAGAATTACTATGGATGGATGCAGTATTTGTTGACCTGGAAAAGGCCTTTTACAGAGTGAATTGGAATAAACTCATGATGATCTTGAAGAAAATTGGCATGAACTGGAAGGAGAGGAGGCTTGTAAGTAATCTTTATATATGAAACAGCGAATAAAAGTGAAGATGGGAAAATAAATGTCAAAGGGAAGAGATTTTGGAAGGGAGGTACGGCAAGGATGTCCTCCATCACCTACTCTTTTCAGCATCTACCTGGAAGACCTAAGGAAAAACTGCTTCAGCAATACAGGAGGCGTAAACATGGGAGGAAGAAGAATTAAGTGCATAAGATTTGCTGATGATATGACTTTTTGGCAGAAGATGCAATGACGCTGTGGAACATGCTAATGGAGCTAAATGACAAGTGCGAGGATTATGGAATGAAGATACATATAAATAAGACGAAGGTCATGATTATAGGAAGGAAATCAAGGAAGATAAACATGAGGATCAAAGATGAGACCATTGAGCATGTGGAGAGCTTCAAATACTTGGGTTGTAGGCAACTATCAGTAGTAACATGAACTGCGGTCAAGAAGTAAAGCTGATGACAGCAATGGCAAAAGAAGCTTTTAACAAGAAGAGAAGCATTTTCTGCGGACTTTTGACAAAATAATTACGGAAAAGGCTAGTGAAGTGCTTTGTGTGGAGTGTAGAATTGTATGGTGCAGATACTTGGATATTACGACGGAATGAGGGAAAGCGACTGGAAGCTTTGAGATGTGGATATGGAGAAGGATGGAACGTATAAAATGGACAGACAAAATAAAAAAAATAAAGCTGTGCTAAGCATAGTAGGTGAAGGAAGAGCAATGCTGGAACTCATAAAGAATAGGAAAAGAAATTGGATAGGCCACTGGCTAAGAAGTAACTGCCTGCTGACGGATACCCTAGAAGGGATGGTCAACGGAAAGAAAGTTAGAGGCAGAAAAAGACATCCGATGATAGACAATATTAAAATAAATGGTTTGTATGCGGATACAAAAAGGAAAGCTGAGTTAAGGAAAGGTGGATAATGCTGAGTTTGCAGTGAAAGACCAGTTCTTGGGCAGAACACTATGTATGTGTGTCTATATTTTTAAGTAACGTTTGTGTTAATATTATTCAGTATTAGCTTTAGAAATAATTAGTGTAGAAACACATAATTGAATTACATATACTTATTGAGTGGAAGAAAAGACGTTATGCCTTAACTCTGTAGTTTAAATAAAACTATTATTACTTACTTACTTACTTACTTACTTACTCACTGGCACTATCGAACCCGTAGGTTCATGGCGGCGCGGACATAAGCTCTCCATAATCCCTATCCTGAGATAATGCTTTGCAATCATTCCCTGTATAATCTACTTTCCTCAAATCATAGTTAATGTTATTCTCCCATCTCATTCTTGGTCTACCAACTGGACGTTTTCCCTCTGGCTTCCCTACAAGAAGCTTCTATGCAAGTCTTTCATTCCCCATATGTGCAACATATCCTGTCCATCGCAGTCTACGAGACTTAACTGTTCTTATTATATCTGGCTTCATATAAAGAACATGTAGTTCATTGTTAATTAGTATTCTCCATTCACCTGTCTGTTCATCTCTCTTTGGTCCAAAAATGTTCCTAAGTACTTTATTCTCAAATACTTGTAATCTCCTTTCTTCCCTTAAAGTAATAGTCCATGTTTCGCATCCATATAATATAGCTGGTAGAATAATAGTTTTATATATTTTCAGTTGAACGTTTTTTTTAAGGACTTGGGATGACAAGAGTTCCTGTAATGCATAATAACACGCATTTCCAGGAGTCTAATGTTTAATTTCTTTGTGCATCTCATTCTTATTTGTGATTATTGTTCCTATGTATTTGAATTCAGCCACTTCTTCAAAAGTCTCCTCATTTGTCATTAGCTGTCCATTTCCATTATATAATGAATTTCTTCGTGTGACCATATATTTAGTTTTATTGATATTTACTTCCAGTCCTAATTTCTTAGTGTTACTCAATAGTGTGTGCGTGTTGTCCTTTAGTATCTCCTCGCTATTGGCCAATAATACTATATTATCAGCATACATTATGATTATTATTATTATTATTATACTTTGGGTTGTAAGGGGTAGTGACGTGTGTATAACCTCTCCTACCCAATTCTCATCCTCACCTTCTCGTGGTACAACCTGTTTTCACAAACGAGGCTCTGAGGACCGAGTCACGGCGGTATAACCGTTCCATCAGGTACTGAGTAAATGCGGTATCCTAATGTCTGTCCAGAGACTAAAAGGTAGCAGCCCTACCACTGGACTACTTAGCGTCGGGCCAGTAACCTGTCCTAAGGAACTTCAAAACTACTTTCAAGTCTCAACACGAAAAAAGCCAGAAGGAATTGAAATATGACGACCCACAGCAAAGAAATATGGTTAAAAGAAAACGGCACAATGATATTGTAAGATATGCAACCTGGAATGTCCGAAGCATCCATGAAAAAGAAGAGGAACTAGACAGTATATTTAAAAATAGAAACATTGATATTGCAGTAACTACAGAGACTAAGAAGAAACTTAAAGGAACGAAAGAAACACAAAATTATGTACAAATATATAGCGGTGTCGACAGGAAAACCCATGGACAAGCTGGAGTAATGATTTGGATTAATAAAACCATAAGAAATAAAATTCAACACTACACTTACTGGAATGAAAGAATATTAGAGCTTCGACTGAAAATAAATAGAGGTAATTTGACAGTTCTTGGTGTATATGCACCAGAGGAAGGCCGTGAAGAAGACAATGAAGAATTTTATAAAATATTACAAGAAATTTATAGCAAAATTAATAGAAATGATTACATTCTCATAATAGGAGATTTAAATGCCAGAGTGGGCAATGCTCAAGTCAACAATAATATTGGAACATTTGGCGAACCAACCAGCAATAGGAATGGGACAAGATTAACAGATTTTGCTATCTACAATGAACTGAAAATAACGAATACCTTTTACAATCATAGAAACATACATAAATATACCTGGCATCGTCAGGACTCAAAATCAATCATTGATTATTTCATTGCAAATAATAAGATTTTTAAATTGTTTCTCGATGTCAGAGCCTACAGAGGATATGATATTGGTTCAGATCACTACCTAGTAGAAGCAAGAATAAGATTTCCACCAAGATGGTTAAAAAAGAAGAAACAACAACAGAGCATAGAACAAAAGTACAAGGTAAAATTATTTTATGATGACAGCATTAAATGGTTATATTCGAGAAGAATTCAGCAATATATGGCTACAACTCCAGAAAGTAATGATGTCGAAGAAGAATGGAAAAACATTAAAATGATAATTCAAAATGCAGCTAATGAAACTTTAGGAAAAGTAAATATACAACAAAGAAGAAATAGAACTCTAAAAATCTGGGATGATCAAATAAAACAATTGATTGAAGAAAAAAATGCAGCTTATAAAAAATATTTGAACACAAAGAAAGTAGAAAATGAAATAGAATTCAAACGCTGTAGAGCTATTGTTAAGAGGGAAATAAGAAAGAGACATAGGAAAACATGGTTAAATTTTGTTACACATTTAGAATCAGAT
This sequence comes from Diploptera punctata, assembly GCA_030220185.1. NCBI lineage: Eukaryota > Metazoa > Arthropoda > Insecta > Blattodea > Blaberidae > Diploptera > Diploptera punctata. The sequence goes on along the minus strand of JASPKZ010009370.1, from coordinate 1,954,376 downwards.
TTGCATAAGCTCCAACCTAATGCCTTCAAAATATTAAAACATTTGAATAAAGATATTAAAGAATCTACCAAAATTAATTGCGGAGTAACAAAAGAAGATTTTTTCAATTATTATAAAAGTCTTTGGACTGACAATAGCTATGAAGATACAATTTTCCGAAATAATAATGAGACAGATTCCATAATATCATTGGAAGAATTGAACAATAGTTTAAAGAAATTAAAAAATGGGAAGGCAACTGGCACAGATGGCTTGAATTCTGAATTGTACAAATATGCAGGCAAACAGTTCCATGAAAGACTGTTGTCCTTCTTTAATAATGTATTCAAAAATGCAGATATACCACAAGAATGGAAGACAAGCATTGTTATACCCCTGTTCAAGAAAGGAGACAAGAGAAAAATGGACAACTATAGGGGAATCAGTTTGTTAAACACATGCTACAAAATTTATGCAGACATTTTAAATGGAAAATTGAAAAGTTTCAGTGAAAAATTCCTTATGGAATGTCAAAATGGATTTAGGAAAGGACGATCTTGTATTGATTCAGCATTTTCTGTTAAACTATTGCTTGAAAAAAGAAGAGAATTCAACTTAGAAACACATTTTGCTTTCATAGATTTTGAAAAAGCATTCGACACAGTCAAGAGATCAAAACTCTTAAATATATTGGAAGACAGAAATATACCAAATTTACTTCGGCAGAACATACAAAATATTTACAAAGACAACACCATAAAGATTAAATTAAATAACAGATTTTCTGAAGAAGGAATTATAAATCGTGGTGTGAGACAAGGCTGCCCCCTATCCCCAACACTCTTTGCAATTTATATCAATGAAGTAATATGTTTGCTGGAACAAAACATATAAATTTGGAATAAGAATATCAGAAAATAGAAAATTAAACACCCTATTGTTTGCAGATGACCAAATAATAATAGCAAATTCCGAAGATAATCTACAGAAAGGTCTGTATGAACTTAACAAAATTACAGAAGAATATGGATTAAAGATATCTACAGAAAAAACAAAAATTATGGCATTTCAAGGTGTAGATCCTGTCAGAAGTAAAATTGTACTGGACAATAAAATTTTGGAGCAGGTGAATAATTTTACATATCTAGGATGCAATATCTCATATGAAGAAGAAAAGGATGTAAATGCAAAAATATCTAAATTTTTAAGAATTTTAGGGTTAATAAATTCTATCTTCAAGCCACAGTTAGTCCAAAAGCATTCAAGACTGAAAGTGTATAAAACACTGGCTCTTCCAACTCTTTTGTATGGTAGCGAAGTATGGACGTTGAAACAGAAGGATATACAGAGACTTAGATCTGCTGAAATGAGATATCTTCGGAGGACTGCAGGATACACACTACTAGATCACAAAAAAAATGAAGACATCTTAGAAGAATTACACATGGAATCTTTAGAAAACAAAATTTCTGATTATAAGTCAAGATGGATACAACATGTTCATCGAATGGAAGATCACAGAATACCCAAACTAATGTTAAGATATCAACCTGCAGGAAGAAGAAGACCAGGACGTCCACTCAAAAGACTTCTGGATGGTGTTTCTCTTGAGGCCGAAACAGGTCAACAAATGGCCTAAATTCGTGAATGTACTATGATGATGATGATTATTATACTTTTTAATATATATATATATATATATATATATATATATATATATCACTAGGTGATTAGCTTAGGGATTTATAATTGGTCACAAAAGAGTCGATAAAGTTTGCCCACATGTTCTTTATTTCATTCTTAGATCCCCGGTTGGGGGAAAAATTCTGATTGATATTTTCTGTGAGATAAATGTAAAAAAAATTAAGGCTCAAATAATCTCTGAATACCATACCATGATCACTCATATCTTATTCGCCTGATTTAGCATATTGTATGAGTGAAATGTATTATCTTAAATGTTTGCGTTGTCTCGGAGTTGGCCACTGCATTGTGCTCATCACCGTTAGGTAATCGAAAAGTATGTACGTGTTCCAGAGTTAAGAATCCTCTCCCGACACGTGGAAACATTAAAATTCCTACAAAAAGAGAGATTAAACTAAAATAGGGAGAGAGAAAGTGGGTGGAGGAGAGAGGATGAGAGAGAGATTATGAAAATGGAGTTGATACCACTCAATTAGATCGTCTGCTCTACTTTCTGGCGCAGGCCATATTTTATAACATTTACGAGGAATATGAAGTAAATGTGAAAACGAAAAGATAATAGCCCTATAGTTGTCAATAATCATTATACTGTAGTATACCGGCACAATGTCAAAGGTTAACCAGAATACACAGCTTTGTGAAGAGTTTATGCGCCTGCTCAGTATTGTATAAGAATTGACGCACGAGTTCAGTTGTTTTGTTGTCGGTGCTGTGAGAGGACGTCTCATATATCTGGTGTCGCGAAGGTAAGCTGACGTCATAAATTTACCTACAGAATGATATTTTGTTTTCTTATTTTCATATTCTTCACTACAAGAACATAGGAAAGCATTTATACTGTTGGCAACACTGGTACCAAACTCAGTCTATGTATTGTAATTGTTACAAATACTATTCCCTATATTTTGTCCATCTGTTAAATTTAGAATAGAAATTTTAATAGTTATTTATGACTTCGACTAAACATTTAAACGAAGCATTTCTTACATTTAGAAATACCTTCAAATATAAGTTAACTTTTTAATCTGTTACATCAAAAATGTTTTAAGCGTTTTTTTCTCCCAAGTGTAATTAGGGATTCTATGTCTGGACTATACTTACATAAATTGGAATAAATAAAATAAGCGTACAAATTATTGTTATAGTATATTAATAGTTACCCCAGGAAAAATATAATGTCGACTGTTTATAAAAAAGGGGAGGAAAAAATGCCTTAAAATTGAATGGGATGTGGTAATTTTAATATTTTTTTTTCTAATGCCACCAGGTTGTCTCTTATGACATTTCTGGCTTTCTTCCCTGGCTTTGGCAGAATTGTAATTCATTTCTTAGGTTGGGACATCTTGAAGGCGGAGTTACGTTACCCCGATGATATGATGGGCGATAAATTATAATGAAACGCCGGGAGAGTCCTTAACCTAAATTCAGACCATGGGCAATCACAGGAATAATTCCCTTTAAGAAAATATTCCTATGGTTTGACCGGGAATCGAACCCGGGACCTCATGAACTGTGGTCAGAAACGCTGACCACTAACCCATTTTGAGTTAGTTATACCATTTAAACAATGACAAATTCATGTTTTCCATTGTAAATATGGCAATTTTAATATAGATTTGCCATATTTACAATGAAAAACATGCATTAGTCAATATTTAATGGTATAGCTACCTAATATTATGGGGGCCAGATTATCCAATTAACAGTAAAGTAATCTGATGTACACTAACTTGGCCACTTTCACACCTAACGAAATACAATGAGAACTGAATATTATGTGGTACTAGGATTTATTAATAAGTGACTGAATATATATAAAAAACCCGCAAACTGATAGCGGAAAATGTATTATGTTGCCTCATATGACGCTAGCAGTCACTTGTTCTCCGTTGGAACATTCACAGGTGCACTCCTGGCATAGAATAACAGTCTAATTCCCAAACAGTTTTTAATAATTGAAGATTTTTTAAAATCTAGGTGCAATCAACAATTTTGTATTGACATTGGTTTTAGATGCAATATTACATTATATTGTAGCCGAACCGAACCGACGCGACGCGTCGGATGAATTATGCCACGTATTAGCAGTTTACTTGATAAGTTGGAGAAGTTTATTTGCAGTAAATAACACTGAATATAAATGTAGATTTTAAAATCTTAAACTCAAGTTCGAAGAAATTGATACCATTTACAGTTATATCCTGTTTCGAGGAACTTCAATTTATTTTCACCTCTTTCACATCTTTATCCACATTTCGAATCGTAATCATTTGAATAAGAATTTCCAAGATTCAAAATGGAAATGACTGCAGTAAACACATGTTTAGACAATTAATTGCTATAGTTTCCTTATGTATTTTATAGCAATAATTCATCATCATCATCATCCAGGGATTAAGCCTGTTGGTTCGTTCCGGTTTCATGAAAGCTAGAATTGTTAACATTATTCAGACCATCTTCTGTGTGGGCGTCTAACGTTTCTTCTTCCGTGAGGTTTATAATTTAGCAATCATTTTGGAAATTTTTCTTCTGGCATTCTATCAATATGTTCTTTCCAGGCGTTCCTATATTTAATTATTCGGTGTGTAAGTTTGAAAATATTTAGTTCCTTTCTTATATCTTCATTCCTTTTCTTATCCAGCAGAGTATATCCTGCTATATTTCTTAAAAAATCTCATATCAGCTGTTTCCAATCTTTGTTCTTGTCTTGTAGTGATCGTCCAACATTCTGATCCATACATCAATACAGGGACAGCATTTTCTTTATAAAAATTTCATTTTTTATTCTTTTCTTGTGTTTTTAAGGGTTCTTTTAATAGTGCCACACATTAGATTAATTTTATTTATTTTGTCATTAATATCTTCAATTTTAACATGATAAAGTGAAACCTAGATATTTAAAACTGTTCACTTGCTCTAAAATATTATCAATTACTATTTTTGCTCTTAAGGTATTTATTTGGGAATTCTAACTCACTGGCACCATCAAACCAATAGGTTCATGGCCACGTGGATATAATCTCTCCATATATCTCTATCTTAATCCAACATTTTCTAATTATCTCCATATAATCTACCTCCCTCATATCACGATTAATGTTAATCTCCCACTTCATTCTTGGACACCTACAGGGCGCTTTCTCTGGTTTGCCTACAATGAATTTTCCTGCCCCTCTTTCATTTCCCATTCGTGCCACATGTTCTGCCCATCGCAGTTAACTTTCCTTATTACTGGGAGAATAACAGTTACATTTATATTTTCTGTTTAACGTTTTCTGAGAGGAGTTGAGATGACAAAAGTTCCTTTAATACGTAATAGCATGTATTTCCAGAATTGAGCCTATGTTTAATTTCTTTATGCACCTCATTCCTGTTTGTAATTAATTGCCCCTAGTATTTGAATTCAGCCACTTCTTCAGAATTCCCTCATTTGTCATTAACTTCCACTTCCATTATATAATGAATTTCTGTGTGTGACCATACATCTAGTTTTATTAATGTTTACTTCCAGCCCCAATTTCTCAGTGTTATTCAATAGAATGTGCCTGTTGACCCCTAGTACATCCTTGCTATTACCAAATAATACTACATCATCAGCATATACAAACAGTTTATTAATACGATATTGACTTGTGCGCATATCCTCTAAATATTTGATGGTATGTTCTATTACAAATTGGATAGTAGAAGAGATGATGAATGTCCTTGCTTTTACCTATTGTGAATTTTAAAAGTATCTGAAAACATAACCATTCTAATTCCTTTCTCTATTGCATTGCAGGTCAGCCTCTTCTCCTTCTGTTCCCTGGATTATAATTCAAAGCTCTTTTTCGGCCATGTATCATTTTCCATCCTTTTCATATGACCATACCTTAATAACTGCCTAGTTTATATCCTCTCAGTACGTTTATCTTTCCCCGATAGTGGCCTATGGTCAGATCCATATGATATTGGTTCCACCACAGCACTAGGAAAAACTGCACTTTAACTTACATGGAATATTCTGTCCTATAGAACAACAGTGCGCATGCGCCAGAGTTTATAGATCCAGCGATAACCCACCATCGAACCACATATCGATTATCATCCTCGATTACTATGGATATCGTACTAAAGTTCAAAAATCGTATGCTAGATGGCAGCATGTCGCTATGAAATTTAAATGACCAATCTTTGCAATAAATCCTCAAATCTATGTTAAAAATATATATTAATAATATTAGAATTACCAAAGTTTATTAAAAATGGGCGTATGCTTACTTATCACTCCCAAACGCAGCTCCAACCAGCGATAGAAAAAATCACAGACTAAGTAATATATATATACTCTTTGGAGAAAATAGCAGTTAGCATCACAATATTGTGATTTGCGTATTTGAATAAATACTTACAAATTGTCAAATAATGTTATACAATTGTTTGAAAAGTTTAAAATATTAAAAATGTTAGTAAATACAGAAGAAGAGCTATAGTTTACAACAATTAACTGAAAAAATCAAGCATAAATAAAAGTGCAGTTCAGCACTATATTATATCTTCATCTTTGTATTAATGACTATTTAACTCATGCCCCAAATGGGAGTCAATGACCAATCACGTTTCAATGATTTCTGTTTTACAACCAATCAGAGTCGTGTTTCATGAAATATTTATCAGTGTTATAATTACCATATTAAAGAGAGCTCCTCCTTTTTAATATTCTGAACAGGTCTGACCATTATTTTACAGTGACTGAGCCTGTGAGAAATACGGCTACCAGATTGTATATATAGTGCATGGATGTCAACACATGCCGCATGCGGGAGTTAATATAAAAACATTTGTAGCAATTGATTATACCACCAAAAAAAAGAAACCACTGTTTGCACTTTCTTAAATGTATTTTTTCTCAGGTAACAATCCAGAAAAATATAATTGTCATATTTACATCATACGACATCAGAAATGAATTAATATACAGTTTGATGTGTTTCATTTTTTCTCCACTAGAGAGCATTCTTACAATATTGCGTTCCTTTGGCAATAAATAGTATGATCTAGTTGCAGTGATAAACAAAAGAAGCAGATGAAGCGTACCTATCGTTTCTCATTTGTTTTCAAACATCGCCGTTTACATTAAATATATAAATATTTTAAAATAACTATAGTTAAATAATGATTTGTGCGTAAACAGCTTAATTTTATTCGTTAAATAGGCCTAGTCCTAACAAATGCCACTCTTGATTTCCAAATTCTCTAGATAAATTGGAAATCACTCGTAACATTACTTATGATCATTCTCTTCGACCATAACACCTTATCTTCTTTCACAATACTTTTATTTATTTCAACCACCATATATTTAGATTTAGCACAATTTATTTTAAGTCCTCTTTTGATTGCTTCTTCTTTTAACTTATTGTAAGATCGGGGGTTCTATACCCAGTAGGGTTAGGATTTTTAAACTGATCTAAACCTTCTGGCGGCACCATGGCCCTAGAGTCTACTCAGCCTCTAATGAAAATTAATACCAAATGTTCTTTCTGGGGATAAAGGCAGTCACCAGGCAGGGCTAACAACCCAAAAATGGCTATTGTGTGTTATCTGTAAAAGATAAACATATGCTATCGCGGACTTTTATGTAGAGGTTTTTTTGAGATATTCAATTCTGTGTACATTAATGTGTATTTGTTATGTTTTAGACAGCGTAAGCCATTTAAGCGTAAAAAAGGTATTTTTTTCACGTTTTCACTACTATGGGCGATTTTTAAGGGTGTAGGAGTTGAGTATCACAACTCTCTTATATCCTATGTTCATCCCGGGAATCTCCTGAACGTTTTTCAAAAAGCCCCATTACAAGGCAACGCATAAAATACGAACAAACAAACATGCATATTTATATATTAGATCATTTGAAAGATTTTATGCATTTTTTAAGTTGAAAAATGTATATTATGCTAGATAATTAAAACTGGAGTTTCACCAAATTCGTTAGTTTAATTTTTTATTGTATTTACATGACAGGGACTCATGTCATACCAACTTCTATAAAAGAATTAAACTAAAAATATATAAAATATTATTTTTCTAGTTATATTATACGGGTGAGAAATTGTCTCTATCTTTAAAGGACTGGAAAATATTAAAAGTAGGCCTATATGAAAATAAAGTTAAAAAAAATGTTGTGCCATAGAGAGGCAGATAGGTGAATAGAGAAGACTACATAACAGTGAGATACATTGTATTTATAGAAATAATATGTAGTAAGAAGAGTCAATTCTCATAGAATGTGCATGTGGCAAGAATGCGAAATTGAAGAGAGTCGTGGATATTTCTAATAGAAAACCAGAGGAAAGCGTCCAGTAGGTAGGCCAAGAAAGATATTGGAAAATAATATTATTTATATTATTTATGATAGGTGAATTATACGGGGGAAGATTGGAAAACATTAAATCAAGGTAGGGATATATGGCGAGCTTATGTTCGCGCAGTCATGCATCTATGGGTTTGATAGTGCCAGTGAGTTATCCAGTTACATATTAAAAATATAATGTGAGATGCGTGAAAGAGCAAATATTCTCCTACAGGTATAGTTCAGTTATTTGTATCGCGTCGTTTAATCCAGTTTATTTCTGACTGTAGTACACTGACAACCTTTGTTTAAGGTACCGCATGATATTGTCAAAGTTAATTCAAACTGGATGACCCAGAGGGAGCATTCCAAATGGTTGAATCGAAGCTTTGAAATTAGAATTAGTGTAAAGTACCTTAATGTTAAATTATTGTCAGTACAATCATGGTTTGTCTAACATCGGTGAAGCGATTATCCCACAAGGAATGTGGAATCAAGTCTGGAGAATGTGATTTACACGCTATGTGACCAGTTGAACCGAATGTCCCATATTTGTGATGAGGAAGTGTTTTAGTTATTACATACAATTAATAATTAATATTTGTTCTTTTTATTTTGGAAAGGTAGGTATTTAATTTAAAAATTAGGCATAGGTGTTAAATTAATTATATAAACCATGCCATGGTCAAGTCATTTTCGACAAGAATATAATCCCATTTACTGTAACTTTAATATCTGAGGAGAAAGATTTTTCCATTATTATCTAGTGTATTTATAATGGCGGGATCAACGTTCGTTGATGTTGTGCTGCGTTACGTTGCGTTGAGAGGGCAAGCATCAACGCACAATTTGAGTATTATCGCCTCACTATGGTGCTTAACAAGCGGCTCGCTTTGTTTCCCCGCAGCTGTTATATGTTATTAAAATACAAAGATCTCGAATGCCGCGACTACGACGATGTTGCCACATTGCTATTCTTCCCCCAATTTCAATTAAAACTCGGAACGATGTGGAACATTCGATCCAGTTATAAAATTGTATACCGTAATTAATTGTATAATTATCAATGATTTATTATGATATGTAGCAAGAATAATATTACCATATCTACATATTATATTAGTTTATATATAAGTGATTTCAACATGTGGCGGCCATGGGAAAACATTTCAGACCGAACAGTTTAATAATAATAATAATAATAATAATAATAATAATAATAATAATAATAGTAATAAATATAATATTTTCAGCATGATTTTGTATGGATATTAAAATTATGTAATAATGTTGGAATTAAATTATTTAATAAATAAATACGTATATAATTTTAATTTTAAAACTTAAACAATGCCAAATAATAACATAAAACTTAAATAATAACATAAATAAATAATCAGTAATAAACACCCATAGCGCTATGAGAAACGTGACAACACCGCATGTCAATCATTGCCGCGCGGCAACCACTTTCATATAATCTGTTAACCATCAGAGTGAGGCTATAATAGGTGTACTATGATCAACGTTCATTGTCGTTTGTGGCTGCTAGCTCATTCTGTTGTCAGTATCGAGAACTGCAAAGGCTCACAGCTGTTTGATGAACGTACACTGATTTATTTGATTTGTTAGGTATTGTATTTAAAGAAGGGATATATATTAAGACGAAATATGGTAAATAGACATTATGGCAGTACTTATATTGTAAAATGTTCCCCATTTATTTCCAGACAACTTCCTTTTTTTCCCCCTTTATTTTTACATTCTGGGTGATTTTTGTTGTATATAAACTCAATAAACACAGCGTTTCTCATGTTGATATAATTTAATATAACTAGTGGTCGACCAGCGGTCGAAATTCGACCACAATTCATTAAATTTTTATGTTTGTCACAAATACGTCATTATGCATTCAATTTCGATTTATTTTAAAAATACGAACTATAGGAAATGTGTGGTATAGCTTGGCTAAGTCATATTTAAAAAAAACAATAACGCGTCATTTGACATTTGTATACTATTTATATTATTTAAATTTGCATTTGCCTATTATTATGTGTACGGGAATATATATCCCTTCTCCTTTGTCTCCATTCCAACCCGTCAATGTTCTATGTCGAAGCATAATGGAAGTAGGTGCGAATATATAAATATAAAAAAAATGTAATGGAATTACTGAAATCAAGTTAGACAGGATTAAATTTAAATAATAAAACACACATTTTTAAAACCACTAATAATAAATAAGCATTGCCGCTGCACAATTTTCTTTTTGTAACAATACACTTTCAGTATGAACGTAAACAAATGAATAATACACATAAATTCCTTAGAGACAATTTATTTTATTTTGTTTAATTTATTTAATTTATTTGTTACACATATTATACATACATTTTTCTGCACTCCTCTATACGAACTTTAATTATGCCAAATATCACACTCCTCCGTGCGTACAATGTGCTTAAAAAGGGGTACAAAGTTTTTCCATCACGCATTAATATATACATAATTTATTGGCTCCAATGAGGTCAACAACAATCAATTAGAAACAAATGAAATGCGGGAATCGTCGATGTCACGTGATTTGAACGATATGACGTTAGCGTTTGTTGACAAACTTGATCTTACCAATGTAAATCGAACGCCATCATCTGCAATGCGCCGTCCCAAACATTCAAACGTTCATCATAATATGATACGTCGACGGTTGTATTTGATAAACATGAACGAACTCAAAAACAGCAACGTACGTTGATCAGTACTCCCCCCGCTATACATCCTATGGCACCGACGCCACCTCTGAAATGTGCAAGGACTACTGTTGTCTTTGTTCATCTGGCCAAAATATATTACAAGGAGTCATGTGATTAGTGTGATGCACTACCTCAACTTCAACTTCCATTCACATTAGGAATATACTCACTTGTCCTCGCGGGACTGAATTATCCTCATTACTGTAATCATTACAGGCCCAGTGACGTGCAGTCCATCCAAACAAATCAAGCACAGCTTAGACACTGTTCGGCGAAGAAGAAAAAATAATGAAATCAATGTTTTTATATACCTAACTAACTCACTGGTACTATTGAACCCGTAGATTCATGGACGGGCGGACATAAGCTCTCCACACATCCCTATCCTCAGCTAATGTTTTCAAATCATCTCCTGTATAATCTACTTCCCTCAAATCTTGGTTAATGTTATTCTCCCACCTCATTCTTGGTCTACCAACTGGGAATTTTCCCTCTGGTTTTCCTACAAGAAACTTCCATGCCGCTCTTTCATTCTCCATTCTATACACCACAAAGTAAAATATTAAAATATATACCCGACAGGTACCGTCGTCCTCAACTAGATCAATTAAAAAAATATTTTAAGAACTGTAGGCATTTCGGTAACCGGCTTCCATCTTCAGCAGAAGGATATGCGAATCTAACTAATATTGTTGTTTTGCAACGCTTTTGATATGAGCGACATTCCACGTCATCGGTAGCTATTGATTGTTGTTTTGTAATTTCGTGTAGAATGTTGTATGAGTTGGGGGCAAGCCGTAGCGTAGTGGTTAAGGCACTACACTACAACGCGGAAGGTCGAGGGTTCGGTTCCCGTTGGTATCAGGATTTTTAAACTGACCCAAACCCTCTGGCGGCACTATGGCCCTGGGGTCGACTCAGCCTCTAACAGAAATGAGCACTAGACGCTTGTTCTCGGGGTAAAGGCGGCCGTCACGCAGGGCTGACAACCCGGCTGACTTCAAATGCCGATTGTCCAGTAAAATGGGAGCCTTAACCTCCTACTACCCTAAGGGCCTCCTGAGGCCTGTAGTGGGATCACTTTACGTATGTTGTATGAGTTAGGCATGTTCTCATTTAAAATTAAATACTTGTTTACTTCCTTAAAAATTTCAAGTCTCTAGTATGTTTATCTTTGTTGGTTTCTTTCTTTATGACGTACAGTTTTCTATTGTATCCATGCGATGGCCGGTGTTGATGACTTGTTTGGCTTAGTTAGAATTTCCTTCCGCGTACATGAAATCTTCAAATGCTCTTTGAATTTTACGTTTAAATTTCTGCTAGTTTTGCCTATATAGAATTTTTACATATTAATTTGTAAACTCCTTTATTGTTTTTATGTACATTATAATCATGTCATTATAAATCCATGTTTAAACTTGTTTAATTAACGTTTAATCGTTAAATGAGCCTATATCTTAATTTGCTTCGAATAAGGTATTTTTCTGCGCTTTGGTCATCTTAACTTTAACTATAGGGGGGAAATAAATATCCTTCTGGCCTTATAACTTGTATTGAGTGTCTACCCAAGCTGCTACAATACTAAAGGGAAGTTGCCATGACAACCTTCGTCATTATAGATTTATGGGGGGGGGAGGTAAAAGAAACCTACACGAGACTCAATAACCGAGTCTTACAAATATACTGCATATCTAAACATTTAGTCGGCTGCCGTGTGATGGCTATACCGAGGAATCGGTTTCAGATCTCTCTAGGATATCAGACAGGAACTCTAACGTTAAACTATAGAGGCGGTCGTAGTTCTTATATTTAGGGTCAGTTTCACCAACAGAGGTAACTGTATTACGCCAGTTTAAGCTATGCTTCATACATGGGGAAACCTGGCGTAGTACAGTTACCTCTGTTGGTGAAACTGGCGCTTAGTATTTTTCTATTATCCTAAATTGCATTGAAGACAACTATGGAAAATATATCATTCTATTTTTAGATCATTAGAATTTACTTAGGTCAATCGCAGCCTTTCATGGATAAAACATAAAACAAAATTAGTATTTTGAGATCATTTGAAAATAAATAGAACAATTTCAAACTTCCGAGATTTATTAATAAGATACAGGGGTTCATGAGTTTCTTACATTAAAACACCCAACCAACATCTGTGAAATAGTTAATTTTCATATGTGTATTAAAAAATAGGATACTAAGACGAATATTCGATATCATAAATTATGAGAGTTCACCGCTGTGGTCTCGAGGTAGCGCACTGCCTTGTCACGCAGCGGACCCGGGTTTGATTCCTGGTCGATAATCTTGGGTTACGTTCTTTTCAGGGGATTTTCCTCAGCTGTAAGACAAATGTCAGGTAACTTTAAGGCCCAAAAGGTCCCCGAATATAATCTGGCCATCATCATTATCATCCTTCACCGGTGAGGAAAGCAACAGGAAGCTACCACACCTATAAATTCCCTAGTAAAACTGCAAAGTATGGCTTGATTGCTTGAAAGATCTGCCCTAGGGCATAACACTATAGAAATAGAAGTTATGAGAATGGAGGAAACTTCACAATGAGAAACTCGATAATTTGTAATGTTGTCCAAATAAAGTTAATATTAATAAGTCTAGGGGATTGAAATGTGTGGGTAAAGTAGCTAGAATGGATGGCAGTAGAAACGCTTTCAATTTTTTGGGGAAACTCTTGGGGTAAATATTACCCATCCAAGTGTTTTGTGCAGGCGGAAAATATGTTAACTAACAAACTGTCTTTCTCTTTCTATTCCTTACTATGTTGCCACTTCCTGTCCTTTGTATTATGTTGTTTGATTGGCAGGTAGAGAGCTGACAACTATGTATTTTGTACTATGTATTTTAATGATCCGTCGTTCTGCGCGGTCAGTGGCAGAATGACTAACTTGACAACCCTGTTACTTTTTGGGTTACGTCTAGGAATGAGCTGTCCCTTCCTCGCCCTTCTCATTACATGTTGCCACTTGTGATTTATTGTAAGGCTGGTAACAGAGAGACGACAAATACTGTGATTTTAAATGATCGGACCGCTTCAGCGTTACGTGCTTAAATGACCAATTTGACAACCATGTTAAGAACTTTCACACGTGTTTAGAGATACTCCACCCACATTTGAAGTTGAAACATTTCAATTCGTGATCCGATGTACAGTGTTCTCCAACATCCCTTCCACAGATTCTGTAGATCGGCGACACTAGCGCTAAAACTCTTCCCCTCCGCCCGTGAACAGTTAACTTGGATGTGTAATAACTATTAGTAAGGCATTGACTTAGATGGATAATATTTGAATGGATTTTAGGGAACTGGATATTGGAGACATGTACTGGACTAGTTTGGCTGAAGGTATTAACCAGTGGAGGGTAATAGTGAATGTGATATTGAACCTGCGGGTTCCATAAGCCATATAGTGAGTTATACTTACTTACTCACTGGCACTATCGAGCCGTAAGTTCATGGCCGCACGGACATAAGCTCTCCATACATCCTTATCCTGAGCTAATGCTTTCCAATCATTCCCTGTATAATCTACTTCCCTCAAATCATAGTTAATGTTATTCTCGCATCTCATTCTTGGCCTACCAACTGGGCGTTTTCCCTCTGGCTTTCCTACAAGAAGCTTCCATGCAAGTATTTCATTCCCCATACGTGCAACATGTCCTGCCCATCGCAGTCTACGAGACTTAACTGTTCTTATTATATCTGGCTTCCTATAAAGACCATGCAGTTCATTGTTATGAAGTCTTCTCCATTCACCTGTCTGTTCGTCTCTCTTTGGTCCAAACATTTTCATAAGAACTTTATTCTCAAATACTCGTAATCTCATTTCCTCCCTTATAGTAAGAGTGCATATTTTGCATCCATACAATATAACTGGTAGAATAATAGTTTTATATATTTTCAGTTTCACGTTTTTTTAAAGGACTTGGGATGACAAGAGTTCCTGTAAAGCATAATAAAACGCATTTCCAGAATTGAGTCTAATGTTTAATTTCTTTGTGCATCTCATTCTTATTTGTGATTATTGTTCCTATGTATTTGAATTCAGCCACTTCTTCAAAATTTTCCTCATTTTTCATTAGCTGCCCATTTCCATTATATAATGAATTTCTACGTGTGACCATATATTTAGTTTTATTGATATTTACTTGCAGTCCTAATTTCTTAGTGTTACTCAATAGTGTGTGCGTGTTGTCCTTTAGTATCTCCTCACTATCGGCCAATAGTACTACATCATCAGGATGAACTAACAGCTTATTAATATCATTGAGTTGTAAGCCTTCGTCCATAAGCCATATAGTGAGTTATACATGTATTATTCATTTAGCAAAGAACTGTAAGTGGGCATGAATTTTGTCTTAGTGTGATTAATTTTATCCAATTCACTCTGTACATACTTTTAAACCATTTTTTGCCGACTAATAATTTTATACTTCTTCTTCTTCTTCTACGCATGAAAGCTGGCAGCTCGTTGCGTGTTCATTCACTACAGGTTCGGGGTATGGTGACATCCTTCCATCGTAGTTGTGGTCTTCCTAAAGGCCATTTCTGCTGAGTTGTCCAGTCACGTACTTTCTTCACTAATCTACTGTTATCCATTCTATCTAGGTGATCGTTCCAATTTAATCTTCTATCATTTATGCAAAGGATTATAGGTTCAATTTCACATTCTTCTCTAATAACAGAGCTGCGATTTTCTCTCTCAGCGATTTTCCTACGTTTTTCCTTGAAACGTTCATTTCGGTTGTTTCATTGATTTGTTTTGTTTTTTGAGTTTCTATTCGGCATTCACAACCATATGTTAGAACTGGTCTTATGACAGATTTGTAAATTCTTACTTTTTGTATCTATTCTTAAATTTTTATTTTTCCAAACAGTATTGTTTAAACATCCCGATATTTTGTTTGCTGCAATGATTCTAAATTTGTGTAATATCATTTGTAAATCATCTTCACTTTGTGCAATTAGAACTGTCATCAGCATAGTTTATTATCTTCAGCTCTTTGTTACATATTTTAATTCCTTTTCTAACTTAAACTTTTAGTTCTTTGATGATTTCATCCATTATTAGTGTGAACAGTATGGGACTTAATGAGTCTCCTTGTCGTATTCATAAATTTTATACACATTTAAAAAATAAACATATTAATGTATCGCCATATTGATAGCTCTGTTATTATGTGCAGAATGATAAATGCAATAATTAATGACTGTATTAATCTCATTTCATATCACAATGTATGTAAATTTGTTACAGAATTAATTTACCTCAGCGTTCTGTGACATTAAAAGACATTTATGAATTTATAATTAATTATGTTATATCAATAATTCCACACTCAATATTCAAATTTAACATAGTTTTTGTTTGTATTTCAAATAAAGTGTTCACCATTTAAGTGTGTACTAGTATATTATACAGGGCGCAACTAAATTACCATTACAGAATTTGATGATTACGTTTAGCG
Source organism: Diploptera punctata (assembly GCA_030220185.1). Lineage (NCBI taxonomy): Eukaryota > Metazoa > Arthropoda > Insecta > Blattodea > Blaberidae > Diploptera > Diploptera punctata. The sequence continues at coordinate 1,938,117 of JASPKZ010009370.1, read as the reverse complement.
TAGGAACGATTCAATTAATTTATGTGGCACAATTAAACGTTCTTTAGTGAATAAAACTAGAAAAGAAACTATTTTAAAATTTTACAAAGTATTGGCAGTTCCATCTCTTATCTATGAATGTGAAACCTGGACATTAAGAAAGGCAGATAGTAAACAAATAGAGGCAGCAGAAATGAAGATGTTGAGAGCAATAGCAGGATACCAAAGGACCGATAAAAAGAAAAACGAAGATATAAGAACAGAAATTAATATAGCCTATTTAATCTCTGTGAAAGAATAAACTACTATCAAAATGCTTACCTTCAGCACGTATTACGGATGAATGAACAGCGCTGACCAAGAAGAATGTATAATTATAAACCAAAAGGGAGAAGATTATTGGGAAGACCATTGAAGAGATGGAAGGACCAATTCGACCTAAAATGAGATCGGAACAGGCCATTGGGTTTAATCCTTGTTGTTGATGATGATGAACTCATGTGCGGAAAACATGCCGTTTTCCCGCTACACGCACGTAAAAGTACCAGAACACATTTTCAACTCTCCCACATTTTCGGCATCAAAGAACCAGCATGTTCTTCCAACTTGACCCCACTACTACTACTACTACCTATGGGGTCACACGAAATCCTTGATTTACGAGGTCCCTGTGGCATCCGAGGAGACCTACTGGCGCGGATTATGGCTGCGGCGGATGCTGCAGGACTAAGGATTGATGATCGTGTGTACCAGAGCACGGTACGGAGGTACCGTTTCTATATTGACGTAGGTGGTCGTCACATCGAGCCCTTCTTGTGGACCCAGACGATAAGCAGCAGGCGTTAGAGAGAACAACATGCGTTATGGTATTTTGCGTGCAGCGAGAAAACGATACGTTTCCAGACATGAGTTCCTACGCTAAATATTATGAATACATAGAGTATTTTACATAGATATTTATTATCTCATAGATTATTTTAATTATTCAAATAAAACAGTTGTTGAAATAAAGCACTTAGACATATTATATTTCAGGACAGAATTTTGACTTATGGCAGGAACAAAGTTTTCAAGGCTAACTGTAAAATCTCTGCATTTAGACTAAAGGAATGTTTAATACAGTTAGTTGGAAATGTAGGTCAAGAAGTTAGTATATAACCCTGGCAAAATATGAGACCCGTGTCTGTCTGTGTAGTGTTCTGATGGGTAAGTCCGCATACCATTTTTCTTAATAAATTCGGTAGGAACAGTTAGAAATGTAGTCAATTATTTTAAATAGTTGCATACTATATGTCTAAGTTAAAGAGTTATTAGATAATTTTTAGAATGTAAATTAGGGTAAATTCATAAACTCACATCTCCCTCTCTCAAACCTAAAGAAAGTTCGAATGTAGGTTTTCTTAATATGAGCTTATATTAGATACTTAGGGTTAGAATACTTAGGGTTATTGTAATCATTATACTCTAGAAATAAAATAGCTAAAATTAAGAATCCATTTATTTATGTTAAAAAATACGTATGCTACAACTAATGCATCCACATACTAACGCTCGGCTAGAATCTCATGCTACCAAAATTTCCAAGTCCCGAAGGTCCTCTAATCCCTAAGAAAACCAACAGTTCCTACACTAAACGTAACTGTCTTGGCCCTCACTTCACGTCCTCAAAGTCTGTAAAAGGAATTTAGTTACTCTCTGTATAAAAGCGAATGTGTGTTTGTTTGTGATTTATAAACTTTTAAGCCACACAGCAGATCTGTATGAAAATTTGTACATAGAGGTTTTCACGTACGGGAAGTATGTAATCGCTATATATTATCCTCTAAAACGTTTAGGTTAGGAATTCAACAGAAACGAAACTTTAAAAATTGCTCGAGCTGTCGAAATGTTCGATTTTTTATAATGAAACTTAGCATATTCCATTAAGATAAACCGAGGTAGGTATTATCAAAAAATCAGCGAAATTCGACAATTAGAAATGGGAGTTTACCTGGAATCCGAAATTAAGAATTGATTATCAACTGTCAGTCTCATATTTGGTTCGTCGCAATGTATACCATACAATTTAATTAACCCGTAAATTTTCTTTTAACTTGAACAGCTAAAAATGAAAACACATTAAATTTATTTGTGCGTAGCAACGCACGCAGGTTATTGTTCACAATTTAAGTGTGTAGTAGTAGCCTATATTATGTTAATATTAGAGCTAGGAATTTTAGGTGCAACATTTTGGTGAAAAAGGTGCAAAAAAAGGTGCTTTAATTTAGCAGAAAAAGGTGCAAAAAGTTGCAATTTTTTAAAATAAAAGTTGCAAATTTCCCATGTAAATAATCATTAAAGATTACCAAAACCAATTGCAACAAGTAACTAACGACACAAAATTCACGCATGTTGTCTTATATTAAAGAGTCTGTGTAAGTACTTATACTACTTATATGCTGCGTAACACGAATGCATTGACTTTTTCATCAATTGTTATTGAAATATCACAAAGAATGCACCTGATAACAGATCCGTCACTCTGAATTCCATCTGCACTAAACTTTTTAACAAAGTTTATAGGAGTTCACTTTCGGTTTCGGCATACTGTATACTGGTAACTCAGGAAAATAGCAGACAGCACTAGTCAAATATTATTTTGAACTGAAACATTTATTCACGCACTCAACAACCTTTCTTGCTTGAACAATAGGTTTCGCATAACTGTGGTACAATGAGGCACAACTAATTTAAAAGGAATAGCCTAACGGGATTGCACTGAAGTGGAAGTAATGTGATGTGGACTGATACCACATATCGTTACCAATCCTTGAAATCGTATTTGAATAAATGTAATATTTATCATTATTATCATCATCATCATCATCATCATCATCATCATCATCATCACCACCATCCTTCACCGGTGTGGAAAGCAACGGGAAGCTACCACACCTACAATTCCCTAGTAAAGCTGCAAAGCATAGCATGGAAATGCTATGATTGCAGTGAAGGACCTGCCTTAGGGCAGAATTACTATGGATGGATATATATATTATTTTGGTAATAAAATGTTCCAAAGGAGACAAAAAAGGTTTGAAAAGGTGCAAAATGTGCTTCCATTAAAGAAAAAGGTGCAACTAAAACGCAGTTAGGGACATTTATTTAATATTTTCTTTGCAATACTAGCTAATTTGAACATTATAGTAACAAGAAAAGAAAAGATGCAGCACCTAAAATTCTTAGCTCTAGTTATTATAGTATATTACGATGTTAGGTTGGGAAGTGGTTTTTACAGAATCGAGGTAAATGTTTAAAAACACAGCGATGGCGAGATTTTTATTTTCCGAGATTCTGTAAAACACTTCACAAACGAGCGTTGTACATTATTTTTTGCGCGATGGTGTTTTCAAATTAACACATAATAATAAAATCATATCTTTGTTGGAAATATTTGCGTACATTATAAACAATTGACTAACGTTAACAATGTGGGCAATGTTTATTAGTTCAAACAACAGGAGGCCGTGTAACCAATTTAGTGATAAAATGACGGCAAGTACGTATTTTTTTGTTTTATATTGTTTCAAATAAAGTTCAGCTCATTTAAAATGCAGTGATTTGTTTCATATAATGTGTATTAACACTACCTTCTGGATATCTTTTGTTTGCACACTGTATATAGTATACATAGAGGGCAGTGGTTTTACTTCCCACACGTATGTTTGTAATATGTAATATTACAATATAGTTATTTAGGTTGCCAACCCCGAAATGTAGGAAGTTGAACTTTCAATCATGGTCGCCATTGCTGTAAGTACGACAAAACGCATTATCTCACAAAAAATGTATTCACTTACTGTAGTGAATTCCACGGTTTTAGACAAATGAAGGCGGGCTATTGTTGAACTTGTTTCTTCCGGAAATAATCACTATAATGTATTTCTTCACCTTTTACATACCACACACATCAATGGGTGTGTGTGAAGGGTGCAAGAAATCCATTACAGTGGTTCTTTCAAGAAGAAACAGCTTCAACATAGCCTGCTTTCATATGCCTTAAAACGAGGCACTCGGTCCAATCATTTACAGATTAATAAATGAATCAGCTGTCAAACATTAAAACATGTACTTGTTTTGGACTCAGTCCATCTATTACTAGGGTGAATCAAATATAAACCGGAATTATTGTTTACAATTTTATTGAATTAACAAAAAAAAATACAAAACCACCACCTCATTTTTCTACATAGTCTCCTGCATTTCCAACACACTTTTGCCATCGAGTTGGCAACTTTTTGATGCCGTCCTTGAAGAATGAGGGATGACGTGTAGTCAGCCAGTTGCGCACGAACTCCTCTACCGCTGCATTGTCACCAAACCGCCTTCCTCCCAGGTCTTCTTTCAGTAGCCCAAACAAATGGTAGTCACAGGGTGACAAATCTGTACTGTAAGGATGATGTTCCAGAGGTGTCCAATGCAATTTCGTCAGTTTTTCTTGTGTAAACCGAGCAGTGTGTGGCCTTGCATTGTCATGCAGCACAATCATATTTCGGATCGAGTTTCCGGCGGCGCTTGTTGCGATATGCTGCTTTCCGAAGCTTATTCCAACGTGTGAAGCAATTTCAGAAATTGTTACGCGCCGATCCTGCTCAATAAGGTGCCATACAGCACGGAATGTTGTCTGCAGTGATACTTGTTCGTTGCCGTCTTTGGTGGGGCTCATTTTCTACTGAATCCCGGCCCGCTAATTTTTTGCGCCAATCATACACCTGCGTCTTCGAAAGGGTTGCTTCCCCGAACTGCGCATGGAGCCTTCTCAAAATTTCAGAAGGTTTAGTGCCTTCTTTTGCCAAAAACTTAATAATAATGCGTTGCGCAACAGACGTGTGTACCTCTTGCTCGCTCATGGGGTACTGAAGCAAGCGGCCACTCTTCGGAGTGCGACACATCAAGATCCCTACTCCAGACTCTCCCACCAACTTCCCCTCCAAACCTTTGCAGTTCGCTACCAGAGCCTCCAGATACAAATTCCGGTTTATATTTGATCCACCCTCATATATTAGAACTTCCAATCTATTTTCGTTAGTTTAACCCCTAATTTGTCAGTCTACTTCTGCGTGCCCCACATCACGCGATCCTTAGAGACACGATCTTTCGGGATCAAATAATTTTGACCACATAAGGATATGGAGTGCCTTCCCGGATGAATTATAAGTAATGCCACGAGTGATTTCCAATTTATCTAGAGGATTTGGAAATCAAGAGTGGCATTTGTTAGGACTATTTAACGAATACAATTAAGTTGTTTACTCAAAAGTCATTATTTAAATAGGCCCTATAGTCACCAGTATTTTAAAATATTTATATATTTAATGTCAAATGCGATGTTTGAAAACAAATCAGAAATGTGACGTTATGTATATTCACTGCAACTTCATCATATTTATTTATTGCCAAATAGGATCGCAATATTATAAGAATGCACCCTAGTGGAGAAATAATGAAACACACCAAACTGAATATTATAATCAACATTATAGGTTATTAATTTATTTTTTAGTAAACAACTCGGTAAAATCAAGGAATCTGTTCATTATTTGCTATATTCAATGTATTTGTTGGAGAAAAATAACCTGTTCAGAATATTAAAAAAGGAGGAGCTTTCTTTATCACAAAAGCAGGAGCTGATAAAGAGAAGTCGATAAAGATCGAGGTGAAACACGACTGTCATTGAAACGTGATTGGTCATTGACTACCATTTGGGGCATGAGTTAAATAGCCAGCACAATGCCGTGTCCATCTTCGTGTCTATGCAATGAAACAGGTTGGCGCGACACTGTAAGAACGGAGTAATCCAAGCAACTAGCTTCGCTCAGAAAGATATACAAAATTATATAATTGTATAACCTTTTTTTTTTAAGTTGTAAGATTTTAATAATTATGTTGAGTTAATTTTTATTTCGGCGGCTAAGCCCTGGAAGTTCGAAAAGTTGAAGTATTTTAGTAAGATCTTCATTATGCTCCTCGTTGTGGCGACAATTTTGAAGAAGTAATTCTTTTCCCATATTGTGACGATGTTTTGAAGCAGCTAACTCTCTTCATGCCCGATGTTGTAGTAACATTTTGAAGGATTAGTGTCGCAAAAAGAATTACTGGTTCAGGTTGGGTTTGATTTTCGGTAGAGCTGGATTCTCTTCTCAAGGTCGAAGTTGGTACACAAGATAGGAAAACACTTTAAAAATCACTAATAACTGATTCTTGTAGAAACAGTTGTAAATTTATTTACTATTTAATTTCCCAGCAGATCAAGTAAATATAGGTGGTATTATTCTTCACCGTCAATTAAAATTAAATTATTTTCTTTTCTTGAATCAACTATTCTTCTTGTATTAAATATCACATTTTATCAGGAGAGCTGTTATTGCTTCTATCCTTGATGAAAGTTATATGCTGACTGACTAGAGTAATTCTGTTATAATTTTAAAGAACATTATTACATCACATGATTTTATATTTAAATTCTATTGGTTAATGGTCCATTAAATACCAGGTTTAAATTTGATTTGTTAAATCAAAAAAGTTAATTGTTTTAACACCCAATCAGAATTTAGTATACTTTTATTTAAAAATATTAAGATAAGCAGGTGTTCTTATTACAGTTATAACAGAAAGCTTTATATTTCAGACAACAATGACTTAAAACACAATTTTAAAAGCATTATTTAGAAAGACTGTTATATAATACAATTTCTTTAATTGTTACTGATATATTTTTTATTCAACAATGAATTATTTAAATGTTTTTCTTTATTCAAGTTATATTTAAATATTAAAAGAATTTTAAAGTGCAAAATTATTAACTTTAACTTCCATATTTATTATGATATTAAAATCCTGCTATAAAGTTAGACATCACTATTCATTTACATAGTTAAGAAGAAAAAGTAAGACTAAATGCAGCAGAAATTACATTTATGAGACATACTGCAGGTTACTCAAGAACAAACCATAAAAAGAATTATGAGATTCTCAAAGAATTACAAACAGAATCAATCATGGAATATAGAAACAATAGGAAATCTCACGTAAGAAGTGTGAGCAGAACAAGAATACCACGCCAAATCTTAAATTACCAGCCACCAGTCAAGATATATTGGGGCAGACTCTTCAAACATTGGGTTGAGACCGTAACAGACACCTAGGTCTATCACATGAAAGGAAGGAGAAGAAGAAGAAGAAGAAGAAAAAGCGGGATGCGTAAAACTTCAGGAATCTATCGTATTTATACGATATAAACATGACATGAGAATATTTAGTTTTCACCGAAGAACCTACCCTTAGGCAGAAAGCTATGAATTAACTATTAATATTATTCTGTTCCTTCGAAATTAATCTTTTGAAATAAAATATCCATTTTAGGGACACAATTTAGTATAGTGGTTAAAAAATACGCCATGAGGTGAAAGGTTGCGGGTTTGAGCCCTAATGGGGTCATGATTTTTAAAACTGCTCCAAATCTTCTGGCGGCACCTTGTCCTTGGGGTCGATACAGCCTCTATTTCAAATGTGTTCCAGACATATATTCAGGGAATAAAATCGGTCGTCACGCAGGGCTGGTAACCCGGCTGAGCCTTAACCTCCTATTATCCCTAGAGTATCTTAAAGCCAGTAGTTGGATCACTTTACTTTTTACAAACTAACTAATTTACTAACTAACTCACTGGGCACTATCGAACCCGTCGGTTCATGGACGCGCGGATACAAGCTCTCCGTACATTCCTATGGTGAGTTAATATTTTCTAATAATTTCTTGTATAACCTACTTTCCTCAAATCATAGTTAATATTATTCTCCCACCTCATTCTTGGTCTGCTAACTGGGCGTTTACCATCTAGTTTTCCTACAAGAAGCTTCCATGCGCCTCTTTCATTCCCAATTCGTGCTACATGTCCTGTCCATCACTGTCCACGAGACTTAACTGTTCTTATTATATCTGACTTCCTATAAAGACCACATGTTCACAGTTAAGTAGTCTTCTCCATTCACCTGTCTGTTCATCTGTCTTTGGTACAAAAATTTTCCTAAGACTTTTATTCTCAAATACTTGTAATTTTCTTTTCTCCCTTAAAGCAAGAGCCCACGTTTCGCACCCATATAACGGTAGAATAACTGTTTTATACATTTTCAGTTTAACTATTTTTTGAAATGAGTTGGGACGACAAACCAATTAATTTTATTATAACTATTCTCTCACTTCCTCCTTCCGCCTCTCCCCATTTTAAATAATATCTCTGTCATGGTATACCACTACAGCAGTGTTCGTTAGTCCAGAAACACTTGTGGAGAGTACATATTTGTCTATAATCTGTTGGATTAGTTGAATTGTCACTGTATACAGTAGACTTGTTTTCTCTTGAATTCTCTAACAAATGTAACGACTGAACTAGGAAACAAACCACGAATGTGAAATTAATGTTTGAACTGGAGTTGATCCCTCGCATGTCCTCCCACACAGTGCAAACACTTCCAGTTCTAGCATAAGCTATATCATTCAGTAGCCTGGTAGTCCTTTATCTTCATCATTGTCGAACAGAATGGAAGAGAGAAATAGATAATTGGAGTAGCTATATGCTCAAGAGGTGGAGATGGAATACCCAGACAAGAGAAGAGATAATAATATATATAAAAGAGTTTTAAGTAATTGTGCAACCTGGTAAAAAATAGAATAAAACTAAGACACGCATTTGTACAAGATTTTCTGTTAACTTTACTTATTTCTACACTAAATATTTATTTTGTTAAGCCGAAACAGAATGTCATAATTAGGTTAGGATCTTTATGTAGTAAAAGATAAGATTGCAATGCAGTTAGTATATATTATTCAACTGTTTGTGTGTGAAACCAAAACAAAAGTCAGTCATAAGTCTAACTTCTCACTATACTATTCAACTGTTTGTATGTGAAACAAAAACAAAAGGCAGTCATAAAACTAACTTCTCATGTACTATGTAGCAATCTTAACTTTTAGTACATAAAAATCCTAGCCCTAATCATAATACTGTTAACATCTGAATTAAATTTTAATTTTGAGACATTGATCAAATCGCATCTAGAATATTCGATTGTTCCTAGATGTAACAACAAACATTATACTGGACGTGTATACCTCCGATTGAGGGTCTTTCCACTTTTCAGCGGTTGCCCTTTTACCAGCCGGCTGCTGGCCCTTCACATCCACATGTGTCAATCACAGAGGTAGATGATCAACAGCCAGTGTAGGGGTGACATGTGGTTAGCATGTCGAGTCCCCCAGCCGTTATAGCTGGTTCCTCAACCTGGAGCCGCTACTTATTATAGCTACCCAATTGCCTCACGATGCTGGGTGGGCACCGGTCCCATACTGGCCGAAATACCATGAGAAAATTTCTTCCCCCATGGAGACTCGAACCAGCGCAAGTCCCGTAGCTCTGCGCCAAGGCCTCCTACCTTAACCGCTCGGCTACGGCGCGGGACCGTGTATACCTAACTAAGTAAATAACTAAGTAACTAATTCACTGGCATAAGCAAACCCGTAGGTTCATTGCCGCGCGGACATAAACTCTCCATACATCCCTATCTTGAGCTAATGTTTTCCAATCATTCTCTGTATAATCTACTTCCCTCAAATCATGGTTAATGTTAATCTCATACCTCAAAGTCTGCCAACTGGACGTTTTCCCCCTGATTTTCCTACAAAAAACTTCCATGTCCTTCTTTCATTCTACATTCGTGCCACATGTCCTGCCCATAGTAGTTTATGAGACTTAACTGTTCTTATTATATCTGGTTTCATATAAGGATCATGTAACTCGCTGTCATGTAATCTTCTCCATTCGCCTGTTTGTTCATCTCTTTTTGGTCCAAAAATTTTCATAAGAAGTTTATTCTAAAATACTCATAATCTTTTCTCCTCCCTTAAAGTAAGAGTTTGTTTCGCATCCATATAACTGGGAGAATAACAGTTTTATATATTTTCAGTTTAACGTTTTTCGAGAGAGGATGGGCCTAATGCATAATAGCATACCTTTCCGGAATTTGAGCCAATGTTAAATTTATTAGTGCATCTCATTCCTATTTGTAATTATTGTTTCAAGGTATTTATTCAGCCACTTCTTCAAAATTTCCCTCATTTGTCATTGACTGTCAATTTCCATTATATAATGTATTTCTATGTGTGAACATATATTTAATTTTATGGATTATGTTTTGAATTTTCATTTGTTCCAGAGTTGGCCCCGACATTCCATAATAATTTTGCTAATATTAGACCTAACATTTTATACGGTATGATTACCAGCCGCTATAATTATAGCTTTATAGAAGAGCCATCTGTGTTGCAAAATGACAAATCATGGTATCATTGAAGTTTGGTGATGCCAATAACTAACTTATTTTGTGGTTTTTCTAAGTAGGCCAACCATTTTTAGAGAACATCAAGTTAGCATATTAAATTAGACTTTGAAAAATCCCAGAATTCTTGGAAATCGCACTTTATACTAGATAAACGTTTTTGTTATTGCATTCTTTTTCAACTTTCTCAATTATTATTTGTGATTAGATGTTAGTGATTATTTTTTTGTACGAGGGTTGTTTTTAAATGTTTCTGAATACACATTTTTTTCCAGACATTCTTAACTGTCACTATTGCACTCAAAAGGATATTAAAATATGCGTAGGAACAAACTAACAAAAAGTCGGCTCTTCTAACAAGACAAATTTTAAAATAAAACTTTTCACTGAAGAGTAAAGTTACTTAGTCTGGATCTGACCAAAATATAAATAAACTAGAAGTCCCGGCCACGCATTGCTGTGGCTAAGGTATACGTTAAAAATATAAATTAAGTTGCTGTCTTTCAGCCAGATTACTTAAAACTAATACTTACACACGAAATTAATAATATTGAAAATAAAATAATCACTGAACACACTTAAATTATGAAATAATCAATATTTGTAATTCAATTGAAATTCGCGGTTGCAACAAAAAGCACAGCCACCTGGATCTCTCTTTGTTAAATAATAAACCAATTACCTTACCAAATTACCTTACACCGCCATCTGTTAGAATCGTATGGAACTCACAGATAATTACACCGCTATCTGTTAGAATCATATGGAACTCACAGATAATTATAACTCTTTGTTAAATAATAAAACAAATAATACGACTATAAATTTAGTTATAAACTACCCTAAGTCTCAAGTTGGATCAAACTGCACACAGTGTGCAACATTTTATTAAAATCGGTTCAGTAGTTCAGGATTCCATCGCGGACAAACAACGTGACACGAAATTCTTATATATTAAGATTTTGAAGGGGGTGCTTTCTTGCAGCTGTTTCTTGCCAGTATGACAATATTAGTTTTGAAAAAACAAGTTATCTATACAAATTGTAATACTGCATGAATTTTGTGTAACTATTTTGCTGTACATAATGTCTACCTCGTTAAAATAAAATTTTTAATACCTGTCAAAAACATATAATTGTATCAGTGATTACATGAAATATAAACTTCTTGGAAGCGTCATAAACATATGTTTTTTATCGCTCTTTTTTTTTTTTTGGAGGGCAATACAAACATGTCAATGACAACTGCATTCTCAATCCAACATTAAATTAAAAATTTAAGTAGGCCTACTTGCCAATAACCTATAATTGAAGACTTGGCAAGGAAAATTATGTAGCCTAAGTGCCATATTTGCCAATATTCAAATTTTGTTTGGAATATAATATAATCTATTTTCATCGCCATATACTCTGCACTTTCTCTCTTGCCAGGCCATTGGCGATTGAAAATGAAAAATTGGAGTATTGACAAATATGGCACTTACATCCTTTTCATGTCAAGTCTTCATTTGTGTCAATGATAAATTAAATATGAACTCTTTGGAAGCGTATAACCGTTTGTTTTTTATAAACTTTTTTCTGGAGGGCAATAGTAACATATCAATGATGACAACCCCAGTCTTCTCAATCCAAATGTCCCTTGTTCCCATCCATCGTCTCTGTGTTTAGTGAGGCGGATGGATCGGAATCTTGCATGAGGGAGAGAAATAAGAGTGTTCCACCTTGCCCCACTCAGAACATTTCTTGACAGTGCTGATTTTCTGTTAAAACAAGTTTGTTGTAGCCTTCCAGGCACATGACGTTTAAGAATGTGTTCATTATCTTATCAAAAATTCTATAAACAAGGCATTTTTTTAGCGTTTTCAAAATATTTAGTGTAAATATAAAACAAATATTGAGCATTTTTTATATTTATACATATGATAGTACCACGCTTAAAAAATATTATAAATAAAAAACAAGTGTACAGATTTTTTCTCCAAATTTTAGGGAAGGTTCTGCCTCAGAGCCTTATGCCCACGAGCTGCGCTGCTCTCTCTAGAGAGAGAGAGAGAGAGGGACAGACAGAGGGAGGGTGACAGGGAGGGGGAGAGAGGGAAAGAGAGAGAGAGGAGAGAGAGAGATAGGGAGAGGAGAGAGGAGAGTGGAGAGAGAGAGAGAGAGGAGAGAGAGAGAGAGAGAGAGAGAGAGAATTAATTGCAAGTAACTTGTTGATTTTTATTCACACAGCCATTTTTGTCCTGGGACTTAATGTACGATTATGGTTCATATAAATTTAATAACATAATAATAATAATAATAATAATAATAATAATAATAATAATAATAATAATAATAATAATAATAATAATATATAATAGTAATAATAATAATAATAATAATAATAATAAATAATAATAATAATAACAGTAATAATAATAATAATAATAATAATAATAACAGTAAAATAATAATAATAATAATAATAATAATAATAGTAACAGTAATAATAATAAATATAATAATAATAAATAATATAGTAATTCTAAGAGATTTGTAAACATTGCATTATAATATATTATAATATAATAATATAATACAATATAATATATAATACGTACAATATAATGATAATATAGTACAGATTAATATATACTATAGTAACAATATAATATCTAATATAGTACAATATAATAATATAATATAGATACAAGATAATATATAATATAGTACAATATATTATAATATAGTACAAATATAATATATAATATAGTACAATATAATATATAATATAGTACAATATAATAATAATATAGTACAATATAAGTAATATATAATGTAATGTAATATACAATATAATATATAATATAATATATAAATAATATAATATAATAATAATAATATAATAATAATAATAATAATAATAATAATTGTAATAAATTTATAAATATTGAATAGGCCTGATGATGATGATGATGATGATAATAATAATAATAATAATAATAATAATAATAATAATAAAATAGTACAATAATATCGCAAGAGATTTGTGGACCTGGCAGACAGTATTTTATTTACCGACCGCCTTTAACAACTAAGGTCATCAGCAGCTTAATTCAAATCTTTGGGTGAAAGGGGGTGACAAATTTATTTAAAGCCTCTTATTTGATGCTATTTGTTTACGTACCGTAAATTACCATAAATAAACAATGCCTTTATTCCTTTTCGAAAGAAGCCATACTCAAGATTTTAGGCGTATGTATTTTAAACATCCATCGACCCTAGACAAAAACACGTACCTACAAACTTTGTGTAGTAATCACGTCACCGATGCTACATTGTAACTTAGAAATACAATTCGAAGTTGTACATTTGATTAATATTATAATTGAAACTTCCTAATGATATGCTACTTGTTTTTTGTGGGCCTCTTTCAGTCGTTTTAATTATTAGTGTAATAAATCCATCCATCCATCCATAGTAATTCTGCCAGAGGGCAGGTCTTTCACTGCAATCATAGCATTTTCATGCTATGCTTTGCAGCTTTACTAGGGAATTATAGGTGTGGTAGCTTCCCGATGTTTCCACACCGGGTGAAGGATGAGGATAATAATAAGGATGATGATGATGGCCGGGTGATTTTTAGGGACCGTTGGGCCCCTAAGCTTCCTGACATTTGTCTTACAGGTGAGGAAAAACTCCGAAAAAAACTCACCCAGGAGCCTGTCCCGACCGGTAATCGAACCCGGGCCCGCTGCATGACAAGGCAGCACGCTACCTCGAGACCACAGCGCTGGACAATGTAATAAATGCAGTATGTAAATTGTGCTGATGATGACATAGCGCGATGATGCTAACATTTATGTCTAAAATGTTGTTGATTAGTATTAGATGAAATCCGCTACCTTCGAGTAATTTAGATCTGTGGTTGTTAATTTTTAAGCATTAATATTTTTTAAAATTGTGGTTAACTCTTAGGCAGCCAAGAAAAATTTGTTATACTCGTATATAGGCCTATATAACCATTACGTCCATCATGAAGATTTGAGTGGTCCCTAGCGAGAATTTCTTGACCAAGACTAATTTAGTTACACTCATTCCCCTCAGATATCAGGGAATGTGATCGGCACGTCGCCTCAACAAGACATCTAGTAGGCAAGTACTGTATACTTAAATGGGTAAGGGCGGTTAAATTTTGCTCAGAGGCACTACTTTAGGCTTGAGGTTCTTTAAGTCCCTCCCGGAGGACTGGTCCCTTTGATTTTTTCGTTCTAAAAATCTATCAAGCCCAGCCGGGTTTGAACCCGAGACTCTCAGGATTAGAGGCAATGAACGTAACCACTAGATAACCAAGGTCGACTTTTCATCTTATGTAGGTCTACCTTACAATTATTTGAATATGCTTGAGAAATAAATTAAATTTTTTAATAATTCTCAGACCATCAAGATATTTATAAAATTAAATTATAAAAATAATGTACAGAATTGTAATATAATATATAATAACGAATGTTTGTTTGTTTGTTCGTACTTTATGTGCGGCCATACCGTTGATCCGATTGTGATGGGGCTTTTTGTAAATGTTCAGGAAATTCCCGGGATGAACATAGGCTATAAGAAAGTTGTGATACTCAACTCCTACACCCTTAAAAATCGCTCTTTGTAGTGGAAAACGTGAAAAAGGTAGCATTTTGGACGCTTAAATGGCTTACGCTGCCTAAACCATAATAAATACACAAAATTAATGTAATGCATTGAATATCTTAAAAAGATCTACAAAAAAGTCTGCGACAGCATATGTTTATCTCTTGCTGATAACTCACAATAACCATTTTTGTTTTTAATTGATGCCAATAATATCGAGAAAAATAAGTAGATTCCTGTGCAAGAATAGCAGAACATTACGGGTATTCTTTTACGGATAACACACAATAGCGAATTTTATCTTTTAGCTCATTTATGCCAAGAAGATCGAGATTACTAGATTTCTGGGCAACACCGGGTAATCAGCACGGAGAATCTTAAAATAATTACAATATACATTTATAATTATTTTTCATTTTACTTATTCAACTAATCATAAGAAGCACATTCATATTGTCTTTCAGCTCATTTATGCCAAGAAGATCGGGATGGGTAGATTCCCGGACAACGCCGAGTAAACAGTACGGGGTATCTAAAAATAATTACGATATACATTTTTCCTTTTACTCATTTAACTAAACATAAAACACATTAATTTTCCTACTTCAGGTCATTTATGTCAAGAAAATCGGGGTAAGTAGATTCCCGGGCAACGCTGGGTATTCAGCATGGATTATCTAAAAAATGTAAATTTATAATTATTTTTCCTTCTACTTATTCAACTAAACATAAAAGCACATCATCATCATCATAGTACATTCACGAATTTAGGCCATTTGTTGACCTGTTTCGGCCTCAAGAGAAACACCATCCAGAAGTCTTTTGAGTGGACGTCCTGGTCTTCTTCTTCCTGCAGGTTGATATCTTAACATTAGTTTGGGTATTCTGTGATCTTCCATTCGATGAACATGTTGTATCCATCTTGACTTATAATCAGAAATTTTGTTTTCTAAAGATTCATGTGTAATTCTTCTAAGATGTCTTCATTTTTTTGTGATCTAGTAGTGTGTATCCTGCAGTCCTCCGAAGATATATCATTTCAGCAGATCTAAGTCTCTGTATATCCTTCTGTTTCAACGTCCATACTTCGCTACCATACAAAAGAGTTGGAAGAGCCAGTGTTTTATACACTTTCAGTCTAGAATGCTTTTGGACTAACTGTGGCTTGAAGATAGAATTTATTAACCCTAAAATTCTTAAAAATTTAGATATTTTTGCATTTACATCCTTTTCTTCTTCATATGAGATATTGCATCTTAGATATGTAAAATTATTCACCTGCTCCAAAATTTTATTGTCCAGTACAATTTTACTTCTGACAGGATCTACACCTTGAAATGCCATAATTTTTGTTTTTTCTGTAGATATCTTTAATCCATATTCTTCTGTAATTTTGTTAAGTTCATACAGACCTTTCTGTAGATTATTAATTTTCATTTATTTAGGCGTAGCAGCGCACGCCGGGTATTACTTAGTATATAATAAAATAAGGCGAAAGATGATGTTTGGTTAATTCCAGGATAATTAAAATAAACCAGGATCTCTAATTGGAGATAAAATGGGCGCCATGATACTCGCGAGAACTAGTTGTCGATTTGTGCCCTAAAGAAAATATTATTGTTGTCCGAATGGAGAATGTTAAAGAGATGATTATTTTCGTAATATTCCCATGATTATTTATTGAGGAACAAACTAAAAATATTTGCAATTTAGTCCGAAGCAACTTTCTATGAGAATACGTTGAACACGAGGCAACTATAACAAAACTTAGATGTAACTTGCTAAATTATGCATTTGCAGCTCGGAGACGAGATTACGAAGTTGGGGGAATTATCGCATCTGCATCCTTTCATAACACTTAAAGTAAAGCATCAACTATTATAATTAGGCAATTTACTACCTTACAAGGATATAAAGTTAGGTTTTATGGACGAATTTATAAAACAATTTAAATTATTGTAACGTTAACAGAGCAGGAACATTCTATATTCAATTGAATTCAAAGCAAGTAAATACGAAGTACGGAGGGTTGTTTATGGTCTCTGATAACAAATTATTTTTAAGTTTTACCTTAAGAAAAGCCGTGTCTCCACCATCGAACATGCTCTAATTGATGGCTCTTCACCCGAGCTATGGTTCGGCATCGGAGTTTCCGCTGCAGAAGACTCTTACGCAGCACAGCCATGTCTAGAAGTTCCCACTCCTCTTTATATGCTTTCCAGAGACCGTCTATTGTTCGAGGACGTCTGTTTCCCAGTGCCCTCTTCAAGAGTCCAAAGGACACAGAGTCCATCGGTGATGCATCAGGAGACTTCACTGGGATGTTGCTGAATGGAATAGCATGTATTCCAGTTTCCTGCTCCATTTCTCCAGGAATGTCAGGGTTGAACCCGAAGTGTGACTTGAGGCCTTGCCTTGGTGCACCCAGACTTGGTTTTTGTCTGTATCATAGAGAGCTGGGATTTCAGTCGGGTAAATTGGGGTGAGAACTTCTTCCTGGTAGTACTGGGAGTTGATTTTGGCCTTTTTAACTACTCTATGAATGGTCAGTTTTTCATTGTGGCAATATCCCGCGATAACCATAAATCCATTGGAGAAACTTTCTCTGCATTCGGCATTCCACTTTTGAAAATTTTTTTCACCCCTTTCTCTATAGTAAATTGCCCGGGGTTTGTTGCAGTCTCCTAGATAAACATATGATTCATCAAGTGTGATCAAAAATTTCCATTTTTCTCCTGCCAGGTGTTTTTCATAGTTTCCTGCTGTTGGTGCGGCATTCGGCAATGTGACGTGGCAACAATTTATAAACCCTGCTTTTGTGGCGCTTCTCCATGTTTAAATCTTTGTTTATTATGGTGTTTACAGTTTTAAGGGATATTCCCAATCTGTTCGCAATCACCCTTTGCGTGGCTGGGTTACCACCAGAGATAAGGACCTTGGCTTTTCTGATTACATCTGGGGTGCGGGTAGTAGCAGGTCGTGGATTTGCCCGTTTTTTCCCCCTTTGGAAATTAACCGACTCTTTCCCTTTTTATTAAGCACTGAGCTAATTCCACACTTTGACACCATAAATTACGTTTTTCAAACCTCAATAATCGCGGAATAACTATAATTAGCGTCCAAAACGGGTCTATCTGATTAGGCATTATGAGAGCAACACGCGTGCGAGTATAACAGAAGCAGCACACTGACTGGTTTGATCATCTCGCACACTCCTGTCCTCACACTCCAACGTCACAATCTACTTGGCAAATCGTTATCAGAGATCGGAAACAACCCTCTGTATATCTCTTGCTTCTTCTGCTGATGATGGGACTAGACCCGAAAGGTCTACTTTACAGAGTCGAGGAGACGGACCTATAAGTTAACAATTTTGTAAGTTTATATTATAATTTTAATTTAATGACTAACATCTCAACGGAATGTTATTGTTAATTTTATTAATGTTGATTAATAATAATGTTAATTTATTCTGACGGAGTTAAGGCTTTAAGGTCTTCTCTTCCAATAAAATAGCATAAATATACAAAATACAGATCAAAATGATACATAAAATATACATGTTGCATTAGTCAACTTTTATAAGATTCATGATGTGTTCTGTTGAGGTATTAATCAAAATTAAAATATAAAATTATGGAATATTCACCTGAAAGGTCCGTCTCCTCAACTTAATGAATTATTTAACTGTAGCGCTTTCAGGACTTGTCCCACCATCGGCAGGATTCAAAACTGGTGTTTCACTGAAGATATGGTAGAGGGGGTTACATGTATTGGGTTCGTTTTCGTTTATCATATTGTCGTTGTTGTGAGCTGCTTTCATGATTTCCATCTCTTCGAGTATGTTTATCTTCGCTGGATTATTTTCTCTGTGCATTACTGTTAGGGTGTTTTAAATATTTAACATGCAATGTCCTTCATGGATAACGTGTTTTGCATAGCTTGATTTTCCTTCTGCGTGAATGAAGTCCGAAAATGTTCTTTAACTCTGATGTTAAAACTTCTGTTTGTTCTTCCTATATAAAATTTGTTGCAGTCCTTACATGCCAATTTATTAACTCCTGTGCTGTTGAAAATGTTATTTTCTTCAATGTTATTGTTTATGGTGAGGCAAGTCCTGAAAGCGCTACAGTTAAATAATTAATTAAGTTGAGGAGACAGACCTTTCAGGTGAATATTCCATAATTTTATATTTTAATGTTGCATTAAATTGTGATTCAGGGGGTTTTCTGAAAAAAAATATTTTTCAGTTACTATTCGGATATAGGCCTACTGATTACAAAACTGTAGTTTTTTTCCTATCGCATATCAATTTTTTACAGATACCAGTTTTATAGATATGTTTTTAATGTAGACTAGTTATGTCGTCTTTTTATTCTATCCTCTTTTCACTGGCCTTCCTACACTTCTTGATCCTCTTGACTTGTAGTAATATGCTGCTTTTGGTAATCTTGTTACATTCATTCTTTCTACATGTCTAAATTCTATATTCTTTGATTTTTTTTCATTCAGTGGATGTATACAGTATTTAACTGTGTTTTTATATCTTCATTCTTTAACCGATCCAATCTTATGCAGCGTTTTGTTCTTCTAAGGAAATTCATTTCTAAGCTTTGTATTCTACTTTGTAATTTTTTTGGTCATTACCCAAGTTTCGCTCCCATAAAGTAATGCAGGAATCGCCAATGTTTTATAAAACTCCAATCCAGTATCTCTTCTTGTTTTCTAATTCTGTGTATAGGTTTTAATTCACTTGAAAATAACAGATAAAAAACTGGAATGACGTTATATGTAAGCGATTATTTAAGAACAGTTGTCGATATTAACTTTAGATTAAAGGCCAGTTTCACCAAGAGAGGTAACTGTATTACGTCAGTTTAAGCTATGCATTATACATGGGAAAACTGACGTAATACGGTTACCTCTGTTGGTGAAACTGAACCTAAGTGTGTTATGGACAGGATTAACTTAAGTTATTAACATCATACATTTGTTAGAACTGAGAGTAAGGGTCGGTTTCACCGACAGAGGTAACTGTATTACGCCAGTTTAAGCTATGTATTATATATGGGGAAACCTGGCGTAATACAGTTACCTCTGTTGGTGAAACTGGCCCTAAGAAAGTGTATTTTACTATTCATCATATTTAAAAAAAATATTGGTACAAGATGGAGGAAAACTGAGTTCATATTAAATTCAGTATGGTTTCAACTCACATACTGTATTAGAAGAGAAACCCCAGGGGAAGTTAAAATTGGCGTACTGGTATTATTAAACATAAAAAATGAATATGTGTACATACAGCCTTCTTTTATATATCAAACATATAATAATAATAATAATAATAATAATAATAATAATAATAATAATAATAATATAATAATAATAATAATAATAATAATAATAATATGTTTTATTTCATTATTCATTAAATCCCACTTGTGAAATCAGCTCAAAATACCTAATTTCAAGAAGTCGTAGCGTAGTGGTTAAGGCAGTGAGCTACAAGCCGGAGGGTCGAGGGTTCAAGTCCCGTTGGGGTCAGGATTTTTAAACTGACGCAAACCCTCTGGCGGCACTATGGCCCTGGGGTCGACTCAGCCTCTAACTGAAATGAGTACCAGACGCTGGGGGTGAAGGCGGCCGTCACGCAGGGCTGACAACCCGGCTGACATAAAGTGCCGATTGTCTAGAAAAAGTGGGAGCCTTAACCTCCTACTACCCCAAGGGTCTCCGGGCCTGTTGTGGGATCACTTTACTTTTTTTTTACATAAAAAAGATGTTTTATTTATTCTGCCAGAGTTATGGCCCTAAGGCCTTCTCTTCCACTCAACCAGCACAAATTACAAATACATGTTTGCAGTATATTTTAGTGTATATATATATATATATATATATATCTTCCTTCACGGATTAGGCCTTTGCCTGTTCCGATCTCACATCTGTTCAACCCAGCGCTTTCTTAGACTTCCTACTGATCTTCGTTCTCCAGGATTATATATTAGTGCCATCTTTGGTATCCTATCCTTGCCATTCTTTGCAGATGTTCTATCCAATTATTCCTGTGTTCTTCTATTTGTTGAAAAAAGTGGTTGTACTTTTAGTTCCTCTCTAATATTCTTATTATTGATACGTTCTTCTCTTGTAAAACCTTTCACATTCCGTAGGAATCTCATTTCCGCTGCCTGAATTTTACTTTTTTCTTTTTTCCTTCAGGACCCAGGTCTCACTTCCATACATCGCCACTGGAAGTGTCATCGTTGAGTAAAATCTTAGCTGCGTATCCTTTCTTACTTTGTTCCTCAGTGTTCGTCTGACTGTGTTCCACAAAAATGTTGAAATGTCTGAATTTTATTATTTATATCTTATTCTTCTTCATAAGTTACATCGCAGCCCAAATACTGAAAGTATGAAACCTGTTCAACACTTTATCTTCTATTACTATTCTTGTTCTTACTGGGTACCTTCCATCGAACGCCATTACTTTAGTTTTTAATTTTGAAAGTATCAATTTCTTACATATATTATTTAATTAATATACTGCTTTTTTGTAGCCTGACCTCTCCGTCAAAAATTATTCTATATCATCTAAAAAAAAAAGTAAAAAGATCAAAAGTCTCACACGATTAAGCCGGAATATATATATATATATATATATATATATTATATACTAATTATAAAAAAAATTAAAAATACAGTGACGACGACGCCGATGATATAATAATAATAATAATAAATAATAATAATGCTAGGTAATATAAATTAATCAGATAATAACCACCAATTAATACATTTATAATTATAAAGAAAAAGCCGAGATAATTTTAAACCAAAGTTAAACCAAAATTTAAAATAATTTTAAAAGATTGTATATCTGACAGCCCCAGGTTTCCTGCGATAGTGAATTTCAGTTTTGGAAATTTGACCCGTTTCGCTATACGATGGGAACTGATGACTGATTAGATGCTCTATGTTGAGGTATATTAAAGAAGAGATTATGATGTGATCGTGTGTTTAAATTATGGTTGGAAAATGGATGGAGAATGTTAGAAACTTGTTGTAGAAGAATCTATATTAATCCTTGGTTGTAGGACGAAAAATTGTTTGCTGAAATGTAGTATCTGTCTTTAAGGGTGGTGAAAGTGCATTGCCTGAAATACAGTTGTAATTTACAACTTGTTGTGGCAGGCCACGCTATCCTATGAACCTTCTATAATGTCTTTATTCTCTTTTGCTAATTACGTTCTGTGGGTATGCCGGTACATTAGTGTCCACGAGGAAAATACTGGCGTGATAGTTATTCACGCTATGATGTAAAATTTTATCGTATCTCCTGCTTACTACATAAACAATGTTTTTCATTAAGTTTCTCATTTAATTACTTAAATTATTATTCGCTCCAGTAGCTGCCCACATATTAAAATCTCATATGGCTTTTATTTCATGCTTTTTATAGATGCATTAGGTGGCTCCGTGGCGTAAGCAGATAGACGCTCGCCTCTCACTGCTGAGGTTCCTAGATCCAGTCTCGGCCACTCCATGTGGGTTTCGTGGTCGACGAAACGGAGCTTATGCAGGTTTTTCTCTGGATTTCTCCCGTTTTCCCCTGCCACAAATTTCATTCCATCATCTCTCCATACTCATCTCACCCAATTCGTTTCATTTCAATCATCCGCTCCTGTGACAGTGCGTCAGGATTGTCAGCAGGCACCTCTAAATACCTTGACCCGACCCTGAGTTGGACACGAGTTGAGGATATGTTTTTTATTTTATAGCTGCGGTTAACGTCTCAGATCGTACCGCGTTAAATCTCTGATACTTTCTGGATGTGTGTAGTCGCGTACTTTTGCAGAGGTTCACTGTTATGACATTAATGTGATTATGTCCACTGCTGTGGTCTCAGGGTAACGTCGCAGCGTGTCTGGGTTCCATCCCGGTTGGGAGAAGTTATCTCAGTGAGGGAGTTTTCCTCGACTATAAGACAAATGTAGGAAAACTTCAAGGTCCAAATGGTCCCCGAACATTATCTGACCATCATAATCATTCATATAATATTCGCCTTGTTAATATGAATAAACCAATGAATGGCGTGTCTTGCCTTACATGTTCATGTTGTTTAGGAGATGGCCTGGAATTGAACTGATC